>OZ024827.1:33364378-33964378 GCA_964016985.1 Anodontia alba
AATTATGATATATGACCATACTGGAGATAATCTAAACAAATGTAATAGGTCGTTTACAACTGCTTCTAAGAATACATACTGGAGAGAGGCAAAACAAATATGACATTTACACAGGTGATCGTTTGCAACAGAATCTGATAATACAAACTGGAGAAGCCAAACAAATGTGATATTTACACAGAATGGTCGTTTACAACAGCAGCTAAGAAAGCATACTGGAGAGAAGCCCAGCAAATGAGATAGTGGTCGTTTATATTGGCATCTAAGAATACATACTGGAAAGAAGCTCAACAAATATGCTATGTCGTTTACAACAGCATCTAAGAATACAATCTGTAGAGAAGTCCAACAAATGTTATATGTTATTTACAACAGCATCTGAGAATATATACTGGAGAGAAGTCCAACAAATGTTATATGTCATTTACAGCAGCATCTGAGAATATATACTGGAGATAAGTCCAACAAATGTTATATGTCATTTACAACAGCATCTGAGAATACATACTGGAGAGAAGTCCAACAAATGTTATATGTCATTTCCAACAGCATCTGAGAATATATACTGGAGAGAAGTCCAACAAGTGTTATATGTCATTTACAACTGCATCTGAGAATACATACTGGAGAGAAGTCCTAGAAATATAATACTAGACAGAGTGGTCGTTTACAACATCATCTAAGAATTCATACCGGAGAGAATCCAAACAAATATGATTGGTCGTTTACAACAGCATCTAAGAATACATACTGGAGAGAAGCCCAATAAATGTGATATTTACACTGAGCTTACAACAGCATCTGAGCATACATACTGGAGAGAATCCAATAAAATGTGATATTTACACAGAATGGTCGTTTACAACAGCATCTAAGAATACATACTGGTGAGAATCTAAACAAATGTGATAGGTCGTTTACAACAGCATCTAAGAATTTATACTGGAGAGAATCTAAACAAATATGATAGGTCGTTTACAACAGCATCTAAGAATTTATACTGGAGAGAAGTCTAACAAATGTAACAGATCGTTTACAACTGCATCTACGAAGAAAAAGCCTTGCAAATGTGATAGGTCGTTTAAAACAGTAAGGATACATACTGAAGGGAATCCCAACAAATGTAATAGATCATTTACAACACCAACTAAGAATACATACTGGAGATAAGCTCAAGCGGTCGTTTACAACAACGTCTAAGAGAAATCCGTGTTCGTTTACAACAGTATCTAAGAAGGCATACTTGGGATAATCCATACAAATGTGATAGGCCGTTTACGACAGCATCTAAGAATACATATGGGAGAGAAGCCTAACAAATTAGATAGGTAGTTTGCAACGGCATCTAAGAATATATACTAGAGAGAATCTCAACAAATGGGATAGGTTGTTTATAGCAGCACCTAAGGATACATACTGGAGAGAAGCCCAACAAATGCGTTTGGTCGTTTACAACAGCATCTAAGAAAACATATTGGCAAGAAGCCTAATGAATTTGATATTTACACAGAGTGGTCGTTTACAACATCATCTGAGAATACAAATTGGTGAGAAGCCAAACAAATGTGATACTTACACAGACTGGTCGTTTACTACAGCATCTATGAAACATACTGGAGAACATCCAAACAAATATGATAGATCGTTTACAACAGCATCTAAGAGTACATACGGGAGAGAAGCCCAATAAATGTAATAGGTCGTTTACAAAAGCATTTAAGAGTACTTACTGGAGAGAATCCAAACAAATATGATAGTTTGTTAACAACAACATCAAAGAAAACATACGGGTGAGAAGCCCACAAAGTGATTGTTGTACAGAGTGGTCGTTTAAAACAGCATCTGAGAATACATACTGGAAAGAAGAACAAATGTAATAATTACAGAACGGTCGTTTACAACAGCTTATTAGAATACATACTGAAGAGAAGCCTTATAAATATGGTACAAAACAGAGTGGTCGTTTACAACAGCATAGATCTGAGAATACATACCGGCGAGAAGCCACACAAATGTGATAGTTGTTGTTTTCACAAACTGATCACTTACAGCAATATTTCGTTGGAAGACGAAGTCGCAAAGCTCTTTTCGAATCCCATGTATATATTAATGTTTACCATTATATGCCATTATAAAACAAAACCTGTTTAACCTACAGCAATATTTGAGATTACATAGTGGAGAGAAACCGCACAAATGTGATCTTTGCAATAAAGTTTCACTCTGAGTGGCTACTTACAGCAGCCTTTAAGAATACACACTGGAGAAAACCTTTCAAATGTGATATATGCTATCAGCTGGTTACTAAAAGCAATGTGGAGAGAAGCCGGTTCGATTCAGTTTCAGTTTTTAATGTTGCTAGGCACCTATGTCCATGCTTTACTAATTTGCCTAGTCACCACTGAAAACATACTAAAGAAAAGCCCTATAAATCCGATACTTTTGTTGTCAAACTTTTAAAATCAGTACTGCAACATTTGATAATACATAACAGAGAGAAGCCCTACAAATGGTAGTACATAGAAAGAGGACCCAAAATACATACGTGGAGAAACCGTACAAATGGAAATACACTGTGAGAGGACTTTAGTACTGGAGAGGAAGTGTACAAATGGTATTACATTGCTAGAAGACTCAAGAATACATATGAAGAGAAACCGTACAAATGGGAGAACATTGTCAGAGGACTCAAGAATACGTACTGGAGAGAAACCGTACAAATGGGAGAACATTCATTGTCAGAGGACTCAAGAATACGTACTGGAGAGAAACCGTACAATTGGTAGGACATTGCGAGTAGAGTTTTACGATGTCATCTCAGAATACCTACTGGAGAGAACCCACTTAAATGTGACATTAGTGATCAGAAATATACGCAGAGTGGACAATTACTTTGTCATCTGAAAATGTATACTAGATAGAAACCGTAAGACTATAACATTTGAGGCCAGGCTTTTGCAGAGCATGATCATATGCATCATCACCTCATAATACATATTAGAGAGAATCCTTACAAATGTGATAGGTATGGCTATAGTTATAGAGTAAACCCCTTTCAGGAGTGGGGCAACATCCGTTTGACAGAATAACCTCCCTTGAATGTGTATCTATTCCCTTAAATAGAAATTAAATTATTGCTTTTTGGAGATATAGATATATAGATATATATATATATATATATATATATATACGAAGCTGTCATAGAAACATTAAAACGTTTTTAAAAGAATCAACTTATTGCCTGGAGGTATGCCAGAATAATTAATATTTAGTTATTATTGCTATAATTTGTACAATGCCAACCAATAACTGCTCTGCCTGGCGAATAGTCTGACAGGCAGACAAATGTTTACTGACCATCGCGTCACACGGGGAAATAGTGAAATATTAGTTGGAAACATGGGAGTCTATGCTACGTCATGGCCAGTGAATATTAGTTGAATTACCGTTTAAAGCCATTTGCTAAACTGGTAAACATGAAGGATTCTGGGCCCAGGTGTTCAAAGTATCGTTAGCTTAACGAGCTCCTGGGTGGTCAAAATGTTAACTGTTCGAGTAAGTACAATATCTAATTCACAGGTATGTTTGCTGAAAAATGTGAGTAGCTTTTGCAAATGCAAAAGATACTCACAATTTTTTTAGCAAAAATATTAATTTATAATCCATATTTAATGACCAACGTTTTAACGATACGTTAACTAACGACATCGTTAGTTTTGAACAACTGGGCCCTGTGTTTTTGTGTCAGTTTATATATATATCTGCTGCTTTTGGGAATAACGATTTAAGGATTTTTCATGATAGTATATACAAACAGTATTACCGTTTACTGCAGTAACATGATCTGATGCTCTGTATCACGTCGAGTGGATATTACCGGATCATACGAGACTTGCAAGTCTCTTGTGATCCGGTAATATCCACTCGATGTGATACAGACCGCCAGATCACATATATGTAACTTTATACTGTACATAATAAAACTTAAAATATACGACAAGTTAATCTTTTTAGGGTTTAATGAGATTTTGAAAAGGAACTAGAGCAAGTCGATGGCGCGCCATCGTATATTCCCGCGCCAGCGCCACCGCATATCTCCGTGCACATCAAAATTCCAAATACGTCCCTCCAGTCCTCATCCATAGGGCTATTATCTGGCTATTATCTGTGACAGTTTCAAGGTTCTAGCTCAAAAAGCCTAAGAGGAATTGTGTGACAATCAAAAAAAGGACACAAAATCCTACTTTTTGACCTCTAGTGAACCCCAGACATGCCCCCCTCCCCGCTCCCCCCCCCCCGCCCCCCCCCCCTCCCCCGCCCACACGCACACGGGGCAAACATTTTGCACCACTGTATTCTACTTTGTATTACCTTCGATTTGATATGCAACATGACTATGTTTGTACAAAATGGATTTTGGACACTTCAGGGCCACACACTCCTGGTCCCGCCTCAAGGGGTTACATCATCTATCGCCTGTGATAGTTTCAAGGTTCTAGCTCAAAAACCTTAAGAGAAGTTGTGTGCATAATCAAAAAAACAATGACCATAAATCCTACTTTTTGACCTCTGGTGACACCCAGACATACTCCCAGGGCAAATTTTTTGCACCACTGTATTCTACTCTTCATTACCTTCGATTTGATATGCAACATGACTATGTTTGTACAAATGGATTTTGGACCCTTCGGGGCCACACCCTCCTGGCCCTGTCCCAATGGGTTACATCAAAATTTCGGATGTTACCTCCAGTCCTGACCCATAGGGCAATCGCCTGTGAAAAGTTTCGAGATTCTAGCTTTAATGGTCTAGGAGCAATGGTGCAACACCTCCTGGCCCTGCCCCAATGGGTTACATCAAAATTTTGAATGTGTTCCTCCAGTCCTCATCCATAGGGCTATCGCCTATGAAAGTTTCGAGATTCTAGCTTAAATGGTCTAGGAGCAACGGTGTGACATTACAGACGGACGTACGGACGGCCGGATGGATGTCGGGTATCACAATATCCCCGCTTTTTTTCGAAAAGCGCGGGGATAATAATACGAAAATGCAAGAATAACGATGGCATATGTATTTCATTGCATTAAAATTTGTTGGGTCCCTTGGAACACATGATTTCCTCAAATAATATTGCGGCAAATCATATTAAGAGGTAGATAACCTTGGTAAATATTCCACTATTTACAGAAGGGAGACATGTTTTGTGACTTCCTGTTTGCTTTCCCGCAAACCAATCCCCTTCTAAAGAGCGACCTACTCTAAAATGAAAGACTTTGCTTCCAAGGGAAGAAAAAAATCAAAGGACTGATAGTCCTAAGAGTCTGCTAGCTTGTAAAGTACTAATGGAGTGCTGTGTATCTTCTATGCAATTTTACACAATACATGCAAAGAAGATAGACGACATTCCAATGCTACCAATACTATACGATAAGATGGAGCTCTATGGAATATATCAAGCATCTGGGCATTGCACTTCCTGAATAGAAGACTTTCTTTAAAAACTCTTAAATTCTGCTGGTAAGTGCATGTCCTTGACAAATCTGACCTCAAGGCCAAGTCTTGGAGAAATTTCAAACTACATTGAAAGATGATTCTGCATGCAAAATTTCTAGCTAGGACGGACAAATACGGATGGACTCACTAATATACACTTAAATGCAGCTATGGTGACTATGTCTTGCTCAGCGCAAGCGGGCTTGACAAAAAGGAAGATATTTGTTCAAGTTATTTTTCTTCAAACTATTAGCACATTGTTGACAGATCCATTCCTTATCCTCCACACTTTTATGTCCTAATGTACAGAGTTTTTTCATCTCGGGCTTTAGACCCTGAATATCAAATTTAACATCAGAATGTCTGAAAAATGTTTGACAACAACTTGTCATATGTACTGGGGACCACAAGACACCAACTTGTGAAACTGTGTGACTATAGCACTTTCTTTGTTTTTAAATTTCTTACTGCTCAAACCATCTTTTGATGTGTCACTTAACTTAAGTTTCTTATTCAGGGAGGTTTGCAATTCTTCACATATAAGGGGTGAATCAAGTAATGCGGAACCGTGTTCATTTAAGCTGTCAGCAAGCTGGGAGGAAGCATAAGGCTGTGATGGACACAACTCAAATGAAATACATTCTTGTAAAGGAGGATAGGTAGTTATGTCACAAATTTGAAACCCAGCTCATTGGTATCATTTTATGGTCTCCCTGCAAACATGAGATATACAGAGCGAATGCAAATCAAACTGACTCACCGCTGTTGTAGTAAAGGAATTATCAAAACTAAACAATCTACGCAATTGTAAGGAAAATGCCAGTTATATTTGTTTTCTTTAACAAAATGTTTTTGCCATTAACATTTGGCATTCCATCTGAAGCTCTTGCATGTGACTCAAAAAGGTAGAAACAGTCACCTTGTTCCAATAATGCAATAGAAAAGCCGTTGCAAATGAAGACTGCATATGGGTTGAATGAGAAAGTCATAGCGAGTCCTGTCTCTAAATCAAGGAAAGGATACTCCACTAAGGATAAGATATTTAAATTTCCTGAAAATGTTTTTTTTTTTTTTTTTTTTTTTTTTTTTTGTTTTTTTTTTTTTTTCACTTTCCAGGGATAATGCTGGTTGTCAAGTGAAAAATAAGATGGCAAATCACATGGCTCTAAATAGTCATGATATGTCTTGGCATTCTTTTTTGCATACTTGTATAATTTATCTCCTGCAAACAGAATTTCATTCATGTTGTTGACATTCAACTTGTTGGTACAGATCCTTTTCTGTACAGCTTTCACCAATAATACTAAACAACATGGTAGGAATTGACGCCCTCTTGAATCAGGACTAAATATCCCATCTCTTTGATGGATACTTCCTTGCAATAATACAGATGCATTTTCTTGTAGCGACACCGCCTCGTGGCTGCGAAGAAGCAGCCGCGAAGAAGCAGCCACGACGGTGGCGTCAAATGATAACACGTATGGAATAGAACAGAATTGTGTGTACGGACCCTTGCCGTGGCCTGAAAAGTCGCAATGATTAAAGCGAATAACACCGAGTGTTTCGACTGAGACATGTGATGTCAGTCAGCCAATGAAAGTGCTCAGCGATACGTATCGTGTCTGGTTTCTGACCTTCTGGGTGTTGCGACAACTGTGTGTGTTGGCGTATGACAACCAGCTTGTTTACTAGAATCTACCGGCTGTCGAACAGTTTATTTTTCGCGAGGCTACAGACATGAAAGTCTCTTTTACCTGCATTTTTGAAATTCATGGTGTGTCGCACGCGAAAAACAACAACAGATACTTGTTCAGTTCTTCAGCAAAATTCCTGATGCCGTAAAGTGCATTTCATGTAGGCAACCGGTAGCACAGGAGCTTGACGTTTGCTAATTTCTACTTATAGGGCCTGTCCCTACGATTATGAAATAATCGAAGGTTCGAAGGACAGGCCCTATAAGTAGAAATTATCCAATGTCAAGCTCCTGTGACCGGTAGTGTAGCGTAACTTGGTACCTATTACCGGCGTGCACTGATTATCGGGTATTCAGAAATCACGACCCACAGACCACGGCCCCCGCCCATCGGGGCCAGCGAAGTAGTTGGGCTGCCTATAGTCTCCAGGGCAGAGTTGCCTTAGGCAGGGCCTGTTCATCATGTGATCGGGTTGGGTAAAAGTCCCACAAATCTGGAGGCAGTATCTTTAAATGGATACATTGTTGCATTTTTTTTTTCTTTTCTTTTTATTCGCTAGAATCATCATACAGCAAATACAATGTATAAATAGACTCTAAGGCTGGCTAATCTGGTCGATTATCACTCCTGTCATTGTGATCGATTATTTATGACAAAAGATTTGGTCAATTTACTTGTCTGTCTGAGCAGGACTCTTCCCATGTTATACTTAACTGTATGTATTTGGTCAAATAGGCCTGAGCAAACAGTGTAGACCCAGATGGGATGCCGCAAAATGTGGCGTCTCATTGATTATAAGACATCTGTAATGATAATCATTTTTGTGGAATTTATAGATCAGTTAATCAATTATCTGATTAATTTTTTCAGCCTAAATAGTCTGTGTGAATAAAAGTAATATACTCCATGTATTTTCGCGTTAAATTCAATATTGCGTTAAACTGATTTCTCAATGAAAATAAACGGCAGCGCCACCTACCTGCTGGATGTTTTAAATACAAAGTCACGCTTTAGTGGGCAAGGTTTGTTTTCAGAAATACACTGTTGTTTTGTGATTTCCGCTTAGAAAAGAAATATATTGACCGTGGTGATAACAGTCCTTAATGACATTTACACCTATATCTATTAAATCAATTTTTACAGCTAAGACTAACCTATTTTTTCTATGAAAATATCAAATCTAAAGTACCGTATTAATCCGCCTATAAGACGGGGATTTTTCCAAAAAAAAAAAAAAAGCCCCCCAAAATCCAGACCCATCTTATAATCAAGATCTTTGGCCATATCGGTATTTTCGGCAAAGTCAGGTGGTGCCACGTGGTCACGGAAAATGCCGATCTTCGAAACCGGTGGAAGGATATAATGTTTACCTTCGTCCCTTGACAGAAATAGCAGCAAGGTAATTTTGTAGTACCGAATTTTTCTGTGTATTACTCGCACCCGTGTATAACACGCACTGAATATTTGCTAAATAGTTTTGAAATAAAAAAATGAGATGTTCTATGTAAAACACGAAGAATTTATCTGTGCGTTATTTACTAAGTTACCAGATACTAAGTGTCAAATTTCACTTGGATTGAGTTGAAAATGGCCGAACTCGGAAGGTTTAGAGTAGAAACAGGCCGAATTTACGATAATGCTAACTGAATTTTCGTTGTGCAGCTCTGTTACCATGGGCCTCAGGCAACTTGATGTAGTGTAGGCAGTTCTTTGCTTCCCCACTGCAGACGCTATGATAATAAAAATGTAGTTATTTCTTTTGTGTTCTCATAATTAACACCTTCTTTGTGTCACTTTCTTAACTGAGACGTGAAATTATCAACTCAGTGCCTCAGGGCAATGCAAACAACAACTAAAGTCGACTAGTTGTCATTCTGACTGCCAATTAACCAATTAAGTGCACAGATGTATGCTGGTAGTTTGATTTTCTTTATCATAAACATTGTTTATTTCAAACAATTTTTTTGGTAAGTTGGAAGAAAAGTTTAAATAAAAAAAAGGAAAAAAAAAAAAAAAAGATAAACATATGCCCAGTCAGCATTCTACGTAAATCTATATCGGGCCGTCATCGGCCCGTCAGGGTAGCTGACGGGCCGATGACGGCCCGATGTAGATTTACGTAGAATGCTGGCTGGGTGGTAAGAAAATAAAAGATAAAATGCAAATGACCGATCTACCTACCTCAAAAGCCCAGTTGGTTTTGTTTATTATCAATAATTTTAATAAATGCATAAACTTAAATACTTTTTTATTTTTTCAATGTATGATCGTTCGTGCCAATATTTATGTTCTACCAAATTTATTTCCTATTTTGAACTACAATAAATCAGTTGTGCAGGCTGATTTATTCAAGTTACGGTTGAGTCTTGTCAAAGTCCGGTAATCAATACAGATTCATATGCATATGCCTGTTTGAGTAGTTTCCCGTTGAAGAGATCACATGATCAGCAAAATAAAAAAGCGTAAACAAAAAAAGCATGGACATGAAAAGGATATCAAATTACTACAAATCAGATCGAGTTGCTTGTTGTGAGCTGCCAGAACCCTGGTATGGGCGAGATAGGTATAAAAAATCATGAATATCTTATAGCAATCATTCTATTTCGCATTTTTAACGGGCGATCGTGAATGTCATGAGTTTTCGCGACAGATTATCTTGGTGATTTCTGTCCCGATTTTGGTGTTCCTATAAATAATACACATCGGATTTTTATAAACGTTTTCTGGGTAAATAAGGTGCGTGTTATACACAGTTAAATACGGTATGCATGCTTGTAAGTGGTGTTGGGAGTTTTTAATTCCTGCTCTGTGATAAATTCACTTACAAATCTGACCAATCATCGCCGATGTCTTCATGTACTTTAGAAATTTCTGAGTGGCAGGGAATGTCTCCGACAGGCGACTTTTTTAACCCATCTTATAATTAATTAAAAGCAAAATCCTGCCTGGGAAGGGCCCAAAAACAGCCCCCGTCTTATAAACAAATCGTCTTATAGGCGGATTAATACGGTATCCGTACTTTATTTTGAAAATGGCCAAAATTTGCAAAAATCACATTACAATTACATGATGATTTTCTGCCAAAAATTTAATTAACGCGAAGTTACATGGCTTTTGGTTCAAAATGGCGGCAACATGGTTGGCTTGTTTACACAAATGCTTTCACAAATCAAATCCAAAGAACTGCATTATTTGTACATAAAATAAATGCTCAGATAATAATTTAGATGACTTCAGAATTATTTTCAGCATTTGTCTCTGTAAGTAGTTATGATGAAACGTTTTACCATTAGTAACGTGAAAATACATGAAACCGGGCTAAATAATAACAGCAAAAAATTCTAAGATGTGAATTATATGGGACTAGGCTTAAAAAATACAGTAATTATTATACTGTACACATATGTATAGTAAAAACTTAGCAAACTAGATCACAAATCTTGATTTTGATCATGGTTCTGTTGGACATCCCAGTAGGGCTAGCTGTTGAAAGAACTTATAAGCATTAAAAGCTCTACACAGCTTATGTTGTCTATTTCTTAAGTTCTTATATGCAACCTTTTATTTAAGGCTCTTTATCTTTATTTATAATGACTGAAATATTTTTTACCCACACTCCTCAATTATCTGGACAATTTTTATTTGCTGCAAAAATACCAAGAACATTTTGAATCCTCAAAGTCATAGTGACATGCCCATGCTCCAACTCTGCACACACATAAGCATATAGGTGTAGGCAAGTGAATTTTGTTGTCTGAACACTAAAGCTGGCACAATTGATCAGATACAGTCATTTGGCTAGAACCAGGTAAAGTTATGCTTCATAACAATTTCCAAATAAGTGGCTGATCAAAATTTGGACTTTATTGGCTGATACAGAGTACTAGCCTTCCTTGAAATATCACACCAAAGACTTTGTCCTTCGCCTTAGGTTATCTGCCCTTGTGATGAATGTGAAGTTCTCCACTGATTTGGCTAGTTCCAAATAGTTTCGCTAGTTCCGAGTAATAAATGAGGGATCTATAAAAATCCCTCACATAATGCAACAGCCTCTATATATTATTTTATCAACTTGGATAATGTGTTACGGAGAAAATTAATTCAATATAAGACATTTGTCGCAAAGCGACATGTTCACAAAGACCTTAAAACAGATCCTTTAAGCAAAAATCGTATAATTCCTGGCATAACAATTTTTCGGCATGTACACCCTCCTTACTGCAAAATTTAGCTCCTATTTTCTAGATTTAATAATCTTTCCGATATAAATATATTTCAATGAGGTTTAAGAAGTTGAAAGGAGTATGTGCGTAAGGTCCTATTTTCCCCCCTTCTGAAGCCCGAAAATAAAATATGCTTGCAGTAAAATTATGCGTTAATTAATCCAATCGTAGCTTGTGTTTAGCACTGTGTGATGCCGCTACAAAGTCTCCCTGCACTTTGTCAAAGTACAGATAATATATAAGCAACGACATGAAAAACCTGTCTTCGAGGTTTTCGACCAAATAAGACTCAGACCTGCTTACTCAGCCGTAGACTGGCTAACTGGGCCATTGTGCCAGATTAGCTAGTCTTGAAAGTTTTGATAGGTTGTTTACTGTCTAGACAGCGAACAACAACGGTGCTGATCAGACTGCGCATAGCAAAAACCACGTGTCTTTGTTGTTCGCATATGGCATAAGATTTTTATCCCATGAAGAGGCTCATATATCGCTTCAATAGTCTGTCACATGTCTGAGATTCTTGTACATACACTACATCAATATCTACACTTCTTTAAACACAGCATGTGAACACCTTACCCGAAATTTGATTTCGGGTCGGTTACTCACCTCAACTCCTTACCATACTTTATGTAAAATTGAACTAGAGGCCCACGGGCCACTCACCTGAGTAGCATTGTGAGTGCAGATATGCAGATGTTATGTAACATTTTTCCAATCCTGTCATCGCAACTAATGAAAAGATCATCCTTTAAGCAGTTCTTAATTTTTAAGATGAATATTATATATGGCAAGACAGTCAATGGAGCGTGATCATTTGAACAAACTCTCAATCACATTTCAACAGTAGGATCAATGTGAAATTTGGTTGCTATTGCCTAAGTGGTTTCTGAAGAATCATGATTTTATACATGTAAACAGCACAGTGGCAGGGAAATATAATAAACATAAACAAGATGGTAGCCATCTTGGATTTCCAATCAGAATGACTTTTAGCTACTGTTGATCTACAAGTCACTTCGATACTTCCAATGAACTTTAAGTCAATTGCCCTTTCGGTTCAGGGGAAAAAGTTCAAAACAGATTTTCAAGATGGCCACCATAGCCGCAATTTGAGATTTCTTATCGCAACCATTTGAGCGTTTTTTGATCTACAAGTCACCCTGATGCTTCCTACCAAGTTTCGAGTCAATAAATGGTCTTTCAGTTCAGAAGAAGTAAAGAAAAATAGATTTTCAAGATGGCCGCCATCTTGGATTTCCAATCGGAAGGATTTTAGCTATTTTTATATCAACATGTCAACCTGATGCTTCCTACCAATTTTCAAATTAACTGGCCCTTTGGTTCAGGAAAATAAGTGAAAGGAAAAGAGTTTCAAGATGGCCGCCATGACAGCCATCTTGGATTTCCTATCCAAACAATTTAAGCTATTTTAGATCTACAAGTCACCTAAATGCTTCCTACCAAGTTTCGAGTCAAATGGCCTTTCAATTCAGGAGAAGAAGCGAAAAATAGATTTTAAAGATGGCTGTCATAGCGGCCATCTTGGATTTCTGATAGGGATGATTTTATCTATTTTTGATCTACAGGTCACCCTGATGCTTCCTACCTAGTTTAAAGCCAATAAGCCTTTTGATTCAGGAGAAGAAGTGAAAAATCTACATTTTCAAAATGGCCACCATGGCAGCCATCTTGGATTTCCAATCAGAACGATTTTAGCCATTTTTAATCTATAAGTCACCCTGATGCTTCCTACCAAGTTTCAAGTCAACTAGCTTTTGGGTTTAGGAGAAGAAACGAAAAAAAGATTTTCAAGATGGCCACCAGGGTGGCCCTCTTGGACTTCCGATCAGCATGGTTTTAGCTATTTTTGATCTACAAGTCACCCTGATGCTTCCTACCAAGTTTGGAGTCAGTTGGCCTTTCGGCTCAGGAGAAAAAGCGAAAAATAGATTTTCAAAATGGCCGCCATGGTGGCCAACTTGGATTTCCGTTTGGAATGATTTTAGCGTCTTTTGATCTATAAGTCACCCCTATGCTTCCTAGCAAGTTTAGAGTCAATTGGCCTTTCGGTTCAGGAGAAGAAGCGAAAAATAGATTTTCAAGATGGCTGCCATGGCGGCCATCTTGGATTTCCGATCAGCATGATTTTAGCTATTTTTGATCTACAAGTCACCCCGATGCTTCTTAGCAAGTTTGGAGTCAATTGGCCTTTCCGTTCAGGAGAAGAAGCGAAAAATAGATTTTCAAGATGGTGGCCATCTTGGATTTCTGATCAACACGATTTTAGCTAGTTTTGATCTACAAGTCACCCCGATGCTTCCTAGCAAGTTTGGAGTCAATTGGCCTTTCGGTTCAGGAGAAGAAGCTAAGAATAGATTTAAGATGGCTGCCATGGCGGCCATCTTGGATTTTTGATTGGCAAGATTTTAACTATTTTTGATCTACAAGTCACTCCAGTGCTTCCTAGAAAGTTTGGAGTCAATTGGCCTTTCGGTTCAGGAGAAGAAGCGAAAAATAGATTTTCAAGATGGCGGCCATGGCGGCCATCTTGGATTTCTGATCGGCATGATTTTAGCTATTTTTGATGTACAAGTCACCCCGATGCTTCCTACCAAGTATCGAGTCAATTTGCCCAGGGGTGTAGGAGTAGGCTTTTAAATCAATTGTTGACGTCGCATGACGGACGACGGACATTGACTGACCACAATAGTTCACCATGAGCACTTTGCGCTCAGGTGAGCTAACAAGTACAATTTACTACCGAATGTTTTGTCTAAAAATAGCTCAATGGGTGGCAAACAGTTTAGCCCCTGATGTGACACCGCATTTTGTAGCATCTCATGGGGGTTTACAATGTTTGCTCGGGACTGTCTGGCCAAATACATCCAGTTAAGTATGACCAATTTCAATATAATTTTGCAGGAGTGTTACTTTGATGATCCTCTACCAAGATTGTTCAAGCCATTTGGATTCGTCAAAAAACATGGCCGCCAGGGGGCGGGGCTTATTTTCCCTTTATATCTATATAGAAAACTTTAAAAATCTTCTTGTCAGAAACCACTGGACCGATTTCAATATAATTTTGCAGGAATGTTTGTTTGGTGATCCTGTACCAAGATTGTTCAAGCCATCTGGATTCGTCAAAAAACATGGCTGCCAGGGGGCGGAGCTTATTTTTCCTACATGTATATATCTATATGGAAAACTTTTAAAAGCTTCTTGTCAGAAACACTGGGCCGATTTCAATATAATTTTACAGAAACGTTCCTTTAGTAATCCTCTACCAAGATTGTTCAAGCCATTTGGATTCCTCAAAAAACATGGCCACCAGAGGGCGGGGCTTATTTTCCCTATATATCTATACAGGAAAGTTTAAAAATCTTCTTGTCAGAAACCACTGGACCGATTTCAATATAACACGGCAGGAATGTTTCTTTTGTAACTTTCTACCAAGATTGTTCAAGCCGTCATGATACGTCAAAAACCATGGCCGCCAGGGGGGTGGGACTTTTTTTTTTTAACTCACCTGACCTCTGCTCAGGATGAGCTATAGTGATCACTTTTCCTCCGTCCATTAACATTTTCAAATGACTTCTCCTCTGAAGCCGCTGAGCCAATTTTGCTCAGATTTCATGTGGAGCCTCCTTAGGGTGGGGGAACGAAAGATTGCTAAAATGGTCATGGTCCGTTGACCCAAGATGGCCTCCATGCACATATATGGTAAAAACCTTTAAAAATCTTCTCCATAACCGAGGATGCCTTGGGGCTCAATCTTTGCAAGAATCATCAGGGACAAGAGGTCTACCAAAGTTGTTATAAGATTTGTCGTACGTTGGCATTTGACCTTTTTACGGCAAGGTCAAGTTTGCTTCCCTATGCTTTTGTATGGGAAAAACCTTTAAAAATCTTCTTCTCCAAAACCGAGCATGCCTTGTGGCTGAATCTTTGCACATATCATCGGGAATGGGAGGGCTACCAAAGTTGCTAAAATAATGGTTGTACATTGACATTTGACCTTTTTGCGGTAAGGTCAATTTTGCTTCCTTATGCATTTATATGGGAAAAATGTTCAGAATTTCAAATAACATCTCCTCTGGAGCCTCTGGGCCAAATTTGCTCAAATTTCATATTGAGCCTCCTTAGGTTGGGGGAACAAAAGATTGCTAAAATGGTCGCAGTTCATTAACCAAGATGGCCGCCATGCCCATATATGGTAAAAACATTTAAAAATCTTCTTCTCCAGAACCGAGGATGCTTTGGGGCTGAATCTTTGCATAATTCATCGGGGACGGAGGGTCTACCAAAGTTGCTAAAATTTGACCTTTTTACGGCAAGGTCGTTTGCTTCCCTATGCATTTATATGGGAAAAAAACATTTAAAAATGTTATTCTCCAAAATCGAGGATGGCATGTGGCTGAATGTTTGCATATATCATCGGGAACGGGCGGTCTACCAAGGTTGCTAAAATAATTGTCATACATTGACATTTAACCTTTTTACGGCGAGGTCAAGTTTGCTTCTGTATGCATTTGTATGGGCCCCATACATTTGTATGGAAAAAATGTTGATAATTTCAAATGACTTTTCCTCTGAAGCCTCCGGGCCAGTGTTGCTCAAATTTCATGCAGAGCCTCCTTGGGCAGGAGAATGAAAGATTGCTAAAATGGGCATGGTCCATTGATCAAAATGGCTGCCATGCCCATATAATGGTAAAAAAAAATTTACAAATCTTCTTCTCCATAACCAAATAAGCCCTGGGCCCTTATCTTTGCACAAATTATGGGGGACAGGAGAGCTACCAAAATTGCTAAAATGATGGTTCTATGTTGACGTTTGACCTTTTTACCTCCAAGGTCAAATTTGCTTCCCCATGCATTTGTATGGGCCATATACATTTATATTGAAAGTATTCAAGTGAATTGTAGATCAACAGTAGTTAAAATTGTTCTGATTGGAAATCTTAGATGGCCATCATCTTGTTTATATTTATTATATTTCTCTGCCACTGTGCTGTTTACATGTATAAAATCATGATTCTTCAGAATCCACTTAGCCAATTTCCACCAAATTTCACATTGATCCTACTGTTGAAATGTGATTGATGGTTTATTCAAATGATCATGCTCCATTGACTGTCAGGCCCATATATTCTTCTTCAAAACTAAGAACTGCTCAAATGATGATCTTTTCATTAGTTGTGATGATAGGATTGGAAAAATGTTGCATAACATCTGCATGTCTGCAGTGACTCAGGTGAGCGAGCCGTGGCCCGTGGGCCTCTTGTTTCCCTAAATATCTATATAGAAAACTTTAAAAATCTTCATGTTAGAAAGCACTGGACCGATTTCTATATAACTAGGCAAAAATGTTTCCTTGGTGATCCTCTACCAAGATTGTCCAAGCCGTCATGAATTGTCAAAAAACATAGCAGCTAGGGGGCGGGGCTTATTTTCCCTATATATATAGAAAACTTTAAAAATCTTCTTGTGAGAAACCACTGGACCGATTTCATTAATACTTGGCAGAAATCTTTCCTTTTGACCCTTAACCAAGATTGTTCAAGTTATCATGATTTGTCAAAAAAACATTGCCGCCGGGTGGTGGGTGGGGAGGGTCCGAGGGAGGCTTAATTTCCCTATATATCTATATAGAAAAGTTTAAAAATCTTCTTGTCAGAAACCAATGGACCAATTTCAATATAGCTTGGCAGGAATGTTACTTTGGTGACCTGCTACCAAGATTGTTCAAGCAGTCATGATTCGTCTAAAAAAAATTCTGCCAGGGGGTGGGGCTTATTTTCCCTATATATCTCTATAGAAAACTTTAAAAATCTTCTTGTCAGAAACCACTGGACCGATTTCATTATCACTTGGTAGAAATCTTTCCTTGTTGACCCTCTACCAAGATTGTTCAAGTTATCATGATTCGTCAAAAAACAATGGCCGCCACTGGGAGGGGCTTATTTTCCAAATATATCTATATAGAAAAGTTTAAAAATCTTCTTCTCAGAAACCAATGGACCGATTTCAATATAACTTGGCAGGAATGTTTCTTTGGTGACCCTCTACCAAGATTGTTCAGGCCGTTATGATTCATCAAAAAACATGGCGGCTAGGGGGCGGAGCATATTTGCCCTATATAGAAAACTTTAAAAATCTTCTCGTAAGAAACCGTTGGATTGAGATCAATGTAACTTGACAGGAATGTGCTTTGGTGACCTTCTACTAAGATTGTGCCCTCATGATACGTCAAAAAACATGGCCTTCATGGGGCGGGGCTTATTTTCCGTATATATCTGTATAGAAAACTTTAAAATTCATCTTGTCAGAAACCACCTGACTGATTTTAATATTACTTGCCAGGAATGTTGCTTTGGGGACCCCCTATCAAGATTGTTCAAGCAATCATGATTCGTAAAAAAACATGGTTGCTAGGGGTGGGGCTTATTTTCCCTATATATCTAAATAGAAAACTTTAAAAATCTTCTTGTCAGAAACCACTGAACCGATTTCAATATAACTTGGCAGGATTTTTCCTTTGGTGACCCTCTACCAAGTTTGTTCAAGCTGTCATGATTTGTCAAAAAACATGGCCGTTAGGGGGTGGGGCTTAATTTCCCTATATATCTATATAAGACATTTTAAAAATCTATTTGTCAGAAACCACTGGACCAATTTCAATATAACAGCAGAATTGTTCCTTTGGTGATCCTCTTTCACTATTCAGTTCAAGCCATCATGATGGATGAAAAAAACATGGCCACTGGGGTGCAGGGTTATAAAATTTATACAAAAATTTTAGAGCAGTAAACTTGGCTGAAACTTCAACAGTAAGTATGCAAAGCTGTTTGCTCAGGTGAGCGATATAGGACCATCATGGTCCTCTTGCTTTTTTTTTTTTTTCCCCCATTGGACCTAGCATGCCAGTTATGCCTGTTTTTGAATCTATTCTGTTCTAAATATTTCCCCCCCCCCCCCCTCCCCACACACACACCCTTGGATGGGGACGCCAGTGCTGATAAGATCTGCACCAAAAGCAATATGCCCCCTCCCGCTTGAGCTAGGATTCTGATATTTATGTCTCCTCCCTTTAGGGTAGGGAGATGTGTATTGTTTTTTCCCTCGGGCGTCTGTCACAAAATCTTGTCCACTCTGTAACTTGAAAATGGTTCAAGCTGTCTCCACATAACTTCATATAAATATCAATCAACATTATCTTACATGCAGAGCACAAGAACCATACGTCTTGCATTTATACTTTTTGAGTTATTTCACTTGGAACTTTATGTGTCACAAAATCGTGTCCGCTCTGTAACTTGAAACCTGTTCAAGATATCTTCAAGAAAGGTCATGTAAATATCAATCAGCATTAGACAACATGCAGCGCGCAAGAACCATTAACTCTTGCATTTTTACTTTTTTGAATTATTATACACCTGTTTGAAAAACGGGACATATTATTTTACGGGGTATGACGTCCGTCAGAAAACTTTTTCGTTTCCGGCTAACGCCTCCTACAGTTTACATCCGATTAAAATGAAACTTGGTATATAGCTAGACCATGATGTGAAGCAGCACATATTGTTTTTGGGCTACAGACCACCAATTATTAGCAGAGCTATGCCCCTTCGAAAATTTCAGAAAACATTTCGTTTCTGGTTAACTCCTACACTTTACATCTGATCAAGCTGAAACTTCATTTATAGTTAGACCATGATGTGGAACAGTGCATATTGTTTTGAGGTTACAGTCCACTTAATGTCAGCCGAGTTATAGCCCTTTGAAAATTCCTTTAAACTTTTCGTTTCCGGATAACTGCTCCTACAATTTACATCTGATCAAGCTGAAACTTCATTTATAGTTAGACCAAGATGTGGGGGCAGTGCATATTATTTCTAGGTCACAGTCCACCAAATATTAGCAGAGTTATCCACTTAATATCAGCAGAGTTATAGCTCTTTGAAAATTCCTTTAAACTTTTCGTTTCCGGATAACTGCTCCTACAATTTACATCTGATGAAGCTGAAACTTCATTTATAGTTAGACCAAGATGTGGGGGCAGTGCATATTGTTTCTAGGTCACAGTCCACCAAATATTAGCAGAGTTATGTCCCTTTTAAAATTTCATTAAACTTTTCGTTTCCGGCTAACTCCTCCTACAATTTACATCCGATCAAGCTGAAACTTCATTTATAGCTAGACCATGATGTGGAGCAGCACATATTGTTTCAAGGTTACAGTCCACTAAATATTAGCAGAGTTAAGCCCCATTGAAAATTTCTTTAAACTTCTAGTTTCTGGTTAACTCCTCCTACAATTTATATCCGATCAAGCTGAAACTTCATTTATGCTATAGTTAAACCAAGATGTAGAGAAGGGCGTATCGTTTTGAGGTTACAGTCCACCAAATATTAGCTGAGTTACGCCTAGTGGTGGGACGATTCATCGATGCATTGGTGCATCCCGATACGCTTCATGTATCGATACACATGATGGAGTATCGATATGATGAACGCTTCTATTCAGATTCGCTTATTTGTGTTCGTTACATTCTTTAATCCGGTCTACAAAGTGACATTTTCAGAGCGCGATTTTGATTGGATGACGCTTGACTGATAGCCAATTGCATTTTGCTTTACTCTCATTATGATGGCAGACGAAACTGTGGTTGGAATTTATTCGCCGCCCAGCGGTAAAAATACTAGTTCTGTATGGGAATGTTTCGGCCATCCTATTCTTACTTTTGAAGTTAGCCATTTTTAGTGTTTCAGTATTATGGACAATGCATGTTTAAGGGAAACCATATAGTTGGGGTCATAGTGTTGTTCAAACACATGTTCTAGTTCATTATAATTTCAACACAAAAACATGTTGGAACTTATTAGAAGGTCATTCATTGGTAGGGCTCTTTTAATGAATATCCACAACATATATTCCTTAAGAAAAATAAGAAACATGCCAGTAATTTTTATTCAAAAAGTGTGTTATCTAACTGATAATACAGGTAAATAATAACGTTACTTTACGCATGTTAAAGTTAAATAAAAGTGTAGTTAAAAGAGATTCAGAACCACCACAGAGTAATGTACATCCAGTATAGCAACTGTAGTTACTCTGAATTGTTCAGGAGGCGGTGTCGCGAAAAAAGGCATTAACTTAATTACATAATTAGATTTATATGATTTGATGGACCTGGATTTTGCTCTATATCCATATTTTCACACTTTCTTACAACCAGTGGCTTCATCCAATATTAAATTTACATTCAGAGACAAGGCTTTGTGAGAAAATTTACTATTCCTTGAAAAACAACCAACATGAACACTTTGTACTACATGCTTTCACTATCAATTTAATTTCTCAAAATCAGTCAGATGGAAATGCATTCTACTTCTTTTAATGTATAAATAAGAATGGGTCTTTACTGAGGCATCTGTGTAAAACAGATATACATAAATAATCTAACCATGTACTGAAAAACTAAATACAATTATTTCTCTTCTGTTTTGTTTTTTTTTCTTCACAAAAAAAATCCATTTTATTATCTGCATATATAAGCCAATGCAGTGATTGGAGTAATGAACCTCTTTATTTTCCAATGAAGTTTACCACCTGATTATTCCAAATGAGTGTATCTCCAGCAGCAATTTCCAATTTCTAGAATTATCAAAGTTCAAGTCTAGATATGCTCCAGTTCATACACATTCAACAACTGATGTAGCTCCACGATTATTCTGGTGCAATTTTATAAATTTATCTTTATCAACTTATTATGAAGACGAGCAGATTAAATAAATTTGAAATGGCTATGTTCAATCCAGATTAGCTTTAATAACTGATTGTCATTTGATAGTGCTTCACCTAAGCATCAACAGATTAGCCCGACCAGCTATGCCTACCCTTTTCTGTTTTCAAGAGATTTTCCGATGTCCACAAAAGAAGGGTCATAACGTATAAATGGGCCAGCAGTCGTCAGACAACTCCGTGTCACTGAGGTGTGAATAAAGTAATTTCATGTAGGAGGAATGAATTAAATGCCTGATGTCTTGCTATATTCAATATCGAATAAGTAGATTCTGATACTTTCTTTTCGTTCAGCTTCCGTTGCTAAGCACAACATCAAAGATGGCGTGGGGTGATTGACAAAAGTAGCGCGTGTATTACTACACCGAATTTTGAAGTCTATGTTTCAAATTGCACTATCTAAATCGATTTCAGTTACAGTTATGTTAGCGAAATAGAAAAGCTATAAAAAATTCCCCTGCTTCACATCCAGTTCGCCGTAATAGTGCCGCATTGCGTCTGATTAAGAAGTAGTGCGCGTATGAATATAGCGGTGATGAAAATCCGCTTGTGACGTAGTAAAAAACCCCATGCGATTGCATAGAGCCTGCTAGCTGTCGCTAGCAGACTCAAAAACAAAGAGGCAAAAACAATTTTGACAAGGTTATCGCCTTTGAAGATACAGTTGACTCTCGTTATCTCGACCTCGCTTATCTCGAATAACCGCTTATCTCGAAGTGAAAATCTGGTCCCTGCCTGAACATGAAAATCTAACGACAGGTAAAAAATATTGTGGAAAAGAGGAGAAATTGCTCCTAAGGAGCAATTTCTCCTCTTTTCCCCAATATTTTCAATATATCTCTAACTTCAAGAGTCCAATTACACATATACTTGTCAAATGTAGTTGTTCGAATAATTTTTTCCTCAATTCTGTAACTCTGATATGTCGAGGTACGGATATCTCGAAGTATTTCAGAGAGTCCCTTGGAATTCGAGATAACGAGAGTCGACCGTATATTTGTTCTACTTAGCCCTTAAAGCTCCAAAGCGAAATGCAGCAGACGACATTTATTTTTATTTTTCATTATTTTTCAGAGAAAATGACTTGACATTTCATGTGAACTGTCTGTTAGGCAGACAGTTCAACATTTCATGTGAACTGTCCAGTTCATATGAAATGCCAAGCTTTATTTCCTCTGAAAAGTAATTGAAACGCTCTTGAGGTTTCGTCTGCTGCAGTTGTGACTCGCGCTTTAAGGGCTAAACAAGACAAAATATTTAGACGTAAACGTCTGAGTACCGGCGCAAATTTTGTTCGTGTTTACATAGAGATATGGGACAAGGGTATACTAAAGTTTAATAAATTTTCAATGTTACAGGTAAAATCGAACAACAATGTATTTCTGTAACTTTCACTGCCACAGGCGATAAAAATTGGTTTTTGCAAACAGCATAGATCCAGATGAGACGGCTCATATGAGCCGTCTCATCTGGATCTACGCTGTTTGACATTTAGTCTTTCAACTTTATGTATAAATTTCTTTTCAAGCGATAGTTTGTTAAAAAGGAAAAGCAGAAGACATTGTCGTCTGAAATTTGGCACCGAAAGAGTTAATGTTTGCTTTTATTAAGCTTTATGAAATTTCTTGATTGAAATGAAAATAAAATAGACATTAATCTGTTTATAACACAGTTTGTAATAAGATGTTTTTATATTTGGCGGGATCGTCACAAACCGACGGTCCCGGCAAATATAAAAAGTCCTTAGTGAGCTAATCGAACACGCTGCAATATGTAAAAATCCAAAGCTATACTGAAAGAAAAAAGAAACGCAGGGTAGAGTTTTTTCCTTGTTATTTTAACCATTTTTTACTGTGTATACTATAGCCATACACTTTTACAGATTGTCCTGTGAATGTGAACCGCGGGTATACGAGTCTTTGGTCGATGTGCTATCTACCCAGTGTGTGAAATCATTCAACCGTGCACTACACAGTGCATTGCACGGACAATACGGAAAGCCAAAATTTCGTTCAAAACAAGCATGTTTAAACCTTCAGCACAAGATTTCCTCACACCATTTGGTACACTTCAAAGATACACAACGCTCTTCGATTCTTTTACCGATTTTTCTTTTCATTTTTACGCTACTTTGAACTTTTTTTCAATCATGGTACGATTGACTGATGTTCAGAGGGGTAGGGCAATTGCGTTGCTGATGCAGGGTCAGAGGCAACAGCAAGTTGCCAATCATTTTGGGGTTAACGTCTCAACAATTGAACGTCTTGTTAGACGTTTAAGGGAGACAGGGCATTTAGCAGACCGACCGCGGTCTGGGCGTCCACGTCAAGACAGGACAATCCGTCTGGCACATTTGCGGAATCGTCATCTCACTGCTACCGAAACTGCCCCTAAATACAGTAGGTACGCATAATCGACAAATTTCTCCGAAGACTGTTGGAAGTCGATTGCGTGAGATTGGTCTTCGAGCTCGTCGTCCATACGTTGGTCTGCCTCTGACCCAGGCACGTAGCTTGCGTCGTATGGCGTGGTTGACGGCGCATGCGCCCAGGCTATTTCCGATGAGGCAGTGGAGACGAGTTCTTTTTACGGACGAGTCTAGGTTCACTCTTTATCGCGCAGATGGTCGACGTCGTGTGTACCGACGTCGCGGAGAACGCTTTGCCGACGCCTGTGTTGTCGAACGGGATCGGTTTGGGGGTGGCTCCGTTATGGTCTGGGGAGTCACAGTTGATTATTGTTGCGGGCAATATGACCGCAGTAAGGTATAGGGATGAGATCTTGCGTCCTGTTGCAGTCCCGCTTGTGCAACAACGTAATCTGATTCTGCAGCAGGACAATGCCCGACCACATGTTGCCCGAGTTTGTCAGGATTTCCTGGCAAACAATAACATCGCACAACTAGCATGGCCACCGTACAGTCCAGATTTGACCCCAATAGAGCACATGTGGGATGAGCTGGACAGAAGGGTTAGGAAGCGCCGAAATCGCCTCCCCCCCCCCCCCCTTCCCCCCCCCCCCACCCCCCACGCAACTCTCGCACAACTAAGGAATGCGTTGATCGATGAATGGAATAACATCCCGATGCGAACTGTCAATGCTTTGGTTAACTCTAATCAAAGGAGAATTAGGGCAGCAACGGCAGCAAGAGGGGGGGGCACACCCGATATTGATTTTCTGTTTGATTTTGATTTCAAGATTTGGGGGGGGGGGTAGCTACCAATGAACTTCAATAACTCGAGACTTGTTGATCACAAATCAATGAAATTTGGAACTTTTGTTCCATGCATGTACCGTTTTGTAATCATAGTAAAATATTTAACAAAATTTTTCAAACTTGAATGAAATTTAGGAATAAAATTTACCCTGCGTTTCTTTTTCCTTTCAGTATATATTAAGAGACCGCCGCGATTCGCGCGCCGGTCAATGACGATATTATCTTCTAAATATGGACGGCCGCTTCATCTTGAGGATAGGTAATGCTTGTACTGACTTGTTCTTAATAAGTTGTGTACTACATTGCAAAGTTAATAAATAAAGGTGTAATCTATTATCAGTTCAATTAATGTCATATATGTTTATATAAAATTTATCCAAATATAATGGTACCGCAACGTGAGAAAACGTACCTTAAAGCATGCGATCAGTGAAGATTCAGATCAACCTACGCATCAGTGCAGTCTGATTAGAGTCTTCCCAGCTTGCTCTGGTGATAACCAAGAGTCCGTGGCTTCTTTATGAGGACAGTAAATGTTGTGTAGGTAACGGGGGCGCACATAAATCATCATAATGAGCCGGGTTACAGCATTTTCTACCAGATCGCATGTCCGCAAAGCAATGATTCAGATCAGCCTGCGCAAACGACAGAGGTTCTGCTTAGAATATGAGGAAGCACAGGCTGATCTGAGTCTTTGCTGGGCGGACATGCGATCTTGTAGGAAATACTGTACCCCGGCTCAAAGTATTTTTTCTCACGTACGTTTACCCATGCTGAACCTCAATTGTTGACTTTGATAACCTACTTGTCAACCTCTTTCTAATCTTTGTTTGCCTAGCGTAAAACGTCATCATGACTAAATGTTTTGTTTTCACGTGAAATTCATAATTTCTTATCCCACCCACCCGATACCCCTTTTTGCTATCCCATCCACCCGAGACCCCCTTTTTGCTACCACCTCCACCCTCCCCCCCCACCCCCCCACCACACACACACACACACACGATACTCCCTTTTTTTCCTATATAAAGTGTTTAAACGGGTGTTATTGTCTGAATTCTGAATTCTGAATAAATGAACTGTTTCCTTTTGTGACTTCAGAAATTGTTGAGGAAACTTTTTTTGACTGTCCAGTGAAAAGCGGCGGAGCCAAACTTTATACAGACACAATAGAGAGGTTCCAGAGTTGAAAGCTTGATCTTTTTAACCTGCTGCATTTAAATAAAAGCTGACATTCAGAAATTTTTTTCTTATTTTTCACCGAAAATAAGGCTTGACATTTCATTCCAGATGAATGAAATGTCTGGTCCTATTTTCTGTGAAACATAAGAAAAAATTTTTTTTTTTCTAATGATTTAGCCTACAGTGTGCAAAAGCTTAAAATTTACATGGGACGAAACACGTAATGCATTTTTACATGTCACAACATAGCAGTATTACTTGTGCCGCGCCATGTGCCTTCGAGCATGCGCGAAGTATCATCCGGACCTTTGCTCTCGATTCATACATTCTGTAGCATCCAATGATTCTGTTAGCGGACAGTGAAGGCCCTGATCAGACCTAGGCCTTCGCTGTCCGCACATGACCCGAAGGCACATTTTCGCCTGGTGGGCTCATTTATTATTGACCGGCGCGCGAATCGCGCCGGTCTCTTAATATAGCTTTAGATTTTTACACATGATAGACTATTCAATTAGCTGACTATGGACTGTTTATATTTGCGGGATCGTCGGTTTGTGACGATCCCGGCAAATATAAAACTCTTATTACAAACTGTGTTATAAACAGATTAATGTCTATTTTATTTTCATCTCAATCAAGAAATTTCATAAAGCTTAATGAAAGCAAACATCAAAGAATCACATTGTTGTTCTTTTTTACCTGTTACAGTTAAAATTTATTAAACTTTAGTATACCTTTGTCTCTATATCTCTATGCAAACATGAACAAAATTTGCACCGGTACTTAGACGTTTACGTCTAAATATTTTGTCTTGTCTGTACTTGAAACAGTCCAGAAGGAAACACGTGCTAAGATGACCCGCAGCATCTCCGAACAGGTCAAATGGAATAGATGAACATCCCAGTTTTTTCCTGTATTCGCCGGCAGGATTAGTTTCGAAGCTTTGCAAATACAAACTGTCTGGAATCTAGATGTAATGTTGAAAATAATGGCAAACTCCAAATGAGAGATGGTCAACCGTTTTGAAACATACGGTTCTACTCTATTAAAAAGAGCCGAGAGTGGTGCCAGTCGGATGCGCGGGCGACTGATGATCAGGAGGTCGCAGGTCCGGCAACATTATGTCGTAGGGATCGATCATTAAATATTTTCTACAGTCATTCTCTATCTTCCGCTGTTTCAAGAAGGGTTGTTGTCAGCTTCTGGCGAAAGAATGTGCACAAGTTGTGGTAAACTACTTAGAGGACTAATCCTACTCAGGAAATATGTGGTTAGGGCTAACTGACCGGCTCAATATCAAGAGTAATGTCTCTAGCATTAAGCTTCAAAACCAACTAACCAAGTACAGTCGACTCTCGTTATCTCGAAGTCCAAGGGACTCTCTGTAATACATCGAGATATCCGTACTTTGACACATCAGATTTTCAGAATTGAGGAAAAAATAAAATCCAACAACCACATTTCACAAATGAATATGTAATTTGACTCCTGAAATTAGAGATATATTGAAAATATTGTGGAAAAGAGGAGAAATTGCTCCCTAGGAGCAATATCTCCTCTTTTCCACAACATTTTGTTAAATGTTGTTAGATTCCCGTGTTAAATCAGGGACCAGATTTTTATTTCGAGATAAGCGGATATTCGAGATAAGCGAATTCGAGATAACAAGGGTACACTGTATTAAAATAGCATAGGAGATTTCCAGGAAGAGCCACAATCACAGAACACAGCCTACCAAGAAGAAAAGCAAACAAACTACAGTGAACCCTCGTTACAACGATGTACATTTGTTCCCAAAGACGTTTCCATTAAAATGAATTTGCTGTTGTAAAGAATCCTTAAGGAGCAGACTGATATGTAATAAAGGTCTGGTTTTGTTCTTATATCCTCATAGAACACATGTTTTTGATATTTGTTAGAATCGCCTCACTGAGGCGATTCTAACAAATATCCAAAACATATGTTTCTTTAAAGTATAAAATATACTATTTTTCATAATTTGTGACTAATTGTTACCTCTTAAGGTTTCAGGACAGTCAAATTGCCATTATAAGGAATTTTGTCGTTGTATCGAGTGTCGGTATAAAGAGGGTTGTCTGTATGAAGACAGCACAAACGCCGCAAACCAAAGAACGGCAAAGCAATCCTCTTCCCCAATGAAGTGGTCACAGTACCAGACAGGATCCACATATGCCCCGAAGGTATTTTTTCCCATGGCGAGATTCATTTAAATTATTATATACAGTCGAATTCGATAGCTCGAACACCGATGACTCGTTTACCATGGCTAATTCGATCTCGTTTTTGAGACCCTAGAAATTCATCCGATAGCTCAAGAGAACAAATATTTAGGGAAAGTTTCTCATTTTATCATGAAACTGTATGTTATGTATACTCATTAGAATCGCCTCATCGAGGCGATTCTAATGCGTACACTCAACATACATTTATTGTGTAGAAGATCGAAAAGATATTCCTAAATCATCGCCATTTGCTTCCTGACTTGGCGCCATGATTAACCCTCTGTGGCTCCAACTACCCTTATCTCGAACAAATTACCATGGTCCCAAAGATGTTCGAGCAATTGAAGTTCGACTGTATTAAAACTGACTAATAACAAAATGATGCAACTTGACCTATATCAATATTCAAATAATATGTTTGACACAAATATCAAACGATAACGTAGTTGACATGATAAAAGCATTAAGTAACCACACGTACAACGAAAGAGCACAATTCCGCACATTTGAACGTCTCGTTTGTTTTGTGATAACAATATAACAATGACCACTGAACTGTGAAAAGTAGGTTAACACCGATGGTTACTCGTAGGTGATCTGAAACTTGCTGACCTGCTGTGTCTAAAGCTTCTGGAAGAGTGGCAAACGGTGCAGACCCTGATCTGCGTTCTGTGGCGTCTGATCTCGGTCTACATCGTTTGCGCAGGCCTGACTGCACCAATACTTCGAAGCCGGGCTCCATAGCGCAGTCGAGAATTGCGTCTGACTACAGATCAAGGGTCGCAAGTTCGAACCCCAGCTCGGCCATATAAGTTCGTGGAGATTGATCATGAAATAATTTCTACAGTCATTCTCAACCTTCCGCTGAATCAAGATGGGCAGTTGTCCGCTGCTGTCGAAGTATATGCACAAAGCACTGAATAACCCCTTTGATAACTAAGTCTGCCCAGGAAAAGTGTGAGTATAGGTAACTGACCGGCTCGACAATGCTGACTGGACCGTAAAACTTAAAACTAGTACTTCGGGCAAATACGGTACAAATGAGCCGCGCCATAAGAAAAGAATCCTAATCGCATAATGCACATAACTTACGCCCAGATCAGCATGCACATTGTGTCCAATCTGATCAGGGCATTCTCTGTCCGCTTATTAAATACAGAAGAATATTTCAGTGAACCGCAAAGGTCTGAATCACTCTCTCGCCAGAGATTTGCTAACTCATTTTTTCGTGGAAATTGTAAGCGCTGATAGTTGAGCGTATCTCGGCGCATGTCTATTTCGATGCAAACTATATTGCTGTCATATGAAGAGGCCCAACGAAACCGAGATATCGATTTTAGCTCTTGTATGTATTCTCTTTTCAAGGGTAACCTTTATAGAAAAGATTTGACTTCATTACAGCTGGGCTCAGTTGTTCAAAACTAACGATGTCGTTAGTTAACGTATCGTTAAAACTTTGATCATAAAATACGGCCTTTAGGCTAATATTTTTGCTGAAAAACATGTTTTTTTTTTCAGCAAAAATACCTGTGAATTAGATATTTTACTTACTAGAACAGCTAACATTTTGACCACTAACGAGCTCGTTTAGCCAACGAAGCTTTGAACAACTGGGCCTTGGTGTTACGCGCCATGGGGCAGCCGTATAAAGTCTCCCCATACATATACAGTTGACTCTCCTATCTCGAACTCGCTTATCTCGAATAACCGCTTATATCGAAGTGAAAATCTGGTTCCTGCCTAAACATGAAAATCTAACAAGTAAAAAATATTGTGGAAAAGAGGAGAAATTTCTCCTAAGGAGCAATTTCTCCTCTTTTCCACAATATTTTCACTATATCTCTAACTTCAAGAGCCCAGTTACATGTATATTTGTTAAATGTGGTTAATTGAATTATTTTTTCCTCAATTCTCCAACTCTGATATGTCGAGGTACGGATATCTCGAAGTATTTGAGAGAGTCCCTTGGAATTCGAGATAACGAGTGTTGACTGCTTCATCTGTTGTTATGTTGTCCTTGGGATCATTGAACCCATTCTGGTACAGTGAACCCTCGTTACAACGACAGCATTTGTTCTTAAAGATGTTGCCATGAAAATAAATTTGCTGTTGTAAAGAATGCGCAATGCGTATTTCCGCACAGAACACGTTTTGGATATTTGTGGAATCGCCTCAGTAAGGCGATTCTAACAATTTCAAAAGTATGTTTCTTGAAGTATTAAGTAAGATGTCCTTGCATAGTTTCCTCTTGAGCGAAGGTTTCGTGCCAGTTTCCATTCTTTTATGTTTTCTTTTTTTTTTCCAAGGGCAACATTTATATGTTTTATTTGCATATTATCATAATGACATCAGCATTTGCTACAAAAATGCATGTGCGCCCAGCGAAGACTCAGGTCAATCTGAACAGCCGCAGAGTCTAATCAGTTTTTGCAGGACAGCCTGAGTTGATGTGCAAGCTGATCTAAGTCTTCATTGGTCACACATGCAATCTTGTAGGAAGCGTTGTGCCCCAGGTCAGGGCCCTTTTGTTCTTGTAGCTGCGTAGACACCCAGTGTACTAATTATCGTGCTGGAATGTATTTTTATCTCATTATGAAAAGACAACATGCGCCTCATGGAGAGAAAAGGTGCCTTAACCTTTACCACTCTATGGACAAATTCAGCAGACGACAAGCTGGTGATATATTTTACTTATTTCCCCAGACTACAGACATTTCATGCAAATTGGCTCAGAGCACTTGTGAAAATACTGAAGTTTTATTACACTCAAAAAAGCAAATATCCTCTATTTACTATTGAAATTGCATAGATCAGACCAATTTTTTTAAGTAAATTTTATTTAAGACTTAATGTTTTAGAAGAATGTACAGAAGCGGAACAGACAAATGGTTTATAAGAACAAACACTGTCTTTAGCAAGCCTGGCAAACATCGCGTCTGGCTGATATATTCGCCGTTCTTATTGTCTCCAAGGTACCTTTTCGTTTGACGCGGCTACGTTTATCGGTCATGGGCATGATTCAGAACTCAGTTAAGGAAAACTGCTACACTTTCAAGGGAGACAACTACATCAAAACTATTTTTCGCCCTACTGAAAAGGGTCTATTCGAAAAGGAAAGAATTTGCACCCCCTTGGGAGCAAATTCTTTCCATTTAGAATAGACCCCTTTTCGGAAGGAACTTGGGATGCAGGAAAGCAAAGCAGAAGTCTCAAAAGTTGTCCGCCTTGTGAAAATGGCGAAATAAGTATGTACTCTTTCGAACTGATCAGTCTCCTTTACTATATCAACACCAAACATGACTGTATAGGCAACTATTTCACGGCTAGTTGGATTGCGATCTTTCGAGATTCTTGCCGCTTTCTTTGACATAGAAATGGTGGCCGCGCTAATTTCAGTTGTGCTTATCACTGCATTTTCATCAGTCGCTGTTACTCTACCACCACAAGGATTGAATTCATTTGTAAATGGAAGTGATACGTTGGAATATTTCAAACACTTGGACCTAGAAAATATAACTCACCTTTTTCAGCAGCTTTCTCATGTTCTGAATCAGGAACAGGCGCGAAACTTGACTGATGCGTTTCTAGAAAATTTAGAACAAAAGCAAAACAGTATTTTACACCAGCTGTCGACAGTTCTCGGACAAGACTTAGCTAACGTCAAGAGCATTGATGATCTTCGGCAACTTTTTTATTCGCTAAAAGATGAAAATTTCCAAACTATTGTACAGAAATTTCATGTATTTTTCGAACAGTTTGCACAAAATCAAAGCAGTTTTTTGCAGCAAGGTTCTTCAGTTCTTGGACAGAATTCAAGTGATGGTTTGCAAGAGTTCTTAAACGAGGGTATAAAGGCACTTCAGCAGCTCTTTGATCTTTTAACACAAAACAGTACAGAAAATTTGATACAGCAAAGTTTCGCAAATTTGGCACGCAATCAGAGTAATGTACTACAGACTACAGGGAACCAAAGCAACGTTTTACAGCAAATTTCCTCTGTGTTGGGACAAGAATTCAACTTCACTGAGCCGAACAAATTGTCTGAATTATTCAGTCTAGAAAAATTGATACCGATTATAAAGCCGATAGCCGAAACATTCATCCGGCGGTCTCTGGCAGATTACGAAATTAGTTCGAAATGTGTCAAAGATATGATGCTTACTATTACAGGTCTACTGAGTAGAAAAGAATGGGCGCTTAGAAGTAAGTTTCTGTCTAACTTTATGTTTATCCATATTCATTCTAATTATTTGGCTCAACTCCTTAACTCATCCATACTTAAACAAGACCATTTGACTACCTATTGACTTGTCTAAAACAATGCTGATGAGTGGCAAACCAATGCTGGATGAATGGCAACCACTGTAGACCCTGATCAGACACTGCGTTCTGTGGCGTCGGATCTAGGTCTGTACTGTTTTTCAAGACAATGGGCACCCAGAAATAAGTTAGTGCCTAACTTTATGTTTTATCCAAAGTATTTGGACACACTAACACTTTCGTCACCAAATTTCAGGCTGCATATGTAGTTTGCTTTGTTTGTTTTGTTTGTTTGTTTTTTTGTTGTTGTTGTTTTTGTTTGTTTTTAACAAATTTGTTTTTAACAAACTATCGATTGGAAAGAAGTTTATATGTAAACTTAAAAAACTGAATGTCAAACAACGCAGATCCTGATGAGACGGCTCATGATGAGCTGTCTCATCTGGATCTATGCTGTTTGAAAAAGCCTATTATTACCGCCTGTGGCCGTGAAAGAGTTCACTACTTACCAATCTTACCACACATCCAAAATTTGAACTAATTCTTTTGACGATTTATTGACTTGTCAAAAAAGATACTGGATTGGTAGAAAAGAGTGCAGACCCTGATAAGCCGCGTTCTGCGACGTGCTATCTGGGTCTTCACTATTAGGATAATTGGTGCTTATAGAAGTCACTTCGTGCTTTACTTTGTTCTACCATATTAAACCTTAACGCTTTACCATATATGTCTTAAACTTGACCAAGTCCGTTTGATTACCTGTTGGCTTGTCCAAAGCAATACTGGATGAATATCAGTCTAGATCCTGATCAGATACCATCAGACGCCCCATTATGCGGCGTATGATCTCGGTCTACACTGCTCAGGTCAATGGGCGTTTAGAAGTAGTGTTTAACCATATGTTTTACCGTATTTACCTATTCGGACACCTTATCATTCTTGCTCTTAAACTTCAACAAAGCCATTCGTCTACTCATACCTACCTATTGACTTGTCCAAACTAATGCAGGATAAATGGCGAACAGTATAGATCCTGAGCGGACGCTACATTTTGTGGCATTGATCAGGGCCCATTTGTTCAAAACTAACGATGTCGATAGCTAACGTATCGGTAAAACTTTGATCATTAAATATGGCATATACCTAATATTATTGCGGAAAAATGGGAGTAGCTTTTGCAAACGGCTAATTGGATTGCGATCTTTCGAGATTCTACTCACATTTTTTCAGCAAAAATACCTGTGAAATCAATATTGTACTTACTAGAACAGTTAACATTTTGACCACTAACGAGCTCGTTAAGCTAACGACGCTCTGAACAACTGGGCCCAGGGTTTAAACTGTTTGCTCTCAGGCCTGTCTGTCCCTATAGTTAAGGTAAATACCGTAATTCCGTAAATACCGTATATGTATTTACTACTTTATACAGTTAAACCTTAATGGCTCGTACACGGATAGCTCGTTTACTGTGTATAATTCGAACTCATTTTCGAGTCCCCAGGAAATCCTTCCGATAGCTCAGGAAAACGAATATTTAGAGATATTTTAAGGAAACTTTCTTATTTTATCATTAAAATGTATGCCATGTGCAATCATTAGAATCACCTCAATGAGGCAATTCTAATGAGCAAACTCAACATACCATTATTACATAGAAGATCAAAAAAGACTTTCCTACATTATCACCATTTGCTTCCCGACTTGATTAATCCTAAGTGGTTCGAACTATCCATGTCTCGAGTAAATTTCCATGGTCCCAAAGATGTTCGAGCCATTGAGGTTCAGCGGCATCTGATCTGGGTCTGCACTGTTTGCCAGTTTAGGGGTCTCCAGTCTTCAATGGGTTAAGGCTTGAGGATATTTAGGATATCATATTTGACACGAAAATGTCCACACCATATTTGCCTTAAGTAGTGGGACTGACAGGCCTAAGCAAACAGTTTAGACCCAAATTAACTGCTCCTAAGGATGAGTTTTATTCCAGGTCTTCACTGTTTGCCACATTTTATAGTAATTGTTTTATTATGCTCCGAGATTTTTTCTCAAAATAAGAACAGGCATTCCAATAGATCAATAAATTCAAGCAGCAAGTCAAAACTCATTGATGGACTTGTCTTTACTGTTTTTGAAAACCAAAACTGTGTTTTAAGTGTGAAACACGTATAGAAATCATTGCACCGTAACGTTTGAAAAAGCATGTAGTGTCACGGCATATATTAGACTGGCTCCAGTCTCCAGTAACGACATATTTTTCTTATAACCCTGTTTGATGATCCACTAAAATAAAACTAAAATAATATCATGACTTTAAAGGCTGGTCACTAGTGACCAGCATTTATAGTCATGATATTATTTTGGTTTTATTTTTTAGGATTATCAAACAGGATTATAAGAAAAAATATTTAGTAACTGGAGACTTGAGCCAGTCTAGGCAGATATGTGCAGCCTATCCATTATGACATCGCTTTTAGCCAGTAAATTCCTACATTATCCAGACTTTCTTTAATTAAGCCGCATATACGTAGGCCATCGCTGTTCAGCGAAGTTGTTACGAAGATGTAGTGATCACTCTGGATTATTGACCGGCGATCGAATCGCGCCGGTCTCTTAATATAGCTTTGGATTTTTACATATGGTAGCCGGACTATTCGATTAGCTCACTAAGGACGTTTTATATTTGCCGGGACGTCGGTTTGTGGCGATCCCGGCAAATATAAAAAAAAATCTTAAAACAAACTGTGTTATAAGCAGATTAATGTCTATTTTATTTTCATTTCAGTCAAGAAATTTCATAAAGCTTAATAAAAGCAAACATTAAAAAAATCACATTGTTGGTTTTTTTTTTTACCTGTTACATTGAAAATTTTATTAAACTTTAATATACCCTTGTTTCTTCTAATTTCTCCATAAAAGCTTCTGACGAGTTCCCACAATGTATGTTTCTTTATGGTGAGTAGAGAAATTTATTACAGAGTTATCATCAAATAATTTTCTTAAACAACCTCTGCATATGCCTTTAGACACCCAAAAGATTAAAGGGGCATTGGCAAATAGTGTAGACCAGATCAGACGCGGCAGAATACGACGTCTGGTCAGGGTCTACACTTTGCATTAAGTACATAATTGTCTGTTATAAATGATAATAATTAACCCTTCTCTTGCTGAACACGACATCTTAGCAAACAGTGCAGATCCAGATCAGTTGGCTTCTGAAGAAGCCAACTGATCTGGATCTGCACTGTTTGTCATTCAGTATGTGAAAATGTATCAACAACCTGGATCAAGTAATCTGACTGGCTGGAAATTAGAAGAGGGCGTGGCATATTAATTTATTCAGCATGAGAAGGGTTAAAACAAACCAAACACGTCCTTCCATCAGACATGGATCCGTCCAAAGAAAGAGATAGAAGTGTCCATTATAGGGATCAAACATGGTTTCTCATGCATTAACATTCGGAAGGTCCCGAGGGAGGTGTTGAAAACCGAGGCCGGAGGCCGCGGTTTTTAACACCTCCCAAGTGACCTGGAGAATGTTAATGCATTGTAAAACCATGTTCGATCGCTATTATTGCATAAAAACTGAAAATATTTGCTATATTTCGCATAATTTCTTGCACTATTTTGTTTCGCCTTTTCATCGATGTCTCGCGAACGCAAATTCCACGGACTATGCTCGTTCTAGGGCCGGGCAGCAAATCTGTGGCCCCGGTTCGATCATATTGAAAGTTGCTTATCCGTGCATTAACAGCGCGTGAATTACCTTACCTTGTTAATACACGGCTTTCCGCCGGTTAATGCACGGCTGTCAATAACATGCGACACTGCTTTTTATGCAATAATAAGCATTAATGGGTGGATTTCAATCGTAGTCGACGTTCTTTGCAGTGTTGGATGCTTTTGGAAAACCAGGAAGTGAACTGATGAACATGCACACGAAGTGGTTGGGTTCCTATGGCGAATGTACAGCAATAACGGCGACCACATACAGTAACGACACCCTTAGATCCGACCCTGAAGATCATTTCACTGGAAAATATTGTAGAATAAAGATAGAATTGGAAGCTGTCTATGTTCCTGCTATCAGACGGGTATGTCAACATCACGTGCATTTATAATTGAGTACTCTATAGGCGTAATCATCATATGTATAAAAGTGATGTTCCTTAATTTTGCACAGAAAATGTCAATTTCATTCAAACTGTCCGCACCAAATGAAATGTTATGTCTTATTTTCTGTGAAAAATAAGAAAATATTTTAAAGGTTTAAGTCTTTTATATAAAATCAGCAGGGTAAAGTTTAAACGTTCAACTTCAAAACCTCTCTAATGTACTTGCGCAAAGTTAAGCTCCGCCATTTTTAGTAGGCAACTTAATAAACACCGATGTGGGGGAGGGGGGGGGAGTGGGGAGTGTCCACATTATAGCACCACAAAAAGGCTTTTTTTTTTTTTGTTTGTTTTTTGTTTTGTTTTTTTTTTTTGTTGTGTTTTTTTTTTTTTAATTTAAAATCGCTGATATTTTTCTTATTTCTAATCGAAAACATAATTGTGGGTACTCATTCAACCTAAAAGAGCTGATATTTTTCTTATTTCTCATCAAAAACATATGTTGCAGAGGCGCCTCTAATTAGCACCCACACCATATGCATTTATAGAGAAATACGATAATTGTCATGTGGATACCCCTTTTATCTGGATCTAAGCTCCAAGGAAAGAATTATTTCCCACCCATCCACCCTCCTGTCCTGATTGTAGCACTGCCATATTCAATTAACTTGAAAATATCCATAGATCCTATATGTATTAAATAAATAAACACAACTGGTGATAAGATGATAAATTTAGTACATGCAAATCTGCTTCACCAAACGTGTATATTTTATGTTAAAGTAATTATTTAAATGTCAGCCCTATTTGTCGGTAAGCAAGAAAGAGAATAAAGTCAAAGCAGCCAATCAGCAAGGAATAATGATTTCCATTCTGTGAATCGCGCTGGGAACAGAGTGAATAATTCAATGACCACATGCCAGATAAAACCGATGTGTTTATTGAACCTTTCATCCCTGAGTTTCTGAAGTGGACTCTTCCATCCTTAAATTTGGCCATATCCACTGACGCGAACAGAGGTTTCAGCCTAAAATCAAAAACAGAATGGCTAACAGTGTAGATCCTGATGAGACGGCTCGTTACTGTTTGCATAGGTAACTCTTTTGGTCTGCGGAGCTGAAAGTGTTAAGCAACATGCAGATAGTCTGAAAATTGTAGGTTTTAAACCCTTTTGTGTTTGTAGACTAAGACAAATACTTGTGTAAACAGTATAGATCCAGACAAGACCACATTTTACACTACACTTTACACTACACTGTTTGCCATCCTATTCTTGATTTATTATTGATGCTTCTATTTTCAACAATGGATGTGTCCAAATTCAAAGATATAACTAGCAACAACAATGCTTTGAATGAACAACTACGGCGTAATCCGAGCTAGCATTCTTTATAAACCTATAGCGGGCCGTTATCGGCCCGTCAGCTACCCTGACGGGCCGATAACGGCCCGCTATAGATTTATAAATAATGCTTACTGAGATCTTACACTAGCTTACCATTTTTCAGAAAGTTGAGCGAACTTTGGACTTCGGTTCCTGTGTAGCAGATTCCTGTTCCGCAAAGGACCTCGAAGCCCTTGTTCTTGCAGGTAATACAGTCACTAGCTAAAATGAGACCAAAGTGGTGCCACTCACCAATGCTTTTATTTCCCATAACTACTGTTCTTTCGACAGCACTCGGACATATTTTTTTGTTTGGCGTTTTATTTTAAATGAAAATATTTTGTTCTGAATGACCATATCTTATTAGAAACCATTTGTCTTTACTGTTTCTGTGTTTTATTCTCAAATATGTACCATAAAATTAAATTTACGGCCAAATAATTGTCTGACCTATGCAATTTCTATGTAAAGTGAAGTGGGGTTTTTTTTAATTTCTGTCTAAGAAAGTACTTTTGTTTACTTTGCTTTGCTGAATTTAAATTGTTGATGTTTTAAAACAATATTTTAAAAAATTCATAAGAATTGAATAAGCGAAACTTGTTAAAAATTTTCCTCCAAGTTACCTACCCTACAGATTTCTGCATAATTTGCATTCATTTTTACTATGGGAAAAAGTGAAAAATATTTTATTTTTAAAAACCAAAGACTAGATTCAAAGTTTTTGCGCATAGGTAGTTACGACAAATGCTTTTGCATTCAATATGTGATTGGGACCCCCTATATCATAATATATGGGCCGCGCCAGGCGAAAACGTGTCTTCGGACATATGCGGACAGTGAAGGCCCAGATCAGCCTGCGCATTTGCGCAGTCTGATTAGGGCTTTCACTGCCAGCTAACAGAATCATCGGAAGCGTCAGAATGTACAAATGGAGAACAAAGGCCCGATTAATATTTTGCGCATGCCCAGGATGATTTGAATCTGCCCATTTTCCGCATGTTCGAAGGCGCTTTTTCGCTTGATTCGGACCATGTAATAATTATTTCACTATCCCTAACAGAATCATTGGATGCTTCAGAATAAATAAATGGAGAGCAAAGGTCCGGATGATACTTTGCGCATGCGCAGTATGATTTGCGTCTACCCATTTTGCGCATGTTTGCATGCACTTTTTCGCTTGACGCGACCCATTTGATAATAATTCCCCAAAAAAGGTCTGCATTCATTTGAATGAGCGGTTTCCGGACAAATAGCGCTTGGCCTTGAATTTGAGTTGTACCAAGGATTTTTTCCGAGTTTCCAGCCTCGATTTGAATAGAATATGTTTATATCGTATTATCTTGGAAACATGAGAAAACATATTTTAAAATTGCTCTCTATCAATAGTTAAATGAAACAGGCTAAAGATATGAGCCGGGGCACAGCATTTCCTACAAAGTTGCATGAGCGCCCAGCGAAGACTAAGATCACCCTGCGCATCCGCGCAGACTGATCAGAGTATTGAAGACGCATTGGATGCTTGGCTACCCGCAGAGTACACTGCGAAGACTAAGACTGCGCGGATGCGCAGGCTGAACTGAGTCTTCACTTTGCGGACAGGAAGTCTTGTAGGAAATGCTGTGCCCCGGCTCATATTCTTTCTTAGAGTTCGTAGGCACATTACTGTGTTCAATAAAGCAAATTACTCGCGAGAGTTTTTAAAAAAAAAAAAACTATTTTGAATCTTCATGACCGCGAACGTCTCGGTTAACTGAACGCAGACCTCCTGTTGTGGTATTTGTTCTTGTCCTTCAGTGGCCAAGTTACTAGACGATAAAATTGAGGAGTCACCGGCGGAGGTTGAATGCCAGGAGGAAAAACCTCTCAAAACCGACGCAATAGTTGTCACGTAAGTTTCACAAAACACACGCAACAGGTAACGTGTAAGGTTTATAAACCATTCCAAAGTAGGAATCTTTTGGAAATACAGAACAAATCAAAAACAGAAAATGGTAGACTCGGTTTGTTTGAGTCCGTTCATGAGGAATAGTGTAAAACTGCGCCATCCATCACGCACACCTCTAGCAGTATTCTCTTTCACTGCCACATACAATAGTAATAGGCTTTTGCAAAGAGCATAGATCCAGATGAGACGGCTCATAATGAGCCCTCTCATCTGGATCTAAGCTGTTTGACATTCAGTCTTTAACTTTACATACAAACACCTTTCCATACTTTGTTAAAAAAAGCAGACGGTAAATGTCGTCTGAAACTTGGCACCAAAAGAGTTAAGCGATCTGTTTATAAATTAGGAGTCAAGTAGTCCTAAAGAAATAGAAAACTCAATCATTTTAGCACTATCGTTGTTATGGTTTTCAAAACCGAAACAATAGTTGTCATGTAAGTTATAATAGCTAGTCTGGGTGTGTTCATTCCTCTAAAGGTTCATTCCTTTTAGAGTCTATTTATCTTCACTACAGCTGGTGTTAGTGCGTGTGGCGGCCGTCAAACGTCTCCCCGTACTTCACTGGAGGTTTTCTTGTCCTTTGTGATCATTGAATCCATTCCGTTTTTTTTTTTTGTTTTTTTTTGTTGTTTTTTTTTGTTTGTTTTTTTTTTTGTTTTTTTTGTTTGTTTGTTTTTTTTTTGTTTTTGTTTTTTTGTTTTTTTTGTTTGTTTTTTTTTTTGTTTGTTTGTTTTTTTTTTGTTTTTTTTGTTTGTTTTTTTTTTTTCTTTTTTTGTTTTTTTTTTTTTTTTGTTTTTTTTTTTTTAAATTTCTATGAAGGTCACTGATGTGGGCTAATGGACAGGAACCAGTTAGTTCGGCCGTGAAAATTTACCATTTCGGCTGGTTTTAGTTTTGTAGGTGTGTTCATTGCTCCTAAGGGTCACGCCCTTCAAAATCTATTTCAAAACTGAAACATCAGCTGTCAAATAAGACTTTCAAAGTCGACACTTCCACGTGATAGTTGACATGTAAATCAAAGCAGCAGTGGCTATGTAAGCCTTTCAAACACGACGCATAAGTCTGTAAGTTTTCACTATGTATACAATAACTGTCGTATAAATTGTCTGTATTTTCATTATATATGGATATGGGCTTTTCGCTGTCCCAGCTCATCCCGCTTTTAAACTCACTATTAACAAAGTAGGCATTCGATTTTGGCAACTAATCCACATTCTATTGCCAAATTCGTTGTTAGATTTATCAAAGATCCGGCTTGTTGGTGTTATTGTTATTACTATTTTCAGCTATACATACATGTAGTTCACGACGAGGCAAGGTTACAAAAAATGTGCCAAATAGAAGCTAACTAATTTTCTCTTTTTTTCAGGTGCATATTATCAGTTTTAGGTGTACTTCTTGTCTTTGGAACTCTCTATGACGCCGTCGTTGTACAGTGGGGACGGCAGTCTGCAACTGAATCAAAAGAATGTGTAAGGAAAAATGACGACTTGAAAACAAACGGACAAATACAAACCGCTAATAATTCTGATACTCAAAACATCAAGCTTGGGTTAATAAATGATGGCTTTGTCGAATCAGAAGAGTTGAAGAAAGCAAAATCAGCAGAAACAATGAGTGATAACAGTCTAGAGAGAATGGTCACAGCAGAAAGTGTGGCTGTTATTTGTACCAAAGGAAAAATCTCTGAAACGAAGCCAGCAGAACGAGGTAAACCATAATTGCCCCCTTGTACTGAGAGACCTTAACTCACTATCATGTTTGTCATAAAATGTGAATAATTTCAGTAGACTATCAGTTGACCTGTTGGATGAGTGGCAAACCGTGTACGCTGCGTTCTCCTTACCATACTTGTTCTGTTGTTCCGAAACTTGAACAAGCCCATTTTACTACCTGTTGATGAGCCTAAAATCTGCTAAATATACGGCAAAAAGTGTAGCCTCTGACGTCTGGTATGGGTCATACGGTTTGCTCAGACCTGTCTGTTTGAGATTACAGTAAGCAGATGCATATAATTTTAATTGAAATTGGTTGTCGAAACTATAACTAAGATTTAGGATTTGAGGAATTTGAGGACCCAAAGTTTATCTAGTTGTAGCAAAACTTGGTTCTTCAAATCTAACGGTATCCATTACAGTCAAACTGCTATTACGGTCAACATTTATTTCCAGGTTTGTTGTATCAGAAAGCGTACAAAGTATAAGAATAATTATAAAGAACAAATGCCCAACACGCCTGATTGATACTACACTTTCTTTTGCTGACTGGTTTCAAACTGCAAGATTGTATGCGCATTACAGAACTTTTCTCTAATACTTTTAAACTGCTAAACCTTTGTTTGTTTCTTTATAGGCCCCATTGAGAAAGCTTTATTATCGTTTTCTGTATACACGAATGGAATCAAGATTTTAAGTACTAACCAAGCCGCCGGAAGCCTTGGTGCCGTTAACGGGATTAGATTTCTCAGTATGGCTTGGATTATTCTTGGACACACATACTTCTTTGCTCTCAACTATGATGGTAATTATATTGTTTCTTTTCTATTTATATGAGGATAGGGCGTTGGTTTAAAACATTCTGTGAGCCGTCAAACCATCCTCAGTTCCAAGGCGGTACTTTCATTGTGGTACTTTTTGTTAAATGTTCTGTAGTGTTTCACTTACAAATACTTTTCTTTTAGTAATTATGCAAGTTAAAGATATATTCAGTTAAAAGTGGGTAACAGAGTTGTCCGCTTTTTTGGGAAAGAGCTGCCAGCTCTGCTTGCCATCTGTTCTTTTTGTGGCTCTTTAACTGTATTTGTCTTGTTCTTCCCTTTGATGTTGGGAAATTGATGTGGATCTGATTTATCAGCTCCTGGGTTCACTTATTTACTTTCTATGACGCCAAGTTGAACGTTCCAAAGAGTTTAGTCCTCTACTCAGTAACTGTTAATTCGAATACAGAAATTAAATTATCATTTTATCAAAACGCAGTTCAAGTCCATTAATATTAATTTATCGTTATTACAAATGCTGAAGTAGTCAAACAAATGCTCGGTTTTGAAATGAGTATCCTTTCGGTTTAACTTCTTCATCGAGATGTTTGCACTGATTTTGATAAATATAAAACAAATTTACTCATGCCTTGCTCCAAACAAATATTACAATATTAGTATTTCACAAATACAGGAGCATTTTACAGTCTTTAAACCGTGTAACTTTAACCCTAGTCCTGCTGAACCCGGATATGCCTTGCCTTTGCAAACAGTGTAGATCCAGATCAGTTGGCTTCTGAAGAAGCCGACTGATCTGGATCTGCACTGTTTGCCATTAAGTATGTGAATTTAATTTAAAAACAATCTGGATCAAGTAATTTGATTGGCTGAAAATTAGAGGTGGGTGTGGCATCTTAATTTATTCAGCAGGACAAGGGTTAATGCTTCTTAAGGGGACTACTCTCCTTGAACATCTTTTGGAACGTCGCTTTTTGCCTGGTACTTTACCCAGAAGAAGTAAATTTGCAAGCTTTTAGCATGATTTCATGCAAATTCATTTGTCCTAACTACATATGCATAAAAAAAGTATTATTCTAGTCATTGGTTTTAAAAATTCGATAATTTTTATTTTTCCCATAGTAAAAATGTCTGCAAAATATGCAAAAATCGATAGGGTAGGTAGTTTGAATGAAGATTTCCAACAAGTTCCACTTGTTCAAACCTTCTGAAATTTTCCCAATATTGTGATGGAACATCAATGATTTAATGAGTGAAGAAACGCAAAAAAAAAAAAATAATAATAATAATAATAATAATAATAATAATAAAAAATTTCCAAGAAGCCAATTTACTATAGAAATTGTATAGATCAGACCCATTTTGGTCATAAAATTAATTTTACAGTAAATATTCGAAAACTAAGCACATGGACAAAAACGACAATTGGTTTCTGATAAGATATTGTCAATCACAAATCATTTTTTCCATTTAGAATAAAACGCCGAATGAGAAACGTCTTTCCGAAGGATGTCAAAAACATAGTAGATACACTTGCTAGACTTTCCACCATTTTTCACAAGGGTGACAACTTTTATGACTTTCTGTTTGGTTTCACATCCAATCCCTTCTGAAGAGGGATCTACTCTAGAGGTCCCACGGGGAGCACATTCTTTCCTTTTAGAGAAGTCTTTTTTCAGGAGGATAAAACAATTTTGACAGTTGCCCTCCCTAAAATGTATTCATTCATCCATTCATTCATACATCCTTTAATTGATACAAAGCACGATTTGAGTACGTATGGGAACATGGAAAGTTTTAACTGTAATTTTTGGGTTTTAGAAAATGTGGGACAGTTTGTAATGGAACAAAGTAACAAATGGACGTTTATGGCAATACCATACGCAACTATATCTGTGGACACTTTCTTCACGCTCAGGTATGTTGTAAATTTAAATGGTTTGAAGGGCACTGTTTGTCACTGAGCCAGCACTACTTCAATATCACCAGGTTATCAATGGACTTAAATAATTTTATACCACACAGCGCGCGCGGTAAATAATATATTTCCCCAGAACAAGAGTATCTGTTTAAGATAAAGCATTTCATCTACACAAACAAACGTCAAAAACATTGCCTTTGGAAACAGAGAATACACTACGGATTCGAAAATTGCAGTTTTGGTTTTATTGAGACTCTTCATAAGCAGCAATGAAGTTTGCAACACTGCTTCGGTTGGTTTTGAAGCTTGCAACGCTACTTCGGTTGATTTTTGAACTACGGCAGTTGACCTAAATATTCAGTTGTATAAGAATTTGACTTTTTAGTACATTTACTTGAATCCTTTCAGTTCCAGTTGCTACTCTTCAAGGAAAGAATTTACTCCCTTGGTGAGCCGATTCTTTCATTTTAACCCATTTCAGTCTGGAAACGCCAAAAGGCTGAATGCTGAATGGCAAACAGTGCAGACTTAGATAATACGGCGTCTGATCAGGGTCTACACTGTTTGCTTTAAATACAAGAGTTTCTATAAAACATAGTAATAATAAAATCTAACCAGACAGTCTGCTATTGAAAATAGACCCGTCCAAAGAGGTGTGATAGAAGAGTTCACTCAACGTAAAGGGTTAAGGGTATCCCATTTTGAGAAGGGAGGTAAATATTTTATCTAACGAATATTTCTCCTGAAGGTATATCCGTTTATCTTAAAGGTTCCATCTTCAGCAAAAGTAGATAGTTGTTAACCAAGAAAGGTTTAATAAATTGATGTATGGCATTAATACAATCATAAAATGTGGCACCTGACAGCCTGTAAAATTTCAGTTACTCTCTCGTTCTTGAAATGAAATGATTTTTTCTCGCATCTCTGAATAAATGTTGCGAACATTAATTCAGCGATACGATAAAAAAAATCAATATCATTTCTTATCCAGGTCAAGATCGAGAGACTGACTGAAATTCTACAGGCTCTCAGATGCCACATTTTATGATCGTATTAATACTATATACCAATTCGTTAAACCTTTCCTGGATAAAAAAAAAATCTACTTAAGAGGAATATAGAGCGATTAATTTACAATGAATATAAAAACAAATGTATTGTACGATTTTCTTTTTCAGTGGATTGCTTGTTGGGTACCTCACTCTGCGAGAATTAAAGAAAGTGGCTGGAGTTAGGCACCTTAACTGGTTTCAGTTCTACTTCCATCGCTTCTGGAGGTGTGTAATTCGTTTTAATAACCATTATGTTGTCATTAAAACTATGAACAATGTTATAAGATCTGTCAGCAAATGTACAAAATTGTCGCATGATAAAATGATACAGTTTGTGTTCTAATAATGGTCATAAACATTACATGGGCCGCGCCAAGCGAAAAGTGCCTTGAAGTTCGAACATGCGCAACATGCGAGGATTCAGATCATCCCGCGGTTGCGCAAAATGTCATTTCTTCACAATATCAAGTTTTTATTTTCTATGAAAAGTAAGAAAAATATTTAAGTATGTTGTCTAATTTATTCAAAGTCAACATGTTAAAGTAACAGTTTTCAACTTCAGAACTTCTCTAATATTCTTGCGCAAAGATGCACTCCACCCTTTTTTCAATGAGCGATTTAATATATTAAACAAAATGTTTTATAAATTATTTCTGAGATTTTAAGCACAAACAAATAAAAATGCCTTTATTTATTCCGACTAGGCAAACCCCCTAATTCACCACTTAATTAGTAAAAAAGGACACCCCTCATTTACCCACCTACCCTAGTTTTCCTACTGACCGTTCCAAGGCGGTGTCTCTGTTGTAGTTCTTCTTTGGTTGTCCGTTGATAGCTTCATATATGACATTTCGAGGGTTGATCGTTAGACTGTAGCAAGTCAGATGGTTGTTTTTCCCAATACTTAATCTCCTCACCATGAAGGCGTTATGAAGATTACAACATTTCTTTCTGTAAACAATGGAAATTTAGGTGCCATTGCTCGTATGAGCAATGGCACCTAAATTTCCATTGTTTACAAAGGGGTCCTTCTTTTGATACTTTGGGAAAGCTGTGCTTCGTGATTGTGGCATTCCCTGTGTATCTTCACTTATAATTCTGTAAGGCTCATTCGTATTCAGTTCAATAATTGCATTGCTTCAGACAAACGCCTCCTTTATTGCTCTGCATGCTGGGTAAAATATTAAGCAAACGCCATTTGGAAATTGTTTCTTTCAAATACTGAATGGCAAACAGTGCAGATCCAGATCAGTTCTGGATCTACACTAATTGCAAAGGCAGGGTATATTCGGGTTCAGCAGGACAAGGATTAATGTTTTCCATGAAACTATTTGAATTTTCAGGCTTTGAAAAGTGAAATCTTTTTTCTGGGTGAAATGAGAAGAAATCAATGTCTCATCAGTTGAATTTACCCAGAGAGTGGTAATGGTTAGCCGTTTCATCCCTACACATCAAGAAAACTTGCCTATATAAATTTGACCCCCTTATACACCACTTTTATTAAGTAAAACTGGGGTTTACAGGGGTATACATTATTTGACTTATTTCTGCTCAAAAACATAGATTGTGGGTACTCGTTAGAACCGCCTCGTCGAGGCGGTTCTAACGAGTACCACAATCTATGTTTTCAGCAGAAGTATGAAAATATCAGAGTTTTTTTATCTGAAAATTTTCATTTTTGGTGGTAAATTTTTCAGTATATTTTAATAGACATGTTTTCGTAATGAGACTAACACAGATATATTTGTAAACAGTGCAGATCCATATGAGATGGAAACCCTTACTTGCAATAATGAATGTGTCCAAATTCAAAGATGGAAGGGTCCATGTCAGAAGTCGGGGGTTATAGGTTCACTATCAACTTCGTATTTATTTTAATTATTACATTGCTTCAGACTGACACCTCCTTACATGCTGACTCTAATGGTTTACACTGTGTTACTGAAATATTGGTCCACTGGTCCCCAGTGGCCTCAAAATCAGGACAAGTATTCCAAGTACTGCGCCGAGAACTGGTGGACGAATCTTTTGTACGTGAACAATTTAGTGAGGGCTGACAAAATGGTAAGTAAATTGTTTTAAGAGATTTGATATACTTCCAAGGAAAACAACTCTATGAAATTATTGTGCTCTCTTCTGAAAAGGGATCTGCTGTAAAAGGGAGCAAATTCTTTCGTTTTTGGAGTAGACCCTATTTTAAAAGGGGATTGATGTATAGGAAAGCAAACTGGAAGCCACAAAAGTGGCAGAAAGCCTGCTAAGTATATTGTCCCCTTAACATGTTCAGCCCTGCAGACCAAACCAATATTTTTGCAAATAGTGCAGATCCTGATGAGCCGTCTCATCAGTACTACGCTGTTTGCCATTCTGTTTTGATTTTGACTGCGACCCCTATTTGGAATAATGGTTCCGACCAGATTCAGAGATGGAAGGGTCTAAGTCAGAAACTCGGGGATGAAAGAGTTAATGCAAACAACGGAGCAGCCGATTTGTTCTATTCAGTTACTAAAATATCCACCTTAATTCTCTTCCTGTTGTATATATAACCCATTGTAGTCTGGTGACTCCTAAAAGGGTAATTGGCAAACAGTGCAGACCCAGATCAGACGCCGCGGAGCGCGGCGTCTGATCAGGGTCTCCACTGTTTGCAAATAGTTCAACTAGGTTTCTCTAGGAATATCTAAATCACATAGCCTAACATATCTTAAATCAAAATTAGACTTTTCCAATGTATACTATGGGGTACTTCACACAGTCTACAATGCCGTCCGACTGGAGACCAGGAGGTCGCGGGTTCAACCCCCGCCGAGGTCGGCAACATTCTTTCGTGGAGATTGATCATGAAATATTTTCTACGGTCATTCTCTCAATTCCGCTGATTCAAGAAGGGCAATTGTCAGTTTCTGGCGAAAGAATGTGCACAATACTGTTTAACCGCTTAGAGGACTAAGCCTGCCCAGTAAACGTGTGATTAGGTAAACTGACCGCGCTCGACATGGCCCATTGGGTTGACTGGGCCGTAAAACCTCAACACAAACAAACAAAGTCTACAATGGGATAATATAGTCCTAACAACAAAAGAAGTGCGATGATACCGTTGTTGCGATAAGCGACAAGATGGCAATGAAGAATCCTTCTTATACCAATTTAATCCTTTCATCCCTGCAGACCAACATAGATACCTTTGAAAACAGTGTAGATCAAGATGAGCCGTCTCATATTGATTTTCGACTGAAACCCCTATTTGCAACAATGGATGGTCCAAATTCAGAGATGGTAGTGTCCCTTTCAGAAACGCAGGGTGAAAGGGTACATGTATGTGTAAGTATACTGTAATATTTACAGAATATTGTTTACAATGAAACAGTTTGAAATGTCTCTGATTATATCAACACAGCTTTCTCGGCGACTGAGAAAAGGGATCTTAGAACAAACATATACGAACAGAGAAAATCCAGCCTAGCCTCTGCATCCACGCAGTCTGGTCAGGTTCTTCGCTGTTCGCCTACACACTATAGGGACCTTGTTGAAGATATAGGACTAATAACAAATATTTTGACCCGACGCATGGCTGCGCAAATTGGTATGGGGCTTGATCATTCATCCCAGCAAACACACAATGTCGCCACAAGGTCGTTACAACGTCGCTGCAACGTCACGACGTTGCAGTGACGTTGTAACGACGTTGTGGTGAAGTTGTGTGTTTGCTTGGAACACAACGTCGCTACAACGTCGTTACAACGTCGTTGCAACAGCAACGTTGTAACGATGTGGTTGTGACGTTGTGTGCTTACTGGGATACATATCCTAAGGGCCTATGTGTCAGCCGGCGACTCATATATCGCGTTTCTTTTGCTGTTGATTATATGAGCCGAAGCGTGAGAAAAGTACCGTCGGACATGTGCGCCCAGCGAAGATTCAGATCAGCCTGCATATTCATGTAGTCTGATCTGAGCCCGTGTGTTCTATGTGGATAGCCAAGGAAGGATCTAAAGATTCATCTGGCATTGAAAACTTTGATCAGACTATGTGGCTGCGCAGGCTGATCTGAGTCTTCATGCACACACATGTCCGACGGTACATTATCTGACGGTGTAGCTCATGCTTCTCCTTATTCAATTTGAAAAAAAAAAAACAACAAAAAAACATTAGTGAAGGTATTCAGGAAATACTAGTCACGAAGCACACTCCTCGTGAGGCACCAAAAGAAGGAGAGATAGAGAGGAGGAACAAACAGTGACAACATAACGCCATTTATTATGTAGCTATAAATATTAAATGATTAAAATGTATGATAAAGGCCGAGGAGCTAGCACGATATCACACGATATCTGCACACTTACTCGATATTGCACACTTACTCGGATGCCTTCTAATATTACCGTAACATTACGTTGCTTTTGGTGACGTCGTAATGCAGTGACGTCGCACCAAACCTTGTCATGCGCATTGGTAGAATTCACATTTTAGGTATTAAAACAGCGTTTTAAAGTTTAGAAACCCCGGGAAACGAAATGAATATTTATAGCTATATAATAAAAGGGTTATTACACTGATATTGGTGAATATTATCCCTCGTTGGGAAATCGAAGGACGCGAGCTTGATATCCCAACGAGGGACAATATTCATCAATATCAGTGCAATAACCCTATAATATGAAAACACAGACGCCCAAAGAAAGAAGAATTGCAACAGAGGCACCGCCTTAGAACGGTCAGTAGGAAAACTTCTGCGGTGTGGGGGCTTAGTCTAGTTTTACTCACGTGAAACCTCGTCCTTAATTCTGATGCAGCTCCATATTACAAATATATGTTCGGCAGGACCGAACATATATTTGTAATTGAGACTCAATTTGAATAAAAACAGTGTAAGTGACAGTCACAGCAGTAGCAGGCGATAGTTTTGATTTCTTTTTTTTTTATATGGCTTGATCTATCCTTAATGCGTTACGAGATACTATGGGGCATGAGAGATGATCCCATTTATACATTATCCCTTAGGAACTGACTTAATAAAACCAAGTCTGCTATTCCCATTTCGGCTGCGCCATACGAAAACGTTTCTTCGGGCATATGCTGTCAGAGAAGGCCCAGATCAGCATGCGCATTCGCACAGGCTGATCAAGGCATTCACTATCCCCTTACAGAATGATTGAATTCTACAGAATGTATGAATTGAGAGCAAAGGCACGGATGACACTGTGTATACGCAGAGTTGTCTGAATCTGCGCATTTTGCGAATGTTCGAAGGCGCTTTTTGCTTAACGCGGCCCACGTACTATCTTTGGTCTTGCTTTCTGTTTTCAAAGAAAGCCCGTTTACCACTTATACTTTGAAAATATATACAGTAGACCCTCGTTATCTCGACTTCGCTTATCTCGAATAACCGCTTATATCGAAGTGAAATTCTGGTCCCTGTTTTAACATGGAAATCTAAGAACAGGTAACAAAATATTGTGGAAAAGAGGAGAAATTGCTCCTAAGGAGCCATTTCTCCTCTTTTCCACATTATTTTATTTATATTTCTAACTTCAGGAGTCATATTACATATTCATTTGTTAAATGTGGTTGTTCGATTTATTGTTTTCCTCACTTCCGCAACTCTGATATGTCGGGGTACGGATATCTCGAAGTGTTTCAGAGAGTCCCTTGGAATTCGAGATAACGAGAGTCGACTGTAATCTAAAATTTAAACATTGTATGCTATACCTGAAAGTTTCCTGATTTACGGATTGCAGTGTATGGCCTGGTCACGGTACCTGTCCAATGATATGCAGTTCTACATACTCAGTCCTCTGATATTCATACCCTTGTTTTAGTGAGTATTTCTTCATTTCTTTCATTTCTGCATTATAGCTAGATTGACCTTTTAACTCTTTCAATCCTATTGACAAAAACAGATACATTTGCAAACAATGTAGATCCAGATGAGACGGCTCGTGACGAGCCGTCTCATCAGGATCTACACTGTTTGGTATTTTTCTTTTCTTTTTTTTTTTTTTTTTTATTTCAGACTGACAATGAGTATTTCTTAATTTCCTTCATTTCTGCATTTTAGCTAGATTAATCTTTTAACTCTTCCAACCCTGTTGACAAAACATACTTTTGCAAAATGTAAATCCAGATGAGACGGCTCGTGACCAGCCGTCTCATCAGGATCTACACTGTTTTCTATTCTGCTTTTGATTTTAGACTAAAACCCCATTTTGCATCAGTGGATGTATCCAAATTCAAGGATGGAAGAGTCCACCTCAGAAACTTTGGGATGAAAACAGATACCTTTTCAAACAATGTAGAGCCAGATGAGATAGCTCGTGACGAGCCGTCTCATCAGGATCTACACTGTTTGTTAGTCTGTTTTTTATTGATTTTATACTGAAACCCCTTTTTGCATCAATGGACATGTCCAAATACAAGGATTGAGAGCCAAGTTCAGAAACTAAGGGATGAAAGGGTTAATAAATTTATGGGGGTTCATAGCATATATGTGAACTGCCCAGGTTAGGATCTCTCTTTTAAGAACTTACAGGAACTGGATAAATTTTCAAAAGAGGCAAATCTGGCAGATGAATTTTGCTTCCCTTCTGAAAAAAAAAGGTAAGAATTTGCTTTCCTTGGAAACAAACTTCTGTCTTGTTAAAATAGCCCATTTTCAGAAACGAACAGATGTCCAGGAAAGCAAACAGGAAATCATTTTTTTTTTCATTGTCACTAGTGGCTGTTTTTTTGTTTTGTTTTTTTGTTTGTTTGTTTGTTTGTTGTTGTTGTTGTTGTTGTTTTTTTTTTTGTTTGTTTGTTTGTTTTTTTTGTTTTTTTTTTTGTTTGTTTTTTTGTTTTTGTTTTTTTTTTTGTTGTTGTTTTTTTTTGTTTGTTTGTTTTTTTTTTGTTTCTTTTTTTTTTTTTTTTTTTTTTTTTTTTTTTGTTTTTTTGTTTTTTATCTTTTTGTGTTGTTTTTTTTGTCATCATTGTCACAAGTGGCAGAAAAACTATAGTCGAACTTGAATGGCTCGAACATCTTTGGGACCTTGGAAATTTGTCCGAGATATGTGTAGTTCTAGCAGCTCAGGGTTAATCATAGCGCCAGGTCAGGAGACAAATGGGGAAGGTTTATTGATGTCGTTTCGACATTCTGTGAAATAATGGTATATTGGGTGTACTCATTAGAATCGTCTCTTTGAAGCGATTGCAGTGAGAACATACAACATACATTATCGTGATAGAGTAAGAAAGTTTCACAAAATATCCTTAAATATATATCTTCTTGAGCTATCGTTAGATTTTTCTAGGGACTAAAAAACGAGTTCGAATCAGCCTTGGTAACGAACTATCGGTGTTCGAGTTATCGAAGTTTTACTGTACTAGTTGTGTGCAGTCTCCCGAACTTGCTGTTTACAGAAACAATTGATACAGTTGATTATATTGACAAGCAATGACGGTCCTGGTCAGTTTGCTCAGATACACGGGCTGACAAAGTTCTGTACTCTTTTCTTTGCGTATGGCATAAGGATCCCGGGCTTTTTTCGTATGTTAGTATTGTAGGTTTCTCAGATTTATAGAGTTTTCCAGGTCTCTTCAATTTTAATCAGGGTTGTTGAATTATCAAATTTTATTACTTGTCCACGGACAAGTAAAACGTCAAAATCCACTTGTCAAACCAAGATTTACTTGCCCGAAAATTGACATTTTTCTTATTTCTCGAAGAAATCATGTGTTGGGGGTACTCAATAGAAACGCCTCAGTGTGGTGATCTAATGAGTTTTCCTCAAGAAATAAGAGAGCTATAGCCTCTTAGCTAGACTCATGAAGTCCTTGTCCGAGGACAAGAAAACTGAAATTTCTTACTTGTCCTCAGGGAAATGGGACCAACTAGACGTCAGGCATGGTATTTCCACAGCCTTGTCTTCAATGATCACCGGCTTTTGACATGCACAACAATCATCATTATTGTTTAACCTTTGCCACTCTCTTGATTAATTCAGAGGACGACAAATTAGTGATATTGTCTTATTTTTTCCTAGAAAACAGGATTTGGCATTCCATGCAAATTGTCTCCAGATTGCATGAAATGTCAAACCTATTTTTCTGGGAAAAATAAAAAAAAAGGATATTCCAATATGTCGTCTGCTGAAAATTTTACCCAGAATGCTAGGCATTAAAAATAGTTCAGAAGATCCACAAACAGGAAGAGCCGCATCACAGAAGATAACCTACCAAGAGGAAGAGCAAATAAACCAGGGCCCAGTTAAATAAATAAATAATAATAAATGGGTAAATAATATTGTTGCGCCGATTGATAGCTTTTAAGCTGTCTGACTTCAGAATGAGTGGCCAATCATATTTACATTATACATACGAGTATAAAATCATGAACTTCAAACATGAGGACCTCAACATTCCATTCTGTCTTAGCGGTACGTTTAGTAGTGTTACCATGATACAAACTATTTAAACCCTTCATCCCTGATTCTCTGAAATGGACTCTTCAGTTTCTGAATTAGGACACAGCCATCGTTGCAAATAGGGGATCAGTCAAAAATAAATAACAGAATGGCAAACAGTATAGATCCTGCTGAGACGGCTCGTTACATTACGAGCCGTCTCATCTGGATGTGCAATGTTTGCATATTATTTGTATTGTCTGTAGGGATGAAAGGGTTAAAAAAATCCTGTTATAAAACATTATAATGGAAAATACAATGACGTAAACAGTTATGCTTATTTTGTTTTTTTTAGTCAGGTCATAGTTGGTGGTTTGATGTCGTTGTTGTTTCTTGCTGCCACGATTATAACTCCTGCGTTAATCGCTTTCAACCACAAGTATCCAGTACAAATATTTAACCCATATGTACCAAAACCGTAAGTAGTATTCCTAAACTCTGGCTTAACCTTTTCAGCTCTGCAGATCAAAACAAGAAAATTTTGCAAACAGTGTAGATCCAGATGAGGCGGCTTGAGTACACTTTCTTATTTTACATGGAAACGTATGTTGTTGGTAATCATCATGGAGACTGTGTTAGAAATGGTAGAAGTGGGTATACGTTCACTATAGCTGGTGTTTATACGTTCACCACAGCTGGTGTAAGGGCCATGTGGCGGCCGTAAAACGGCTCCCCGTACGTCACTATAGCGTAGTTTATATTTTCAGGTCATATGTTATAGTTAAGCCCATTCCGAGATTTTGAAAAATCTATATGAAGGTCACTGATGAAGCCTAATTGGCCGAAACTATAGCTAGTCTAGCCCAGAAAACTTGGCACTTCAGCTGTGTTCAGTTTTCTGAGTGACTTCATTGCTCTCGTGGGTCATTCCTTTTAAAATATATTTAACCCATTTATGCCGAGTGGCCCTTCTACCTTGTGTCTTTGGACATCTCCTATATAAGGGGTGTCTGGTTAGTATTTATTATTATCCTGTTTTGTAGAAATTTCTGAACTAAATGCAAACAGCGTAGACCCTGATCAGACGCCGCGTTCTGCGGCGTCTGATCTGGATCTACACTGTCTGCCGATGTCCCTTTTATGGGACGCCCCAGCTTGCATTCTTTATAAGTCTATAGCGGGTCAGTTACCCTGACGGGCCGATAACGGCCCGCTATAGATTTATAAAGAATGCTTAATGGGGGTAGGTAAAATACATTACCTTTATCGATAAATACTGAACTGAGAAATTCTTTGCCAGCAAAATCAAATCCATCAAATACAGAAAATACAGAAAATAGCGAGCCCAATCGTATTTTACACCCCTCGTACACGTATTCCGTTTGTGTGTTTGCTGAAAACAAGATAAGAGGCATGCCCGGATAAAATGTTTCCTATGTCTCAGGAAAATATATGTTGTAGCTTCTCAAAAGAATAGACTGGCTTAACGAATCAAGGATGGTTGATAAGGGTAACATATAAAGCGCTTGTTAACCCTTAAAGCGCCAAGCAAAATGTTTAATAGACAACATTCAAATTTGGTTTTATTTTTCAGAGACAATAAGTCTTGATATTTCATATAAATAGACTGCTTGGCTTGACATTTTCTCTAAAAAAATCAAAAAATCAAAATGTCGTCTGCTGGCGGTTTAAAAGTTAATGATTTTCAAAGCAGTCCCACTGCAGCACGATTTGCACGTTCCATTTGTTTTCTTCGTCAGTAATATGCAGGCTGATAAACGCAATTCGTTTTAGATAGAATTTAAGTGGATACGCTGTTTTGGCGTTAAAAATTTATTTCGATAATCAAGATTACCAGTATCCCAGCTAGCATTCTACATAAATCTAAAGCGGGACGTTATCGGCACGTCAGCTACCCTGACGGGACGATAACGACCCGCTATAGATTTATGTAGAATGATTACTGGGATGGTCTCGCATGAATAGAAAATCAGTCTGTTCATCATTTTTGATTTAGTGATTAATGTTTTCATTTTTTTTCTTACTTAGAGAAGACAATGACTATGAAAAGAATCTGTATTTGCCCTGTTACAATCGAATGGGTCCTTACATAGTTGGACTTTTTACGGGATATTTACTATACAGAATGAAATGCCAATGCCACATTCCAAAGGTGAGCCATGATAATGTTCCTGTCGGGCCGCTAATGGTCCGATATAGATTTAGGTAGAATCCCAGCTAGCATTCTTGATAAATCTATAGCGGGCCGTTATCGGCCCGTCAGCTACCCTGACGGCCCGATAACGGCCTGCTATAGATTTATAAAAAGAATGCTTACTGGGATGCTAGCTAGAACTATTGCCCACTTACTTATCAATGATTTATATAACATGACGTGACGTCGGCAAATTACTCTGATTGTAAAACATAAATAAAGGCCGCAGGCTAAGTGTCCCCCGACGTTTGGAATGTCAGTATATGGTGAATATGTCTATAACATATATGTCCTAAACCATGTTTTTATATTTTACAACCCTTTCAACAGACTATTTTTCAATTTTCCTATATGTTGTAAGGAACAATTAACGGAAAAAAAAGTGATCTCCAAAACTGTAAATGATGACAACTTCAGGTGAATGGGTACACTTTCAGGGAAACCAACTCTGTCATTTTTAGTTTTGCCTACCTTCTTAATGGGGGGGGGGGGTGGGGGTAAACTCTTAAAGGGAGGAATTTGCTCCTTTAGAAGCAAATTCTTTCCTATGAGTAGACCCTATTTCTGAAGTGCTCTTTTGTCCAGGGAAGCAAACAGGAAGAAAGTTTCATTAAAATCCACGGAAAACTGCAAGAGGAGCTGCAGAGACAAGACTTACTGTTAAAACAATGCCAAAGGACCGTAACTCTGGTAAAAATCAGTTGAGCATGACCTCGATAAAATATGATCATCTTCAGGTCATGGAAACAATAACTGGAAAGAAATGTTGTAGGAGTTGCGCAGACAAGAATTTCTGTCGATAAATGGCTAAAACTGACAAAGGGCCATAACTGGTAAAAAGCAGTCAAGCGTGACCTCGGTATAATATGATACTCTTCAGGTCATGGCAACAAGAACTGGAAGGTATCACTAAAATCCACTGAAAACTGCAAGAGGAGTTGCAGAGACAAGACTTACTGTTGAAAAATTGCCAAAGGGCTATAACTCTGGTACAAATCGGTCGAGCATGACCTCGATAAAATATGATCATCTTCAAGTCATGGGAACAATAACTGGAAAGTTTCATCAAAATCCCTTGAAAACTGTAGGAGGAGTTGCGGAGACAAGATTGTGTCTACGGACGGACGGACGAACCCATTACTATAGCCCCCTTTGACTAACGTCGGGGGATAATGAGCGTAGTAAATTACCTTGAGTTACTGGTTAACCCTTTCATCCCTGTAGACCAACACAGATACCTTTGCAAACATTGTTGATCCAGATGAGACGGCTCGTAAGGAACTACACGTTTGCCATTCTGTTATGGATTTTGACTGAAACCCCTATTTGCAACAATGGATGTGTCTACTAATGATGAAAACTTTTATGACAAAATCTTTGTAAACTAGGTAACTATTCCATTGTGGCCTCTCGTTCGAATTTTATAATCCAGGGCCCAGTTGTTCAAAGCTAACGACGTCGTTAGTTAACGATTCGTTAAAATTTACATCAAGTGATACGCGTATATGCTGAAATTTTTTGCTGAAAAATGCTACTCACATTTTTTCAGCAAAAAATATCAGAATATTGTGTAATGAATCCGCTAAAACAGTTAACGAAATGACCCTTAACGAGCTTGTTAAGCTGACGACGTTTTGAACAACTGGGCCCAGATTTTTGGCTAAAAACGAGTGAAATATGTTTCGCTTGTTTCACAAAGAGGTATTATAAAAGCAGAAACTAAATTCAAACCTCTAAGTGATTATGTTTTACTGGGCATTAAAGCTGAAACTTTCTCTTCTGCTGCTTGTTTTATATGCTTTTATTTCAGGATACGGGAAATTGTAAACTAGTATAAAATGATATTCTGCAATATTTTTTCTGATGAGTCTGATAGGTAAATGATTCAATCAGACAATAAATCAATAAATAACTCTAAGGGTTCCACAATTTCTTAAAGGCTCCATATTCCTCAAAAATAGACATTTTTTATCCAAGAAAGGTTATAAAAATATTAAAACAATCATAAAATGTGGCATCTGACAGCCTGTAAAATTTCAGTTAGTCTCTCGTTCTTGAACTGGATCAAAAATGAAATGAATTTTTTATCATATCTCTGAATTAATGTTGCCAACATTAATTCAGAGATACGATAAAAAAATCATTTCATTTTTGATCTACTTCAAAAGCAAAAGGCTAACTGAAATTTTACAGGCTGTCAGATGCTACATTTTGTGATCGTATTTATACTATATATCAATTTATTAAACCTTTCTTGGATAAAAATGTCTATTTTTGAGGGATATGGGACTGGTTACACTTGGTAGATGTTCCAATATTTTGCACAAAGGAGACAACTTTTGTGACAATGTTTGCTTTACTGTACACTTGTTTCGTTCTGAAAAAGCGGTCTACTGTAAACGGAAAGAATTTATGTGGATACACACTCTAATCTGAAGCTATGGGTAAATGAAGCTTTAAGACATAAGGTTTACATTTTTAAAGATTGGATAACGCAAGAAGAGGACTTATGCCGACACGCACTCACCCATAACAGAATGCGAATCTAGCGTCTTCCCTAGTAGCCAAAGATTCCTGGCAATGAAGAGTCTGATCAGCTTGCATGTAGTATAAGTTCCCCTTGGGAGCAAATTCTTTCCTTTTACAGTTTACCCCGTTTTAGAAAGGAAACAAACCATTCTCAGAGTTCCCCTGAAAGTTTCATTTTCCTTACCAGTCTGCTTGTTTATCCGGAGACCCAAACAGCGCAAGAAAAAAAAAACATACTACATGTAAGCTCAGAATCTTTGGCTACAATAGAATGCATCGACGAACACAGAAGATGCTAGATTTGCATTCTGTTATGGGTGAGCGCGTATAGGCATAAGTGCCTCTTCTTGCGTTATCCAATCCTTTAATAATGTGAACCTTATGTCTTAAAGCTTCATTTACCCATAGCTTCAGATAAGAGTGGGTATCCACATAAATTCTTTCTTATTTCTCCTCTCGAAAACGTATGTTGTGGGTATTCATTAGAAGCGCCTCAGCGAGGCGCTTCTAATGAGTACCCACAACATACGTCTTCGTGGAGAAATCAGAAAATATCACATTACGAAAATACGCCTATTCAAATATATACTGGAAAATTTCACCTCCAAAAAATGAAAAATTTCAGAAAAAAACTAAAATATTTTTCCCATTTCTGCTCAAAACATAGACTGTGGGTACCCGTTAGAACCGCCTCGGCGAGGCGGTTCTAACGAGTAGCCACAAGCTATGTTTTTGAGCAGAAATAAGAAAAATGATGTATACCCCTGTAAACCCCAGTTTTACTATATAAAAGTGGGGTTTAAGGGGGTCAGAATTATATAGGTGTGTTTTCGTGATGAGTACTTTTGGATTTAAAAAAAGCACCTTTAGTGGAGCCTTGATTTACCGTGTACTATCTTTCAGGTGATAAACCTTCTAGGATGGTTATTTTGTATAGGTATTTGCTGCGCTGTGATCTACGGTCCTTACACTGACGGCGACAGTCACATCTTAACTGTGGCAGAATCTGCCGCGTATTACTCGTTAGTTAGAACCGGCTGGGGGATGGCTGTCAGTTGGATAGTTTTCTCATGCGCTACTGGACATGGAGGTATCGTGTCAATATACATGATCGGTGGCCTTTCGCGATTAGTAAGACCATCCGTGCTTTACCCGAAGTTTTTACCTTAAACTACGTACGATTATGAGTCCTAAACTTAGAACAAGTTAGTTTGACTACTCATTTATGTGTCTAAAATTATTATATTTTTTCCTTCAGTCATATACTTGTGTGGGAGCTATTCAAATGTTTGAAACTGTTCAGTATGTTTAAAAGCTTAATTATCATTATTATCATCATGATTATTATTTTTGTTATTGTTCAGAGAAAATAAAGTTTGGCAGTTCAAGTAAATCGCCTGCCTTGCGATTTTTAAATGGTTAAATGTTTTCGTAACGTTAGAAAGTAACGCCAGCATATTCGCGTTCTTTTTCTTATTTTTTTTTTTTTTTTTTTTTTATCTAATTTCTTTGACACGTTATACAAATTCTCAAAACGGAACTGTTATTTATTATTCTTTTATTACATTGCTTTCCTTTCTCGTCAATGTCTTCATTTGTTGTAGGTTGGATAAATGAACTGCTTTCTTGGAAAGCATTTATTCCACTTGGTCGTCTGACTTACATGGCATACCTGGTTCATCCCATCGTTATGTTGCATTATTATATGAGCAGACGAGAGCTGGTATACTTCACAAATTATGAAGTGGTAAGTGTATTTCATTGTCGTATTTACCCTAAGTATTCGGACACCTTAACCCCGTACTATGCTTGTCCTAAAATTTGAATGCATCCAATTTGATATTTGCTGATGCGTCTAAAATACTGCTGGATGAGTGGCAAACAGAGTAGACCCTGAATGCGGCGCATATATTAGCATTTTACCTGCAAAACAAAGATTAGTACAAAAGTATTCGAAAGCACAACCCCTTGAGCAGGTTTAAGATAAAAAGAAATAATATCTTTGTCACGTCTTTGTAATTTCTGCACATGCTATAAAATGAAATTGTACAAACTTTTACTTATGAATTGTTCAATGAAGAACATGTATTTCCAGATTGAATTATAGTGTATGTGTGCGCGTGTGTATGTTTCGCTATTTAGTTGGTTTTCATTTTCACTTCTCAAGTTTATTTCATATAGATACAGCTTGACTGAATAGTAAATATGACAACGTAGGCAGATGTGAATATTGATAGTAAAATATATCATGAGGCAGCTTCTTCTCATCATACCTAGATATACACCATATCTAGACCTTTAGTTCTAAGCGCATGTTCTGTATATGTTGAGATATATTTTACATACATGTTCGGTTCGTGTATAAGTGAATAATAATAAAGCCGAGATAAAATAGCTCAACATTCTTTGATATATATTTTCTGATGTTGAAATTGTATTCAATATCCTCTTTGTTTCAGGTATATTTGTTCATTGCTCAACTTGTGCTATCATATGGTGTAGGTTTTGTGACATCATTGTCGTTCGAGGCACCTATGATGGGTTTGGAGAAGGCTGTTTTCCGACCTAACAAGAAAACCTAGGGATACCTCAGGGACAGTTGTTTCATTTTAATGGACCGCTTTTTACTTATGAATTGGGCTGTGATAGAAACATATGTTTTTGTAGCATACTTTAAGGTGAATACATACACTGTCATGGGGAGGAAGTTAGATCAAACGTTTTTGCTGTCTTATGAAGACTGATCTACTTCAAAGAAAAATCTTCCATTGGGTGCAAGAGAAGATCTCTTTTCAAAAGGGCCTTTGCATGCATGAACGAAAACATATAGTCATACTTGCTGTCTCCATTGATGCAAATGGCAGAAAAACTGGCACGTGTATCACTTCCCCTTAATTCGTAGCTCACCCGGTGAATTAATTTAAACTGAAAGTATATGTTTCAACAGTCAAAGTACATGTACGTGGTTTTTCGTTTAAACCCTTTCAGCCCTGTAGATACGTTTGAAAACAGCGTAGATCCTGATGAGACGGCTCATAATGAGCCGTTTCATCAGGGTTTACACTATTTGTCATTCTCCTCTTGATTAACAACATTTTTGTCACTCTTTTGGCAATAATGGATGTGTCCCAATGCAACTTGGGGTTGAAAGGGTTAAAGAAAGGATTGTTTTCCATGACTGTGTTGATGGTCGTATACAAGTAACAGTATTTTATTATCCACTGTTAATTGCTTTGATGCCACAGCGTCATGGCTAACGACGGTAATGACGTAAAAGCCATCAACAGCAGAGACAAACATAGCAACTACGATTTTATAAGAGGATTCTAAACTTGTTAGATTCCCATTTTTGGCCTAGCAATCATGTCCAACTCAAGGGTGGGGTGGGAGTGGGGTGGGGGTGGGGGTTGAGTCAAGAGGGAAACAGGGAAAGGGTGGTGGGTGGGGCTTGGCCCGTTTTCAGTGTGCTGTTTCATAAATAAAAACGTTCCTTAACTGTTTTGGAGTTTTAAATAAATAAGAACCAATGCTACTTTATTCAGGATTCTGGCACTCCTTATTTTCACCACTTTATATTGTGGAAAGGGGGGTCGGATGGTCAGATATTAGGATGAATTTCATGTGATGTTCACCCTATAGCCCATCGCACTTTTCATTTATTGCTGTATATTTCATTTTATGCTAAAATACAAGACCAATAGAGGGCTACTACATCGCTTTTATTAGGTTTAGCGAATCCATATATCTGGATTTTTACAGACATACCTAATTTTCCCATCTGTAACCCTAACGGTGTGTTCATGCAAAATACAGGTAGAATTCAAAAATGAAAATTCGGCAGAAATACATCCTTTTTATTGTGGATTTAGGACACAGATACCGTTAGTTTCTTGGGTTTCGTGAACTGTCTATAGAAGGTCACATTTGACAAACTACAGTTCAGATTTTTGCTACCGACCGTTCTAAGGAGGTGGGTCTGGTTTTGTTCATTATGTGTGTGACCTTGTGGCTGTTTGTTGCGGAGCTTTTCGTGTTTGTCCTGTTTGTTGTCTTATTGTTGTGTTTGGTGGATCATGCCTGGCAATGTGATCACCACGTTTGGAAAAAGGGAGCTAGTTGCTTTGCTTTTTGTTGGTTTTTAACATGTGTATTTTCGGTCATTTGACTACCCCTCATTATGGTGTTATTGGTACACTGTATTCTGTTATTGTTCTTTCCTGAATATCTACTTTACTATTTTAAGTGATGTTTGCACGAGTTTCTCTCCTTTATTGATGTTACATTTCCCTGTGTCAATATGATAATTTCCGTACACTGTCTTTGTCATTTCATATTGGCTTTACTACAGTACATGCAATTTGTACAAGGATCAAAATCGCTTTGGTTTTAAACTGAAATTCACGCGTGAATTTTACCTTCATACATATTGTTTTAACATAACAAGGTATCGTGTAGATATAAATATAGGTGGCACATTCCTATTAATTTCTCCATAGGCCACAGTGCTAAGAGTTAAAAATAGCTCACCTACAATTTCACGGTCCTAAATCAGACCCAGGTTTTGGTGTGATGTGATAGCCACTTGAGTCAGCAACAGATCCTGTGAATTTCGAGCCCCTTCAGAACTTTAAAAAAACACATGACATTGCCCGCCCTGTGACATCCCAAAACCTCTATTCAGGGTCACAAACTGGAATGACCAATCGACTCTTTGTAGCATTCCACACAGCCAAATAGTTCTCTATAGCATAGTTTTCTGTCTGGAATTCTTCTTCTCCAGGAACCACCTGTGGCCCGAAATAAACAGAACCATGCACTCTTTTTTACCTAACACTGTATACAATATCTACTCCGTAGACCCTAGTTTTAGATTTAGCTATGTTTAAGAGTACCGAAACAACGTGCCGTCAATAATAGTCTGGTTTCAATTGCTATGCCAATGTAAATAAATTATTTTCACGTCGTTGCCATTAACAGGGTTGTTTTGGGGGAGGGGGCACACAGGATTTTTCTCGTGCATTAACAAGATGCCTGGCCCCGAGGAAGTTGTTGGAATACGAGTCAAAATATCTTTCGAGGAACACAGCAATGAAAATTAATGCAACGAAACAAACATGTGTGATAGCTGTTCTCGTATCTTTTTTAATAACGAAGAAGTTGGAGGGGCATATTGCTCCTGGTTTGTTCGTCCGTGCTTTTTGATGTATATCATAACTTCTGAACTCTGCATGCCAGGATTTTGAAATTTCATATATGGATTCCTCATGACAAAATATCTGAACTTATTTTTTTCTTATGAGGATTATGCCCCTTTTCTGAGTTATGGCCCTTAGAAAACATTTGAATGAAATCTTGTCAGTAAAATATCTCAAAAACTATTTAAGCTAGAGCCTTGAAATTTAAGGAATGGATTGGTAGCGATGAGTAGATTACCTCATTAAATTTTGATTAAATTGTAAAAAGAACTTCTTGAGTTATGGCCCTAAATGCAAATGTCATTTTGGGCATTTTTACATAGCAGACGTTTTGATGCATAGCATAAGTTTTGAACTGTGCATGCTAGGGTTTTGAATTTTCATACATGGATTCCTCATGACAAAAATAGCTGACACGTGTTTTTTTTTTTTTTTTTTGTTGTTGTTGTTGTTTTTTTTTTTTTTTGTTTTTTTTTTTTTTTTTTTTTTTTGTTTTTTTTTTATTATTATTATTTTTTTTTTATCAGGAGTGTGCCCCTTTCCTGAGTTATGGCTCTTTGAAAACATATTGATGAAATCTTGTCAGCAAATTATCTCAAAAACTAGTGAAGCTAGAGCCTTGAAATTTAAGGACTAGATTGGTAGCGATATGTACATGACCTGATTAACTTTTGAATACATTGTGAACAGTACTTCTTGAGTCATGGCCATTTGTCATTTTGGGCATTTTTACATTGCACACTTTTTGATGCATAGCATAAATTTTGAACTATGCATGCTAGGGTTTTGAAATTTCATATTTGGATTGAATAAAAATAGCTGATAAGTGTTTTTTTTTTCTTATCAGGATTATGCCTCTTGCCTGAGTCATGGCCCTTTGAAAAAATAGTAATGAAATCTTGTCAGCAAAATGTCTAAAAAACTATTATAGCTAGAGCCTTGGAATTTGAGGAAGAGATTGATAGCGATGAGAACATAACCTGATTAACTTTTGAATAAATTATGAAAAGTACTTCTTGGGTTATGGCCCTTTGTCATTTTGGGCATTTTTACATTACACACTTTGATGCATAGCCTAACGTTTGAACTGTGCATACTAGGGCTTTGAAATTTTATATATGGATTCCTCTAGAAAAAATAGCTGACACGTGTTTTTTTTCTTGTCAAGGTTATGTGCCTTTCCTGAGTTATGGCCCTTAGAAAATATATGGTTGAAATCTTGTCAGCACAATTGCTCAAAAACTATTGAATCTAGAGCCTTGAAACCTAGTTTGTTAGTGAGAAGTAGATGACCTGATTAACATTTGAATAAATACTGTCGAATACTTCTTGCATTATGGCCCGTTCTCAAATTTGGTTTTCTTTTCTGTCGGAGTCTTCATGGTGGAGTAATGCCTCTTTTTAAGCTTAGTCCAATGAAAATCTTGTAAGCAAATTATCTAAGGACCCACTTGAGTTAGGCTCATGAAAGTTTGCAAGCAGTTTGGCACCAAGGTGTAGATGACCTGATCAAATTTTGGTCGGAGTTATGTTCCTTTTCATTTTTTGCATTTTGTATCGACAAGCATATAGGTGTAAACAGTGTTTTACAAACACATTTCTAGTTCCTTTTTAAAGTCTAATTGAAAAGCCCCCCACCCCCCATCCCCCCAAATCATTAAATTGCGTTCCGCAAAAAAAAATAATGGCGGGCGACAAAAAATTCAGACCAAACGCTTATTCCAGGGCAGCAAAGTTATGTCACGTAATGCCACGTAACAAGCTATAGCGCGTTTTGAGTATTTTAACCTTTTCATTAATGCAGACCAAGACAAATATTTTTGTAAACAGTCAGATCCAGGTGAGACAGCTCGTAATCCAGACACTCGGACACTGTTTCCAGTCTTGTTGTTGATCTGTGACTGAAGCCCCTATTTCCAACAATGGATGTTTCCAAATTCAGAGATAGAAGAATCAATTTCAGAAATCCAGGAATGAAAGGGTTTAGAAACATATTCAAAGAGTACGTGAATTTATCCAGTCGATCGCGGCTTCAAATAAGTATATGCATGGGGATTTGTGCAAGAACGACGTGTAACACTTACGTCATCATGTTTATTCGTATTTACAAGTGTCTCTTGAAGAAAGTTTTACCTGAACTGGTTGGGAAATAAAAGAATTAACAATCAAATCAGCGTTAAATTTTATCCCTCCCGCATCCAATTTATGCTGGATATTTAATGAAATTAACCAATTTATGGGGAGTAGATTCTTCTGTCTCAACTCTTTGGACAAATCCATTTCCGATAGAAGTCCTTCCCCCTCACAGCAGGCCTTTGTCCCCACCATATTTCTCAGAACCGACAATGGAAATGAATTTTTTAAGTAGATCTCTATAAAATTCATGTTCAGTTAGGTCCTGCTGGAAAACGTGCGTGTTCTCGAGTCAAAATTAACCAGAAAAAAGGTGCCAGGTAACCCATAATCAATCTCGAGGAATCAAATTTAGAAGAGAAAAGAACATTCACACTATAACACACTTTATATGGACTACAGTAAACTCCTAGAAGACATCGGAAAGGCCTCCTGGACAACAGCTATACAAATTATATACAGTCCAACCTGTATTAAGCAAGCGCCTAAGGGGTTATCAAATTGTGTCTGCTTAAGATAAATGCTTGCTTAATACAGGTGGGATTTAATGTATTTGCCATTTTCGGGAATTGAATTAAGGCTTGCTTAATACAGGTTGCTTGCTAAATAGAGGTGGCCACTATGACAGGTTTTACTGTATTAGACATGGATATGATCGGGAAGGCCACAAGCATGGGGCAAGATATCCAAGGCGCCGTATAAGGGTTTAATTGCATTAGATCTCTACAAAAGTCGCACAACTTCGAAACACCAAACCACCAAACGAAAACAGCACAGACAAAAGGAAAAGAACCACATCAGAAGTACTTCCCAAGAGCGATCAACCGTAAAACTGTATGGGACGTCTTAAAGCTGCTTATGAAGAGTCTCGGTTTTATTTTATTTTCTAGTCTGTAATATGTTCTTTGTTTCCAAAGGCAATCTTTTTGGTCAACGTTAATTTTACAAACTTCCAACATAGCTCTTAACCCTTTCATCTCAAAATTTCTAAAGTCAATTCTTCTGTCTTTGACTTTGGACACATTCATTGTTGCAAATTATAGAGGTGTCAGTTAAAACCTACACGGAATGGCAAACAGTGTAGATCCTGATGAGAAGGCTCATAACGAGCCGTTTCATCAGGAGCTACATTGTTTGCAGAGGTATCGATTTTGATCTTTTGGGCTGAAAGGGTTAATCTTGGTACAGTTCCTGCTACAAATAACTGCGACCCGTATATGGGTTCCCTGACCAGTGGATCTGCACAAAAAGTACAAATTAACATCCCAACTCTATGACATAACAAAGACGAGGGCTCGACTCAAAGTGAATGTCAGAGCAAAAGAAAACCACTGCTAGAACTGCTATAGCATCGGCTATTGAGGACTTAGGGGACTGGATACAGTTGGAAGATTTTCATCAATTTTTGACAAGGGTGACAACTTCGGTGATATCCTATTCGCTTTCCTGCACACCAAGCCCCTCCTCAAAAGGAGTATACTTTAAAAAGTTGGGAGCAAATTCTTTCCTTTTAAAGTAGACCTCTTTTCAGAGGCAAACAATTTTGACAGTTACTTTCCCTGAAAGTGTATCTATTTCCAGTAAAGTCCAGAGTTTTATGGGCGTCCAACTCCGCCCCAGAAATGTCAGGGATAAACTTTTAAAGAGCTTTTCAAGGTTTGTGATAAGGACAGAACTAGAGAAGAAGTAAAATAAATATCTAAAATGTTGCTTTTGGGAACGAAGAAACACATAAAAGCACGAAAATCGGAAACTCGGTTGTATTAAGTCTCTTCATATGCAGCAATGTAGCAATCTCCGCATACGCCCCCTAGCACTGGCTTAAGCGGTATTCGATTTTCAAAGCAATCAGAATACCCAGTGATCCCAAAGGAAATAAATATAATCTGCACTATGGTCAACATTTATTAAGTTCATGTGTCGTTGCAGTTATCGGTTTTCTAAACGATCTTACCGCCTGACGATTAAAGTATCAAAACACAAAACGCTAGAAAAATAAATTTTGCCGTATGTCCATAGTTTCTGAATTCATCTTTGTCCGCGACACTAAACTACAATAGTTAAACAGACCAACGTATCATTCAAATCATCGATCACTAAAGCAATTGTAGAGAGAGAGTGTGTGTGTGTGTGTGTGTGTGTGTGTGTGTGTGTGTGTGTGTGTGTGTGTGTAGCATAGAGAGACCATCGACCTATCTAAAGAAGAGCACAGAGAGACGATTGACCTATCTAAAGAATAGCATGGAGAGACCATTGACCTATCTAGAGAATAGCATGAAGAGACCACTGACTTATCTAGATAATAGCACGGACATACCATTGACCTATCTAGAGAATAGCGCGGAGAGACCATTGATCTATCTTGAGAATAGCATGGAGAGACCATCTCTCTATTTAGAGAATAGCACAGACAGACCATTGTCCTATCTAGAGAATAGCATGGAGAGACCTCTGACGTATCTAGAGAGCAGCACGGCGAGACCATCGACCTATCTAGATAATAGTATGGAGAGACCATTGACCTAGAGAACAGCATGGGGAGACAATCAACCTATTTAAAATAAAGAATAGCATGGAGATACAATTGACCTATCTAGAGAGCAGCATTGAAAGTTAATTGTTCAATGCAAAATATGAACTAGATCCAGGTAATTACTAGTTGTATGACAAAGAAATATTGCTGTTTTAACATTGAAATTCCAAATTTGGACGAACAGACATTTATTTATTTGATCGGAGTAACAGTAGTTCCTGGGATGTATAGTTGTGAAGATTATGCGAAAACATGTGCAGTAAAACTTCAATTACTCGAACACTGAAGGCTCGATTACTGTGGCTGATTCGAAGAACTCGTTTCTGAGTTCCTAAGAAAATCTGCCGATAGCTCAGGAAAACAATACATTTAGGGATATTTTGGGGAATTTTTCTCATTTTATCATGGAAATGTGTATGTTATAGAAGATCGAAAAAACATCCCTAAATTGTTCCCATTTGCCTCCTGATCTGATGCTATGATTAAGCCTCAGTAACTAGAACTACCCATGCCAGGAACAAATGTCCATGGTTCCAAAGATGCTCGAGCCATTGAGGTTCGACTGTATTCCTTATCACTTTATTTATCTATCCGAACTCCTTACCATGCTTGTCCTACTGATGTGCCTAAAGCTGGCGGATATGTCGCTAACGGTGTAGGATCCCAGTAAGCATTCTACATAAATCAATAGCGGGCCGTTATCGGCCCGTCAGGGTAGCTGACGGGCCGATAACGGCCCGCTATAGATTTATGTAGAATGCTAGCTGGGATGATCTGGATCGACACTGTTTACCCAGGTCTGTCTGCCCAAACACACTAATATGGTAGTGTTCATTTTGGAAATCAAAGACTTGCATTCCATTCCTAACCTGGAAGGCTGTGTTCAGAGAGTGTGGCATTTCCTGGGTATCTACAGCTTTCATTTTTAACAAAAAAACAACAACAAAATATATTATTTTACACGACATTCCTTACAGCATGTTCTATATTGTCTCGTAATGTCCCCACGCATCTTTATTCGTGACACACGTCTATGTCGTTATTAAAAAGTTGCTGCTTAAAAGAGCTTAAAGCTGGTGAACTATACTAAATATGTGCTGTAACGTATATACAAGATTTTCAACTCTGTATTATCACTGGACTTCAGAACTTCGTCCAAGGGCCACAATGCGTCACACATGTATTCTAATGTAGTTGCGGTCATGCTACCTAAAAAAAGGTAAGAGAAAAGTCCAGGGAGTGCCACAATTACAAACCGCAGCCCTTCCCAGACCCCAAGAGGAAGAGGAAACCGACAAATCCAAACAAGCACAAATCGAACAAACGTACGAAAAGCACTAAGATTAGCTCTCTCTTCCCCAAGCGAGGTAATCGCAATACTAAAAGGACTGAAAAACACAAGAACAAAATGACACATGGAAATACATACAAAAAATCGCCTCGTAGAATAAAGCAACAAAGAATAAGACTAACACCGGGACCACCGCCTTAGAACGGTCAGTAGAGTAAACCACCGGATGGTTTAAAGCACTTTTACAGCTAGCTAACTTCACCCTGGGTCCCGATGCTACTCTTAATAAAGAAACACATAAAAATTCAGTTCGCATAAAGGCTCCCAACTCAGTCAATGCATCAAAGCGAAAACACAAAAATCAAATTAATCACTATAATAAACAAAGACGAGTACTCTACTGTATGCCAGAGTAAATGAAAACCAATAGTTGAACCACGGCGGGCCAAGCCAAAGACATATCGTCAAGCCCCAACCCACTGGTTAAAGTTTTACGAAGAGGCCGTCATTGGGTCTGAGGCCCGAACCTCCGTCGTGCAATTAAAGAGTGAAGCATACCCATCAATAATGATTGGGTTGACAACTAGGCATACAGTCTGCCGCATAATATCCAGGCTATAGCCAATTCTTTTATAACGGTTAATAAGTTTTCTGAATTGCTCCGAAAAGTTAGATTTACCTACAATTTTTCTAAATATGTACACTAAGTCACAGTATAATTCTGGTTCCGATATACCTTGTTGCAGAAGTGTTTTCAGACTGACGCTATATATAAGCCGTAATCCAAACTCATAAATCCGTAAACGAGTGACGAATCAGAATGTTCAGACCAACAGACATGGACACCAGAATAAAGGGTGTAATCAGGCGTCCGCGGATAATAAGCATTACTCGGTAAGCAAGCTTCGCCCACCATGCCCATAGTTATATTCATATGTATAACATTGCAACAACCCCAACTTTTCAAAGGCTAGCTAGTTGTATCAATGATCACTGAAGCATCTTAAGTTAACTGTGTCACATATTTTGGATCTTGTAGCTGGAGAATATGCTCGGTTGAGAGTAACTGGCTTGCTGTCAACTTTTCTTTATAAGTTTTCCACTCAGCGTCGAACGCTGCACACTCTCCAATGACATGCTGACGAGTCTCTGGAGCAGCGTTGCACAGTTTATAAATTGATTGCACGCATATTAGTTAAAAACAGCCCTATTTGCTTGAAGAATGTATGTTCCTGTTAATTTACACTTAATTTGTGCCCGTTTATTATTATGAATATTGTACCTAACTGTAGACCATCCATGATGAAAAACACAACAAAAGTAAGAGAAAAGTCCAGGGAGTGCCACAATTACAAACCGCAGCCCTTCCCAGACCCCAAGAGGAAGAGGAAACCGACAAATCTAAACAAGCACAAACCGAACAAACGTATGAAAAGCACTAAGATTAGCTCTCTCTTCCCCAAGCGAGGTAATCGCAATACTAAAAGGACTGAAAACCACAAGAACAAAATGACACACGGAAAGACATACAACAAATCGCCTCGTAGAATAAACCACAAAGCAACAAGGAGTAAGACTAACACCGGGACCACCGCCTTAGAACGGTCGGTAGAGCAAACCACCGGGGGGTTTAAAGCACTTTTACAGCTAGCTAACTTCACCCTGGGTCCCGATGCTACTCTTTATACATAAATACATAAAAATTCAGTTCGCATAAAGGCTCCCAACTCAGCCAATGCATCAAAGCGAAAATATAAAAATCAAATTAATCACTATAATAAATAAAGACGAGTACTCATGGCTAATTCTACTGTATGCCAAAGTAAATGAAAACCAGTAGTTGAACCACGGCGGGCCAAGCCAAAAACATATCGTCAAGCCCCAACCCACTGGTTATATATAAAGTTTTACGAAGAGGCCGTCATTGAGTCTGAGGCCCGAACCGCCGTCGTGTAATGAAAGAGTGAAGCATAGCCATCAACAATGATTGGGTTGACAACTAGGCATGCAGTCTGCCGCATAATATTCAGGCTTTAGCCAATTCTTTTATAACGGTTAATAAGTTTTCTGAATTGCTCCGAAAAGTAAGATTTACCAACAATTTTTCTAAATGTGTACACTAAGTCACCGTAAAATTCGGGTTCCGATATACCTTGTATATACCAACCTTCAAAACATTAGGGTTAATATAGGGATCAAACATGTTTTTTCATGCATTAACATTCGCCAGGTCCCGTGGGAGGTGTTGAAAACCGAGGCAAAAGACCGCGGTTTTCAACACCTCCCAAGGGACCTGGCGCATGTTAATGCAATGAAAAACCATGTTCGATCGCTATTATTGCATAAAAACTTAAATAATTTGCTACTATTCGCGTTATTTCTTGCACTATTTTGTTTCGCCTTTTCACTGATGTCTCGCGCTTGCAATTTTCATGGACGGTGCTCGTTCTAGGGCAGGGCACTACATATCTCGTGACGGCAGCTATTCTGTGGACCGGGTACAGGCATATTGAGACTTGCGAAGCCGTGCATTAACAGCGCGTGAATTGCCTTGTTAATACACGGCTTTTCACCTATTAATGCACGGCTGTTAATAACGTGCGGCACTGCTTTTTATGCAATAATATATTTTGTTGTAGATTTACTCTCAGTACCTATCTTCCATGAACTTTCTACCATATCATGTATTTTGTGGTTAAGTATACGTTTCCATTCGGGTTTAGGCGGGGTATTTTCTAATAAGCTAAAAATGCATGGCAGCACATACTGCTATTACATACCCTTAATATGAGTGACAAATACTACCTTGGGAGGAGTCTCTCATGACTACTTGCCTTTTTTGCCATTTGGAATTCTATACAATTTTCATTTCTTATCATACTAACCTAAAGTTCAGCCGGATATTTTTTTGTGCGAGACAGATTCCACTGGTAAAACACCAAGCAGAGCAAAGCAAGCAGAACTGGAAGTATTATCGGGCAAGCCTTGAAATTGTTTCAAGCATTTTCTTTAGAACCTTTCAAGGGTTTCAAGATCCTTCTTTTTCATTAACTGTATCTCTAAGCCGTATAAAAGCCTGGGGATAATAAAGGTAGACCATATATGGCCATTCTGGGCAGCCTTCAAACCAATACCACCAAGGAACCCCGCACCAATTTATAGATTAGCAGTTTTCCTCCCTAGGGCTATCTTATTCTCCACATCTACTGCTCCTGAAGTAGATGTTTATCTTAAGATTCCGAGGTATACAGCTGAACTGGTGGTGACTACCTTTTGTCCAAGCATGAAAATATCAAGATTCAAATATCAGTTCCTTACACCTGATTACACCCTTTGTTCTGGGGTCCATGTCTGTTGGTCTGAACATTCTGATTCGTCATTCGTTTATGGATTTATGATTTTGAATTACGGCTTTGGTACCATGACCGCAACTACTTCCTACGTCTGTTAAACCACAGGATATGAGTTTTGAATATGTTAATGTAGAAGGTATTTAGTTTTTCTGCTACCTTTGCTTGGTCAGAAATAAGTTTCTCATTGAGTGCTTTCAATATTACGGGTTCTTCGGATTTTTTGGCCGATCTCTGTGAAAGGAAGGGTTTGCTAGTAAGCCAAAAATCCTTGGATTTTGGCCCCCACCACACCGTTCCTGACAGCAAACTATAATTGAGTCACCTTTGGTTTTAGTTTTCAGGTTTCGAAACTTTGTATAATTGGCCCAATTTTGAGGTGTTTTGTTTCTAATATAAGCATCGTTCGTCTGGAGCCCACATACGAAAAAAGCCTTAGAGAAAACTGAAATGATTCCACGGAGGGCAGCAAGATAATTTTCGAATTATTACTAGTCATACAAAAGCGTGACCGAGATGGTAAGTAGCCTTAGATGGCACACCATTGAGAACCGATGATCATCTTCCTCCTCATTTTTTTTTCAGACAAGGAAGTGACCAGGAATCCAGTAAACAAATTTTCGCAGATTTGAAAGTATCTATCTCAAATGTGCTCCATTTGCGATTTGAGCAGGGTATCATGTTCGATCATGTTCGAAAAACCATGTTCGATCGCTATTATTGCATAAAAACTTAAATAATTTGCTATTATTCGCGTTATTTCTTGCACTATTTTGTTTCGCCTTTTCACTGATGTCTCGCGTATGCAATTTTCATGGACGGTGCTCGTTCTAGGGCAGGGCACTACATATCTCGTGACGGCAGCTATTCTGTTGACCGGGTACAGGCATATTGAGACTTGCGAAGCCGTGCATTAACACCGCGTGAATTGCTTTGTTAATACACGGCTTTTCACCTATTAATGCACGGCTGTTAATAACGTGCGGCACTGCTTTTTATGCAATAATATATTTTGTTGTAGATTTACTCTCAGTACCTATCTTCCATGAACTTTCTACCATATCATGTATTTTGTGGTTAAGTATACGTTTCCATTCGGGTTTAGGCGGGGTATTTTCTAATAAGCTAAAAATGCATGGCAGCACATACTGCTATTACATACCCTTAATATGAGTGAGAAATACTACCTTGGGAGGAGTCTCTCATGACTACTTGCCTTTTTTGCCATTTGGAATTCTATACAATTTTCATTTCTTATCATACTAACCTAAAGTTCAGCCGGAGATTTTTTTGTGCGAGACAGATTCCACTGGTAAAACACCAAGCAGAGCCAAGCAAGCAGAACTGGAAGTATTATCGGGCAAGCCTTGAAATTGTTTCAAGCATTTTCTTTAGAACCTTTCAAGGGTTTCAAGATCCTTCTTTTTCATTAACTGTATCTCTAAGCCATATAAAAGCCTGGGGATAATAAAGGTAGACCATATATGGCCATTCTGGGCAGCCTTCAATCCAATACCACCAAGGAACCCCGCACCAATTTATAGATTAGCAGTTTTCCTCCCTAGGGCTATCTTATTCTCCACATCTACTGCTCCTGAAGTAGATGTTTATCTTAAGATTCCGAGGTATACAGCTGAACTGGTGGTGACTACCTTTTGTCCAAGCATGAAAATATCAAGATTCAAATATCAGTTCCTTACACCTGATTACACCCTTTGTTCTGGGGTCCATGTCTGTTGGTCTGAACATTCTGATTCGTCATTCGTTTATGGATTTATGATTTTGAATTACGGCTTTGGTACCATGACCGCAACTACTTCCTACGTCTGTTAAACCACAGGATATGAGTTTTGAATATGTTAATGTAGAAGGTATTTAGTTTTTCTGCTACCTTTGCTTGGTCAGAAATAAGTTTCTCATTGAGTGCTTTCAATATTACGGGTTCTTCGGATTTTTTGGCCGATCTCTGTGAAAGGAAGGGTTTGCTAGTAAGCCAAAAAACCTTGGATTTTGGCCCCCACCACACCGTTCCTGACAGCAAACTATAATTGAGTCACCTTTGGATTTAGTTTTCAGGTTTCGAAACTTTGTATAATTGGCCCAATTTTGAGGTGTTTTGTTTCTAATATAAGCATCGTTCGTCTGGAGCCCACATACGAAGGAAACCTAAGAGAAAATTGAAATGATTCCACGGAGGGCAGCAAGATAATTTTCGAATTATTACTAGTCATACAAAAGCGTGACCGAGATGGTAAGTAGCCTTAGATGGCACACCATTGAGAACCGATGATCATCTTCCTCCTCATTTTTTTTTTCAGACAAGGAAGTGACCAGGAATCCAGTAAACAAATTTTCGCAGATTTGAAAGTATCTATCTCAAATGTGCTCCATTTGCGATTTGAGCAGGGTATCATGTTCGATCATGTTCGAAAAACCATGTTCGATCGCTATTTGCATAAAAACTTAAATAATTTGCTATTATTCGCGTTATTTCTTGCACTATTTTGTTTCGCCTTTTCATTGATGTCTCGCGTATGCAATTTTCATGGACGGTGCTCGTTCTAGGGCAGGGCACTACATATCTCGTGACGGCAGCTATTCTGTGGACCGGGTACAGGCATATTGAGACTTGCGAAGCCGTGCATTAACAGCGCGTGAATTGCCTTGTTAATACACGGCTTTTCACCTATTAATGCACGGCTGTTAATAACGTGCGGCACTGCTTTTTATGCAATAATATATTTTGTTGTAGATTTACTCTCAGTACCTATCTTCCATGAACTTTCTACCATATCATGTATTTTGTGGTTAAGTATACGTTTCCATTCGGGTTTAGGCGGGGTATTTTCTAATAAGCTAAAAATGCATGGCAGCACATACTGCTATTACATACCCTTCATATGAGTGAGAAATATTACCTTGAGAGGAGTCTCTCATGACTACTTGCCTTTTTTGCCATTTGGAATTCTATACAATTTTCATTTCTTATCATACTAACCTAAGTTCAGCCGGAGATTTTTTTGTGCGAGACAGATTCCACTGGTAAAACACCAAGGAGAGCCAAGCAAGCAGAACTGGAAGTATTATCGGGCAAGCCTTGAAATTGTTTCAAGCATTTTCTTTAGAACCTTTCAAGGGTTTCAAGATCCTTCTTTTTCATTAACTGTATCTCTAAGCCGTTGGGGATAATAAAGGTAGACCATATATGGCCATTCTGGGCAGCATTCAATCCAATACCACCAAGGAACCCCGCACCCATTTATAGATAAGCAGTTTTCCTCCCTAGGGCTATCTTATTCTCCACATCTACTGCTCCTGAAGTAGATGTTTATCTTAAGATTCCGAGGTATACAGCTGAACTGGTGGTGACTACCTTTTGTCCAAGCATGAAAATATCAAGATTCAAATATCAGTTCCTACGTCTGTTAAACCACAGGATATGAGTTTTGAATATGTTAATGTAGAAGGTATTTAGTTTTTCTGCTACCTTTGCTTGGTCAGAAATAAGTTTCTCATTGAGTGCTTTCAATATTACGAGTTCTTCGGATTTTTTGGCCGATCTCTGTGAAAGGAAGGGTTTGCTAGTAAGCCAAAAATCCTTGGATTTTGGCCCCCACCACACCGTTCCTGACAGCAAACTATAATTGAGTCACGTTTGGTTTTAGTTTTCAGGTTTCGAAACTTTGTATAATTGGCCCAATTTTGAGGTGTTTTGTTTCTAATATAAGCATCGTTCGTCTGGAGCCCACATACGATGGAAACCTAAGAGAAAATTGAAATGATTCCACGGAGGGCAGCAAGATAATTTTCGAATTATTACTAGTCATACAAAAGCGTGACCGAGATGGTAAGTAGCCTTAGATGGCACACCATTGAGAACCGATGATCATCTTCCTCCTCATTTTTTTTTTCAGACAAGGAAGTGACCAGGAGTCCAGTAAATAAATTTTCGCAGATTTGAAAGTATCTATCTCAAATGTGCTCCATTTGCGATTTGAGCAGGGTATCATGTTCGATCATGTTCGAAAAACCATGTTCGATCGCTATTATTGCATAAAAATTTAAATAATTTGCTATTATTCGCGTTATTTCTTGCACTATTTTGTTTCGCCTTTTCACTGATGTCTCGCGCATGCAATTTTCATGGACGGTGCTCGTTCTAGGGCAGGGCACTACATATCTCGTGACGGCAGCTATTCTGTGGACCGGGTACAGGCATATTGAGACTTGCGAAGCCGTGCATCAACAGCGCGTGAATTGCCTTGTTAATACACGGCTTTTCACCTATTAATGCACGGCTGTTAATAACGTGCGGCACTGCTTTTTATGCAATAATATATTTTGTTGTAGATTTACTCTCAGTACCTATCTTCCATGAACTTTCTACCATATCATGTATTTTGTGGTTAAGTATACGTTTCCATTCGGGTTTAGGCGGGGTATTTTCTAATAAGCTAAAAATGCATGGCAGCACATACTGCTATTACATACCCTTAATATGAGTGACAAATACTACCTTGGGAGGAGTCTCTCATGACTACTTGCCTTTTTTTTGCCATTTAGAATTCTATACAATTTTCATTTCTTATCATACTAACCTAAGTTCAGCCGGAGATTTTTTTGTGCGAGACAGATTCCACTGGTAAAACACCAAGGAGAGCCAAGCAAGCAGAACTGGAAGTATTATCGGGCAAGCCTTGAAATTGTTTCAAGCATTTTCTTTAGAACCTTTCAAGGGTTTCAAGATCCTTCTTTTTCATTAACTGTATCTCTAAGCCGTATAAAAGCCTGGGGATAATAAAGGTAGACCATATATGGCCATTCTGGGCAGCATTCAATCCAATACCACCAAGGAACCCCGCACCCATTTATAGATAAGCAGTTTTCCTCTCTAGGGCTATCTTATTCTCCACATCTACTGCTCCTGAAGTAGATGTTTATCTTAAGATTCCGAGATATACAGCTGAACTGGTGGTGACTACCTTTTGTCCAAGCATGAAAATATCAAGATTCAAATATCAGTTCCTACGTCTGTTAAACCACAGGATATGAGTTTTGAATATGTTAATGTAGAAGGTATTTAGTTTTTCTGCTACCTTTGCTTGGTCAGAAATAAGTTTCTCATTGAGTGCTTTCAATATTACGGGTTCTTCGGATTTTTTGGCCGATCTCTGTGAAAGGAAGGGTTTGCTGGTGGGCCAAAAATCCTTGGATTTTGGCCCCCACCACACCGTTCATGACAGCAAACTGTAATTGAGTCACGTTTGGTTTTAGTTTTCAGGTTTCGAAACTTTGTATAATTGGCCCAATTTTGAGGTGTTTTGTTTCTAATATAAGCATCGTTCGTCTGGAGCCCACATACGAAGGAAACCTTAGAGAAAATTGAAATGATTCCACGGAGGGCAGCAAGATAATTTTCGAATTATTACTAGTCATACAAAAGCGTGACCGAGATGGTAAGTAGCCTTAGATGGCACACCATTGAGAAACGATGATCATCTTCCTCCTCATTTTTTTTTCAGACAAGGAAGTGACCAGGAGTCCAGTAAATAAATTTTCACAGATTTGAAAGTATCTATCTCAAATGTGCTCCATTTGCGATTTGAGCAGGGTATCTTGCGACTTTGAGGAAAAGTTGATATGAGGTCTTAAAAAAAAAAGAAAATGATCGCAGATGAGCTAAAAATAGCAGCAAAAATGTAAATATCACAGGATTTACTAAGTTCAGCTCCATCTATGTAGCAGGTATTAGCCGTTAGGTCGAAAGTGGCGAAATGTTATGCAGAAACTTATTTACATGCAGGGAACCATATTTCGAAAGAAAGAAAATAAGGTCTCGGCCAAGTCACAACAAATTAAACATAAAGATTTAACCCTTTGAGCTCTGCAGACCAAATTTTTTTCCAACGGTGAAGATCCTGGTGAGTCGGCTCATAATGAGTCATCTCATCAGGATCTAGCCTCTCTTCCTGGTACTTCGTTATCGCATTGCCATAACAACCATTTTTTCTTATGGCATGTCCATTGTTAGTTAATACGCCCGAATTACGGGGTCCGTTTTTTTTTTTTTTTTTTTTTTTTTTTCCTTGTTTTTTTTTTTTTTGTATCTTTGTTTTGTTTTCCGTCGATGGACTTAATTGCAACATGAATACAACTGATCAAACCACGTGATCAAACACGCTCTGAACTAATCAATGATGATGCAGATGATGATGATGTAGGTGGATGATAAATGCCAAATAATCAACCGCTGAAACTGACAGTAAGCTATACATCTCTTAGATAGTCTCGGTTTAAAAAAATACAAAACATAGCACACCCTCGAGAGCACACCATCAGTTAATTGCCAATTAACAGCCATAATAAGTGTTCTCCCTTTTCCCCTCCCCGACCCATTTATGTGGTGACGTCATTCATAATATAATCTTAATACATTTATTTTTCTTTCTAAATGTTTTCTATACTTCTTTCCTTCACCTTTTTTTTTTTAATTGGCCGGCGCGGGAATCTTAATATAGCTTTGGTTTTTAGCCTGGCAACCCTTAGGACACAGTAGTCATACCAAAATTTCAATCCCCGGAAAAACCTAAGTAAAAGTGCAAAGTACCTAAAAAAGTGGGTAGGGGGGCCATGAAAATAAATATATATTCGGGTTGAACATAATAATGAGGTTTATCTTTACAACAATCTTCGATATATGTACGATGCTTCTCATACGAAACTGTTTGAGTAAGAATTTTGAGCTCTGATGAGCTAATTCATAACCGCAAATTATAGCCTTGTTCGCCAGGCGACTACTAAAATAGACGCTGACCACAGTGTATAACCGTACAGTCACTAAATCGGAAGCGACAATGGACTGTACACCCTAAAATCATTAGTTCGAAGTAAACAAGTTGATAGGCAACACGGTCAAAAGCACGTAAGTCCATAACAAAATTTTTCTTTTAGATGCGGTTTTCGACATCGGGGAGAGAATCGGATGTACGTTACCTGTATTATTGTGAATTTGACATATTTCGACCCAATCTGCGTGTAAAAGCCGACTCATTCTGCTCAATCACCTGTTTTGCTTTATTTTCTGCCGATCGACACGGACAATCAGGGCTAAAATAACCAGAATTATGGCATCATTTCTGTTAAAACCAACATAAAATCATCGCTACATCTTTATCCTGTGATGTCTAATAACTGAATCCATCGAGATATTACTTTAAACAAAGATATTGCCTCCTGAATCGCACACGTTCGTCTCATTTGACTGTCCGACTAGTGACAAAAACAAAATTTGTTGTTGAACGAATAGCGAAGATTTTCTTGTATGTGTTATTGAGCAGGAAAGTTGTTAATAAACGTTAATTTCTGGGATATTCCTTATCGAAATGAAACGACAGAGCAGGGTAAGAAATTCTACTGGGTTGAGTTTGTTTTTAGAGGTCCAGTATGCTGTTTATATCTACCATAAATTTGCGCAGATTAGCATGACAGGTTCAAGGATTTATTCGTAAGATTCAGAATAAATTGAAAATACTGGCAGTGTTTCTGAGTTTTTCTATGTAAAGAAAATGTACTTTGAATGTGTTTTCCAACAGACGAAACTAAATACAATAGTCAGACTAGCAGCTTAAATAAGACATGAAAACAATTTTTTACAAATGGCAGAATATTGGCAACTACATGTAAGATTATCTGATACAACAAAACTACAAATGCGCCAATATGTGTTCTTACCCCACCGTCTGTATATAATGTGTTTTTTCACTTTAAAAGTCAGGTATTGATACTCTAAACTAACATACTGTACCCCCTTTACTCACCCTACCTTAAACTACCCTGTAAGGCGAGGACGTGTGCTTGCATCAGGTGCGGAATGTGGCGGTTGTTTTTAGTGTGTGTGTGTGTGTGTGTTTTTTTTTTTTTTTTTTTTTTTTTTTTTATTTCACGTCTACCCTATCTTACCTTTCTAATGCCCTATCTCCGGGGGAAACAGCTTTACATGCCCACTGAAATATATGTGGACATGTGCGGTTTTAACTAACGGTAGTTGTCAGTTACTGTCGGGGGAGAACTTACCTAATGTGTGATTTCTAGTGACTGATAACGATATTTTGCAGATATTTTTTAAATGTTTACAAAATATTTTCTTTGCAAAACTTAGCACTTAGTTTGTCGTAAAATGTGCTGTAAAAATTTTGAAAATCGGTCGACAATTAAAAAAGTTCTGCCCAAAAATAATTTTGAATAGGGATTTCCTGTAGTAAAAATTCATGGAAGGGAATTAATTATTTCCCGCAAAAATTTTAAATACTTATTTTTTTATCAGGATCACTCGAAATTATCATCAAATGACGCAAAAAACTTGTTTGAGATCAAGTCAGCATATTCAAGTAAACTGTATTGCATTAATTGAAAACTTATGATCATGGATTATCTCCCTTGCTAAGGCATCCTATTCAAAATTCATTTTTGCCATTAAAACTTTATCTGTTGACCGATTTTCAAAATTTTTGCAGGTCCTATTAGGACAAATTTAGCTCAAGATGCTGACGAGAAAAAATTCCCCCCCCCACCCCCCACCCCCGTTCAAGAGAAAAAAATTCTCTCGGAAAAATGATTATCAGACGTCAAATTTTACACATTAGTGTTGGTTTCACTGCTTAGAGCTAACTGTCGACCGGCTCGTCATGGTATTAACTGTGTACCGGGCCGCTAATCCAGACAAACAAAGAAACAAACTCTCCCCTACGCACATTCCTCTCCCTGCACTATCCTAAGCCTATCATTTTACTTTACACTAACACACTCAACCAGACCGAAATTACCCAGGACCGAATCGACCGGAGTTTCTTTACAAATAAGAGGAAATCTTTACAAATACGAGGAAAGGTATAGATCCGAGGACAGAGCCCTGGTGTACACCTTATAAAATCAAAATATTTTCTCCCAAATGCCAAAAACCAACAGCAAATATCGTAAAATGTGTTCCTTCTATCAGGCGTTGAAAATGAAAAAAAAAAATAAAAAAAAATAGCGTAGCTTCAAACTTCTATTATTCGATTATCTCACCTGTGACTGCACAATCCCTATTCAAAAATATTTTCTGTGAAAAAAGTTTATTCGACAACCCTTTTCAAAAATTCTTGCAGCACATGTTACAACAAGTTTAGTACCAACAACTTGTCAGAAAATTAAATACCTAACCTTTCAAAAAAGTTTTATTAATGCCAAAAAGATCGTTCTCAGACGTAATAATTTACACAATGCTAATACGGCGTACATGATCGTATGGAGTTAGGGTCCATATTACAGCCCAACCACCAAATCGGTACAAATTTTTTCCATAAATTGATACAGTAAACTATCTGCATCAATGGCTTTCGGTTAAAAGTGGAACTGAACCCAACATGTATCACACCGGTAAACATCATATCCCTACGCCGAACCTCTGTAAAAAGATAAGCAGTGGACGAGTGTCTTGCTTTTCCTATCATATCTAAAACTGGTATTTATTAGAAAGTGACATCAGAGCACGGCATAGTATTGCACAAAACTGGATTTTTAACTGGATTGTGTCTCATCAGAGGCTTCGTTGAGTCAACAGCCCCATATATTCAGTTTTGAAGGTAAGGGGCGGTGGGAGTTTAGCTTTCTTTACTTGTTATTGAATTAATGATTGCTGGAGCGGTACCGGAAGACGGAAAAATGTGAATTTCTGAAAATCCATACATAGCACTCCACGAAAGCGGTACGTGGCTATGTCACAATTTTGATGGAAATGTTGACAGAGAAAAATTAGCTATATGATCACCATTTTTTTCAAGAAATGATTGATATCCATCTCAGCAAATGATGATTCCAATGAAAGCATCCAAAACGATATTTTTATAACCTTTTACTAACTTTTGTTGCAAATGATCGTCATGAATGTGCAAATATAATCACAACTAGTCGGACAGTTTTTATTTCTTGATATGTCGCTAATGATTAGGTACAGTTGTCACTAGTCGGACAGTCAAATGAGACGAACGTGTGCGATTCAGGAGGCAATATCTTTGTTTAAAGTAATATCTCGATGGATTCAGCTATTAGACATCACAGGATAAAGATGTAGCGAACGGGCCCCCGTAGCCTAGTGGATAAGAGAGTTGACTCTTAATCCAGTAGGTTTCTCACTGCTGTGGTTCGAGCCTCGCTCGGGTCATATGTGGGAAAGCCAAGTTCTGCTTACGGATGGTCAGGTGGTTTTTCTCCGGGTTCTCCGGTTTTCGCCCACCTTCGATGAACGATCGGCTCGATATAAGTGAAATATTCTTGAAAGGGCCGTAAAACCCAAATCAAAAAAAAAAAAAAAAAAAAAAAAAAAAAAAAAGATGTAGCGATGATTTTATGTTGGTTTTAACAGAAATGATGCCACAATTCTGGTTATTTTAGCCCTGATTGTCCGTGTCAATCGGCAGAAAATAAAGCAAAACAGGTGATTGAGCAGGATGAGTCGGTTTTTACACACAGATTGGGTCGAAATATGTCAAATTCACAATGCTACAGGTAACGTACATCCGATTCTCTCCCCGATGTCGAAAACCGCATCTAAAAGAAAAAATTCATTATAGATTTATGTGCTTTTGACCGTGTTGCCTATCAACTTGTTTACTTCGAACTCATGATTTTAGGGTGTACAGTCCATTGTCGCTTCCGATTTAGTGACTGTACGGTTATACACTGTGCTGACGCTGCTATCGAGCTGCGCAAAGAACTGGACTAAGCAAATTATTACGCTGTATGGAAATAGCCGAAGTAGAACGGAAAAGTACGAGTATTTGCGTACCTGAAAAGCAGAGAAAAAAATGTCAACCGATTTTGATGTTTGAAACCGTATTACGAGGGTCCTGCAAAAAGTTTTGTCACTGGGTTCGGATTGCTTCAGTGCTACGTTTTATCAAACATATTTTTATTACAAATCTTCAAAATATTCCCCCTTTACTGAAACACATTTTTGTAACCTTTTTACCCAGTCGCAAAAGAGCAGACAAATAGTCTTCTTTTGGTATCTGTTGGAGACACTGATAAATAGCGCTGCCAAGAGAACTTCTAGACGTATACTTATTTCCAGAAAGCATTTTCTTAAGCCTTGGACATAAAAAGAATTCACAGCGACTCAGGTCAGGTGAATAAGGTGGATGGTTTAAAACTTTCACCTTTTAAGAAGCCAAAAAAAGACTTCAAACAACCTCACACTTATGAGAGGAGGCGTTGTCATGTAAAAGGTGGACTCCTGACCATCCTTGCTTGGTCGTTTCTTATTGTAAAACTCTTTCACTTTCTTCAGTACTGTGAGAATTCTTGTGGAATCGGCCAGTGACTGTATGACCAGATGGACAAGGCACTTGAACGACTGGCCCACTTGAATTAAAGAAAATTGCGTACAACATCTTTTTCTAACTTATGGTTCTCTTGGCAATACATGGGCGTTTTTTTTTTTATCTTTTCGCTTCCATTGTTTTTTATCAGCCCTTTTTTGTGGCTCAAACATGTGCACCCAGGTTTCATCACCTGTTAGCAAGTTAGAAATAACCCGACTATTACAGCCTTTGTATGTTTTCAAAAGTTCCCGGGCACATTTAAGGCGTTGTGTCTTTTGCTCCTCAGTGAGCAAATGAGGTATCCACCTAGCGCAAACCTTTCTCAGGTCCAAACGCTTTTTCAGAATTGTTTGCACACTGCCTTCTGATATGCCAGTACAACTAGCTATATCTTTGACAGATAATCGCGCATCCAGTTCGACCACAATCTTTACGCCAGCGATGTTAGTCTTCAACAGAAAAATTCCCAGCTTTGAAAGCTTTAACCCACCTATAAACTGTGCGCATTAGAATGGTCTGAGGTCCATATATACCACACAATTCATTAAATATCTGCTTTGAATCTATATTAAGCCTAATGCGGCATACGATATAGCTATAGCTACGAATTTCATTCTTCTGGTCGATGTTCCAATGTAACAAATAAATTGGTCAGTGTATATGACTGCATCTATTTCAATTTGAAATAACTCGGTCAGTTGGAAAGCAATTTGCACGAAATAAACGGGTATCTTTAGCTATTCAATACACCATTCAAGTGCAGTGAAGCATTTTAAATATACCTGGGAAGGAAGCCTATTAGTGACAGAACTTCTTGCACGACCCTCGTATGCCTTACATCTTGCTATATTTAATGTTAAAAAAAAATAATTAAATATTAATCAAAGAAAGACAGACTGGTACCTGAAAATTTCTCCTCGGGTTTTACACAGAGTCAGTCAGTCCAACTGCGCAACTCCATACGCAACTGACGCTGTAGCATTAAAATCTAAAATCTCTTACTGAGTTTCTCAGGCTTACGGTTTTAGAGTTCCAGGTCTTGCAGGCAAATGTGCCTGAGCGTTCGTCTGTCTGGCCATCTGTCCGTCTGGAGATCTCCCATACTTATACTCTGGATGCACGCCTTATTTATTTATTATTATTATTATTATTTTTCATGATTTTTGCATTCTTTGTTGAAAATCACTTACTAGGAAACACAAAACTGAGTTTCTTAGTCTTATGGTTTAAGAGTTACATGCCTTGCAGGCAAAGGGCTTTATATTTCTCCTTATTTTTGCACTCTTTATTGACAATCACTTACTAAGGAACACAAAATTGAGTTTCTTAGTCTTATGGTTTAAGAGTTACAGGCCTTGCAAGCAAAGGACCTTATATTTCTCATTATTTTTGGATTCTTTGTTGAAAATCACTTACTAGAGAACACAAAATTGAGTTACTTAGTCTCATAGTTTAAGAGTTACTGACCTTGCAGGCAAAGGGCCTTATCTTTGTTAACTAGAAATGTCTCCAAGTACACAGATGCCCCCGAATCGACGCAGGCTAATTTGGCAAGGTTTGCACAGTTTTATAGAGGTACCCAAAACGGGGGTATCCGTGTACTGAGGACACATTTCTAGTTTTTTTTGGTTTTTGTTTTGTTTTTGTATATTTACAGGCTTTCAAATAGATCTCTGAGCATTTGTCATTGCTTTACAGATTTTGTCTTTATTTGAAATCTAGTGAGCTTTGAAGCGCTGATTCAGTACATCTCTTCATGGTGACATTTTTTAGGTTGGTCTACAACCAGTATTTTTCATTTCTTTAGATGTGCGTGATTATTGCACATTTTACCTGTATTGTGTGTAAAATGGCATGCAAAGCTACAAATGGGATATATGGAGGGCAGAGTTACAAATGTGATAAAGATGTCTGTCCTACTCATATTATATTTAATTTTCTCAACATAGGCATAATAATCACCTTTCATCAGGTTAACAAGCCTATGCAATGAAGATTCCATCAAAAACCCAGTTTTATAAAGTAAAACTGGCTTTATTAGTTGCATTTATCAATTTGGTTATTTCTGTTCTAAAGCTCGTGAGGTTCGTGTACGCGCGCGTTACACTGCGATAAAGTTTTTTTTTTTTGTTTTTTTTTTTTAATTTTCATATCTCAACAGTCACGAAACAGAAAGCATTCATATTTGGAGCCTGTGTATATACGCGGGTCTTCTACGATTCTATAAGAATGGACCCTGGGTTTAAGCCTCGGGACGGGGCTAGAGGTCAAAATCTTGGACACTTCTGTAAAGTGCTCTTATGCTGCGGTAAAGTTTTTAAATGTTTATATCTCGATAGTCAGTCGTCAAAAAAGCACTCGTAGTTAGAACATGTGTATGTACATGCCATCTTCATTCAGGTGCATTGTCCACCTATGTTTTATAAATAAAGTGAAAAGGTTTTTTCAGGTGCAAGATCCACCTTTGTTGTTGCCATTATAATTTTACATCCTTTGTTGTTGCCATTATAATTTTACATACTGCTATGCCCAGTCGTGTTCACCGGTCGGTTTTTCTATCAGTTTGAGTTTGACACGTTTCAGGCATGAATTGCAAGAATCATACATTGAGCATATTATAATATGTTTCATACAACATTAATCATCTTCAGATTTAAAAAAAAAAATACAGTACAATCCCCGTGTATTCTTTATTTTGCACGCTCGTGTAGTTTGCACGCTCACGTTTTTTTTTTTTTTTTTAGTGTGTGTGTGTGTGTGTGTGTGTGTGTGTGTGTTTTTGTTTTGTTTTTTGTTGTTGTTGTTTTTTTGGGGGTTTTTTTTCACGAGAAATTCCTCGGCATTATATACCTGATAAAAATACAGTACACTCCACACGGGTCTTTTCTTTTTGCACGCTCATTCTTTTTAATGTCTCACCGTGAAATGTTTTGACTTGATATACTTGTCAGATTAATAATTTTAATATTCTCACTTCATTTAAGAAATTTTAATAAAGCTTTAATAAAAAAAACATATATTAAAGAATCACATTGTTGTTCTTTTACCTGTTACTTTGAAAAATTATTAAACTTTAGTATACCCTTGTCCCATATTTCAAAGTAAACACGCCAGTACTAAGACATTTACGTCTAACATTTCGTCTTGTTTCGACTTAATATTCTTTCATTTGGCCAGAGGCCAATATGTACCAGATAAATACGCCGATATGTTAAAAAGTGTCAACATGGAATTCCCCCAAAATACGCTTCGCTTTGAGTTCTAAAATGTATCAATTGGCCAGAAATATATCCAAAACTAAAAAATTAATGTACTTGCTGTTGTATTTAGTTATTATACGCTCTAAAGATAGAAGACTAGACGGGAAGCGCTCTAGAACTATATACTGTTGCGAATGTACACCAACATCGTGCTACGTCACAACACCAATTTTCCCGCCACAAGGCGCGTGCGAGTGTAAATCCATCTATTTTCACATTGTTCCAAAAGAGGCTATGGTGAAAGTGGGGTAGGCCTCATTATTTGTAAACAAAATGGGGTTATCCGACGAGGGGGAAGAGAATGTCGAAGCCAGATTTGAAGAACTGTGCCTTGATCTTAATATGGACAAGAAAGCGAAGGAAGAAGCATGGAAATCTTACGAGAAAATACGTACGAATTACACGTTAGAGGTTAGTAATCAAAACAGCCATATTAGTACGGTGTTTCCCGGCTCAATTTTTTTTACTTCCGTGTTTTGTTGCTTCTTTTCGTAATAATAATTATACTTGATGTTTATCACTTAACCATGCTATTGTGTTTACTATTTTATAGGGTGATCAAATCCATTGGTTGTCTTGTGCATTATACGAAGCATGCAGGCGCAGTGTTGTTCCCACCGTTGGGCGGGGCACGGTAGAGGGAAATTGTGTGTCACTGACAAGACTTCTTAGATCAGCGAAATTTAGGTAAAGTTACATGTTTTTGATTATTTATCCCAATTTAAAAGTCATATTCATTCTTTAGAATGTTCATATTTCGCAAATTATTATTGCAGTTTAGTATTTGTTTTTATTTCATTGAAATTAGACTAAAATGGTGATGAGGAAATCAGCTGTTCAAGAACTGGGAATGAATTGGATTCCCAGAGGTCACCTCATACACTAAATACAGTTGCTAGATATAAATGATTTAAGCTTTTGTGGCCTATCAGTATATAGACAATTTGAACATTACATCAGGAGTTGACATGACAGCGGACACCTGCCGCGAGGGTGTAGGGCAGTATCAAAAAAGAAAATAGTGTCCTTTCTCAACATACTGCCATACGCCCTCTCGGACATTCTAGGCAGGTGTACTTTGTACATTCGGGGTTGCAGAATGAAGGCCTACAAGTAACCATTTCTAATTAAAGTAGGGTTCTTTAACCTGCACAGGGTGTGACTTTCCCTGCATAGGGGCCTCCAGTTAACATCCCGATCCAAAGGACGGCGCACTGTTTTCATGTCATACCTACAAATGACATGAATGAAAGCGTGTTTGGACACCGAAAATTCCCTTGCCTAAGCCTAGGATCGATGCCGGTACCTTTAGCTCAAGAGGCCAGTGCACTCACCACTGAGCTACCACGCTTTCCGAATGCAGTGAGGAGAGGTTGGCATGGGTTTTGAATGATAGACATATTTTTTCGTGTTATACCTTGTATACCTGTCCTACATTATCCAAAATAGGTACCAACCCCCTGTGGTAGTGAAGGGCCATGTCTGTTGCTAGAGATCTCTGGATTCAATACATGCAAGTGACAACTATTCTAGATTAGAACACAACACCATATGCATCAGTTGTTGTGGGCTGTGAAGTTCTACCTTTGCTGCAGTCTTTCATGTTATATAGAACTTGCTACACTCATTTAGTGGAGAAGTGGTTCTTACTCGTCTACGAACAGGTCATACTAGACTAACACTGCTTATCCAGTGATTTTTTTTACCTGCGGGTCCCGCTTCATATACTCACAACCTTGTCTCTGGGACTCACAAAATTTATACATTTGAGTCCCTGAACTCACAAAATACAATAGAAAACTGCTCGAAAATATGTAAAGGACTCTTGATTTTATCCTGGGACTCATTAAATATCAATCATGTGAGTCCCTTGGACTCAGTCGAACTAAAAGGTAAATAAATCACTGAGATAACTTATCTGCTCAAACGATATTTGTCACTTTGCATAACTGTAATGGGCCATTTATGGTAAAGCATTTCTGATTGACTGCATTGAATTCTCTCGTAGGCAGCAGTTTTTCAAAACTGATGACGAGATATTTATTTAAAGATGTACCAGCTGATAAGACACTAACGTTTTTAAAGCGCATTAATCGTTCTAATAAAATATAACTATTTTTATTTGTAAATTCATTCTAGTTTTATATTTTCATCCATATATGACTTGTTATCCTTATAGCCATTTCAATACCAAACCAAGTTAATATACCAATTTGACGCCAGTGACCCTCATGGGTTGACGCATTGTTAAAATTGAAATCATCATCATCAATGCTACTGTCATTTGGATAACAACATTAATTAACCCCTTCCTGATCCAAAAGATAGTGCAATGTCTAGCAAATAACTGGTGTCTAGCTGTCGGCTGTCTGTCCTTCAAATTAAAATTCCATTTCACAAGCTGTAATTCTTACATTTTTGTCTAGTAAATAAATTTTGTTTTTCCTAATAAGAAAACTTTGAATGGTGCATGCATCTTGCCACTAAAGAATATTTTCCACTAAAGTCGGTCACTGAAATGTACAGCTGGCTTTTTATTAGCATTAACTGGTAGGCTCCATGGGTGGGATCACCAGTTTGTATGAACGAGAAGAATAAGAAATACATTGTTTTTTGTTGAAAAGCAATCAGTTCTCAAGGCTTTTTGTTGAAAATTATTTCAGCTTAATACAGTTTTTCAATAAAATGAAGAAGTGGTCGGATATGGCAAATCTCAGTCAGGAATTCAGAGACAAGGTAGAAAAGTTAGAAAGAAACTTTGCGGTTTCTACAGTAATCTTCAAGAAGTTTGAGCCCATATTCTTAGATATTTTCAAGAGCCCAGCTGAGGAGGCACCACGACAACCAAGAAGTAGAAAACAAAGGTACAAACTTGTAATTATGGTGTTTATCATTAGTATTATGTCTGACAGGCCTGAGCAAACTACAGTCGACCCTCTTTATCTCGAATTCCAAGGGACTCACTGAAATACTTTGAGATATCTGTACCTCGACATATCAGAGTTGAGAGAGTGAGGAAAACAATAAATTGAACAACTAAATTTAACAAATGAATATGTTATTTGAATCCTGAAAGAAATATATATATAAAATAATGTGGAAAAGAGAAGAAATTGCTCCTTAGGAGCAATTTCTCCTCTTTTCCACATTATTTTGCAATTTCTCCTCTTATCCACATTATTTTGTTACCTGTTGTCATAGTTTCATGTTAAAACAGGGGCCAGATTTTCACTTCGAGATAAGTGGTAATTCGAAAAAAGCGAGTTCGAGATACTGAGTTTCGACTGTAGTTTCAGATCAAATGCTGCAGGACATGACAATTGATCAGGGTCTATACAGATTGGTACACATTGAGCAGTTTTCAGACTCATGGCGGGCCCCCGTAGCCTAGTGGATAAGAGAGTTGACTCTGTTTCCATTAGGTTTCTCACCGCTGTGGTTCGAGCCTAGCTCGGGTCATATGTGGGAAAGCAAAGTTCTGCTTACGGATGGTCAGGTGGTTTTTCTCCGGGTACTCCGGTTTTCGCCCACCTTCGATGAACGATTGGCTCGATATAAGTGAAATATTCTTGAAAGGGCCGTAAAACCCAAATCAAAAAAAAAAAAAAAAAAAAAAAAAAAAATTCAGACTCATCCTGAGGTAGTAAAATGGATGTGTTCAATGTTTAATAGAACAAGAATGGTAAAGGGTTAAGATGTCACCATTTAAAGTAAATGCCATATTTAGATAGTGTGGCCCCCGTAGCCTAGTGGATAAAAGAGCTGACTCTTAATCCTTTAGGTTTCTCACCTCTGTGGTTCGAGCCTCGCTTGGGTCACATGTGGGAAAGCCAAGAGCTGGTTACGGATGGTCAGGTGTTTTTTTCCTGGGTTCTCCGGTTTTCGCCCACCTTTGATGAACAATCAGCTCGATAAAAGTGAAATATTCTTGAAAGGGCCGTAAAACCCAAATAAAAAAAAATGATTAGACAGTGCAGGCTGAAACAGAGCAGAGCATTTCAAGGTTCCTGATAAAGGGTTTATAGAGAAGATATTTTCTGAACCAGGCTATAACCTAGATTATGGGGACTCATTAGAAATGTCACAGCATACTGTTTGGGACTAGAATGTACCACTCTGCCACTGAAAGGGCCCTACACACCAAGAATTATTGTAAATAGTTAATATATATATTTCTTTTCAATGCTAAATTACTCGGTAAATTACTAACAGAAGCTTCTGCAGATGAGTGGCTTAATGATTCCCCAACTTTGCATGCATGGGTGCATACCAGCCTCGATGACGCAGTCCGGTGTGTTCGAATTCTGTCGGGTCAGGCAACATTCTTTTGTGGAGATTGATTATGAAAGTATACAAACAATACACACAAAAAGAAAAAAAAACAACAAAAATTTAAAATGAAAAAAAAAAATAAAAAAAAAAAATAACAAAAACATTGCCTAAAAACCTGGGCATATCCCCAAATTTCCCCACCCCAGCCATCCCAGAAGTGTTGCCAGGCAAAAAAAATGAGTATGTTAATTGTATAAATGGTTAGATTTTGCTGTTGTATGTAATACATGTTATGACCTGAAACAATGCATAAAATTGGCCAGTATATAAAAAAATGAATACAGGACTTAATATGTATTAAAACATTCTATTCCTCTATAACTACCTTTATCATTAAAACAAATGTATAAATGAATATGAATGTTACAGTGTAATAGATGTACTGTCGACAGAAAAAGAAATAAATACAGTGAGACTGATGGCAGTACACATGGATGAATGGAAAGGAATTGATTTTTTTTTTTTTTTTTTTTTGGAAAAATAAATTGTTTACTCCAAGGAGAGCTCAGATCCTGTGGAAGTAATTTGTAAACAAGCAAAATGTTATTAATAAAATTTAACGTACAAAAAAAAAGGAAATATTTTTCTGATGAAAGAATGTGCACAGGTACTGGTTAACCACTTAGAGGACGAAATCTGCCCATGAAAAGTGTAGTTAGTTAAACTGACCGGGTTCGACATGACTCTGATTGGTTGACAGGGCCATAAAAACTCAACTCGGTCAGTGCATGAGGGCATTTTGCATAATGTCAAACTCTTGTGCTCTAGTATGGAAAAAAAAAAAGAAAAGAAAAAAAACTGTTTTAAGTTTGTCTGTCGAATTTTTAAATCATGTTGCTAAGTGTCCCCATATGTTTGATAGTGCATTCAGGGGCTCCTGTCTTCCAACTCTTAGTGAAAACCCAGAATTATGTGAGAATTGGTAATATTTTTCTTTCTTCAAAACAAAGTACCCACATTTTCATGGGCAGTTACAAATTTGGTGTCAAAACTCTGAGTCATGTGCTAATGTTATGTTAATTTTGATAATTTATGTGTTGCAGGAAATTGCCTTGTTCTGTGCTTGATGTTTTCAACTTCTGTTGGACGATGTTTGTTCAAGTTAAAGGTTAGTGGTTTTCATAAGTGGATTTTTTTTTCATTTTTTTTTTTTTTTTTTTTTTTTTTTTTTTTGAAGCTTTCAGCATTAGATTTGCACCAGCATAGTGGCTCAATTGATAGAGTGTTTGCTTTGAAGCTTGTGGGTTTGATCGATGGCTGAGTTATACCAAAGACTTTATAAATGGTACTAACTGCTCTTTAGCTTGGCGCTCAGCATTGAGAACTACAGCTAGGAATCAGAATTAGTCAGCCTTGTGTCAGTGTAATGTGACAGGGTGGAATATCCTGTCATATGTCTGGGGTTAGATATTTTAGTGAGGCAGCACTCTAAAAGTGAGCACTGAGCTCCCTGCCACATCCAGATATCATATGACTGAAAGATAGATGAAAATGGCAGAAAACCCACCAGGTATATCCGTTAAGCTAAAAATGTCCAGTTTTCTGTCCATTTCTCCCAACATTTCAGTCCAAGCAGGGTTTCTAATGAATCACAGCAAGGCTGTTAGTGTCAGGTATAGTCAACTCTCGTGATCTCGAAATCCAAGGGACTTTATGAAACACTTCGAGATAGCCGTACTTCGACATATCAGATTTGCGGAACTGAGGAAAAAAATTAATCGAACAGCCAACTTTAAGAGAATGAATATTAATTTGACTCCTAAGTTAGAGATATATTGAAAATATTGTGGAAAAGAGGAGAAATTGCTCCTAGGAGCAATTTCTCTTCTTTTCCACAATATTTTGTTGCCTGTTGGTAAGTCTCTGTGTTTAAACAGGGACCAGATTTTCACTTCGAGATGAGCGGTTATTCGAGATAAGCGAGGTCGAGATAACGAGAGTTGACTGTATATGGCACAAGTAATTTCTGTAATATGCAGTAGACTTCGAAACCCTTTCAGTCCTGTAGACCCAATTGCTACATTTGCAAACTGTAGATCCAGATGAGATGGCTTATAATGAGTCATCTCATCAGGCTCCATAGTTTGCCATTATGTCATTGACCTGCCTGAAACCAATATTTGAAAAAAATTCTGGGATGGAAGAGTCCATTTCAGAAACTCAGTGGGGTGAAAGGGTTAAACAAATGGCTTATCACAACAACAGCAGATGATGTGTTTACTTTATGCAATAGTTTTCTTATGTCACCACCAAAATACTTGTATGCTATATAGGTACTCATAAAGCCTCATCAAGGCACCTCTAATGAGTACCAGTGGAATGTTTTCATAGAGAAATAAAAGAAATATCCATCTGAATACACTAGTGTTGCCACTGATGATCGATTACAATCGATCCGGATCATCAGTCACTTTTGTCTCTTGTGACTGATGATTGGAGAGATTTTTTTATAGACAACTAATTGGTAAATTCTGTTTTTTTTTTTAGATCTAAACATAATTATTTTCTCACGTTTTAGTTTTATAGGCAAGTTATAAAGAAATGAAATTCGGATTCGATCATTCTGTATTTGTGGTCAGTTAAAGTGAAAAAAAAATGATAAAATAGCCTTATAAAAAAAGTCAACCCAAAAGTACTGACATTTTTCTTATAAAAGTATATGTTATGGTTACTCCTTTTAATGAGTACCCACAGCATATGTTTTCATAGAGAAATACGAAAAATATTATTTGGATACCCCTCTTATTGATCTAGAGTAATGATTAAGTACCTAAATTACAAGTGAATATATTTTCTACAAGTGGATTGTTAATCAATGATCAGTTGGTTAAACAATACCGATGATTCCCAACACTAGAATACACCTTCCTTTTATGATAAGTATGCTAAGGTGTGAAGATATCCCATTATTTAGGAAAAAAAATGGTATATACCATTGTTGGAAGCTTTGTTTCGTCTAAGAGGGTGCTGTGTTACATGGTGCATAGCTCCAGATAAAAAGACATATCAATATAAAAAATTTTCTTATTTCTCCATGGAAACATGTTGAGGGTGCTCATTAGAAGTGCCTCGGTGAGGCACTTTTAATGAGTACCCACAACATGTTTTCATGGAGAAATAAGAAAAATTTAAAAAAATATGTCTAATCTGGTGGTGTGTATTATTTAATGTTTTCTTTCTTTCAGGCAATTTTCCTGCCATTAGCGACGATCTTGTAAATTCCTACCATTTATTATTGTGCAATATTGATTGGTTTTACACCAATGCCCTTCTGAGTGGCAGAAAAGATCTCATTAACCCCAAATTCTCAGGTAAGTTCATATCTAGAATTCTAGCTAACCTTTTTGTGCTGAATAAATTAAGCTGACACACCCACTTATTTTTAGTCAATCAGATTTCTTGATCCAGGTTGTTGATACATATCCACATACTTTATGACAAACAGTGCAGATCCAGATCAGTTGGCTTCTTAGGACAGAAGCCAACTGATCTGGATCTACACTGTTAGCAAATGCAGGTTGTATCCGGTTCAGCAGGACCAGGGTTAAGAGGTTATCCAGTAGTTTTCTTATTTCCTCACAAAAGCGTGTTTTGTGTGCTTTTATTAGAAATTTCTTGGTTAGGCACATCAGATTGTTTTCATGGAGAAATAAGAAAATGGCTATTTCATTTGAGGAATAAGAAACGTGTATATATCTGGCTACCAAGTATCTACGCCTTTTACAATATTAGCCGGCATCGGTGGCTCAGTTGGATGCGCGTCCAACTAGTGGGTTCAACTCCGGCCAGGTTAGCAACTTTCTTTCATGGAGACATGATCATGAAATATTTTCTATAGTCATTCTCTCCCTTCTGCTGAGTCAAGAAGGGCAGTTGTCAGTTTCTGGCGAAAGAATGTGCACAATACTGGTTAACCACTTAGAGGACTAAGCCTGCCCAGTAAAAGTGTGGTTAGGTAAACTGACCTCGCTCAGCATGACCCCATTAGGTTGACAGGGCCATAAAACCTCAACACATACAAAATCTACACCTGTTACTAAAAATCTACACCTGTTACTATACTAAGCCGGCCTCGGTGGCTCAATTGGATGTGCCGACCGACTGGGGACCAGGAGGTCGCGGGTTCAACCCCCGCCAAGGTCGGCAACATTCTTTCGTGGAGATTGATCATGAAATATTTTCTACGGCCATTCTCTCCCTTCCGCTGATTCAAGAAGGGCAGTTGTCAGTTTCTGGCGAAAGAATGTGCACAATACTGGTTAACCCCTTAGAGGACTAGGCCTACCCAGTAAACGTGTGGTTAGGTAAACTGACCGCGCTCGACATGATCCCTTTGGGTTGACTGGGCCATGAAACCTCAACACAAACACCTGTTACTACGTAGTTGCATAGCTACAGATAGGGGGTATCCACATAATATTTTTCTTATTTCTCAACGAAAACATATGTTGTGGGTACTCATTAGAAGCACTCGAGGCGCTTCTAATGAGTACCCACAACATATGTTTTCATTGAGAAATAAGAAAGATATCAGCAGTTTTCGGATGAAAAAAGTGCCTTATCTGTTGCTATGTAGTTGTAACATTCTGCCAATGTGGCAGAGAGAAGGCTGCATAATCATACAGATCAGTCCAACATTCTGTTTGATTCCTGTTCTGATTACAATGAATCTGGTCTCCTTCTGTTTGCATGCATTTTTACTGTAAGAATTAAAAGGGAAGCAAGAGTTGTATGTTTTCATAAATAACAAGAAATTGTTGTGGGCTCAGTAGCCTAAGCATGGGGACAGGAAGGCACTTTTTGTCACACCACTATCTAAAGCTTTAATATCTCATGGTCTCTTTGGTAGCATTGGTCTAGATAAGAGCGGGTATCAGGTCAATATTTTTCTTATTTCTCCATGAAAACGTGGATACTCGTTAGAAGAGCCTCATTGAGGTGTTTCTAATGAGTACCCACAACATATGTTTTTATGGAGAAATAAAAAAAATCAATACTTCTGGATTGAAATATGCGCCTTAACTAGAGCTATGTAATAGTAGCAGTATACGTAGCTTTAGATAATATATATATATGGGGTTTTTTTTAGTCGTTTTTTTTTTCTGTTAATCAGTATTCATGCTTTTCTTATTTCTCCACAAAAACGTGTGAGTACTCTTTAGAAATGTCTCACTGAGGGGCTTCTGTTGAGTACCAACAACATAATTTTTGTGGTGAAATAAGGAAGACATTAATCAGCATACACCTCTTACCTGGAGCTATGCCTATATGTGAAGTAGTGAGGCAATGGTGCAGTGGCTCTTTGCCATTGAAAAAGAAAACTTGGCCGTTGGGTTGCACAGTAATCAGAAGTCAAGGGAAGTTTTTTTTTGGTTTTTTTTAAGCCCAAAAAGTAGATATTTTTCTCTTTTTTAGACATATATATCTAGATAAGAGTGGGTAACAGGTAAATATTTTTCTTATTTCTCCATGAAAGCATATGTTGTGAGTACTCATTAGAAATGCCTTGCAGAGGTGCTTCTAATGAGTACCCACAACTTATGTTGTCGTGGAGAAATAAGAAAAATATCAATACTTTTGGATTAAAAAAAGAAACATCTTATCAAGCACTATGTTTAAAGCTCCAGATAAGGTGCTTTTTGCAACCAAAAAGTATGAATATTTTTCTTGTTACTACATGAAAAAACATGTGGGTAATCAGAGGAGGCATGGAGAAAAAGGAAAGTATTTACCATGATATCCCTCTTTATCTGGAGCTGTGTTTTTTTGTTGTTTTTTTTTTTCATTAGAAACAAGAAAAATGTTTTATGGTTTTCTCCCTTACTCTTAGAACTTTGTCTTATGTATATTAATATTTTAACACAAATGTGTACACATTTTTTATTGAAATTTCAGGTTTACCTGCAGATTACCAAAGTAAAGATTGGAAGCCCCCGTCAGAGCCCCCATGTATTATAAAGCATTTATGTGATAGACACGAAGGTTTAGAAATAGAAGCCAAGGTGATAAAGGAACACTGGTGGAAACCTCATGTCAAAAAATTGTTCGAGAAAAGAGTAAGTGTCTTATAGTGCTTTTCCAATTAATGGATGTACCGGACGATTAGTCGTTAAAGGCAAACGAGGACATAATTGATCATGATTTTCCATTATTGATTGAGTTTTGTCTCTATATACATTTTATACTATAGGTAGGATCCAGAAAAAAGTTGTGTTCACTGCACACAAACCTGTAATTAAAGCCGCTGCGGTCATTCCTTCGGCTGATTCGTGAAGAGCAGTTGTCAGTTTCAGGCGAAATAATGTGCACAATACTGGTTAACCATTTAGAGGACTAAGCATGCCCAGTAAAAGTGTTGTAAGTAACTGACGGTGCTCGAAGTGACCCCATTGGGTTGACTGAGTCATAAAATCTCAACACAAACAATAAAGCCAATGGAAAATGAAAGATTATATAGATAAATAAGCATAATCTGTACAGTTTGCCAACAAGCTTCCACTTCTATTATATCCAAAACCATTTAATATAAAACAACACGAAATATTTCTAGCAGTTTTATTGATCAATGTTAACCCTTGTCCTGCTGAATAAATTAAGATGCCATGTCCACTTCTAATTTTCAGCCAATCAGATTACTAGATCCAGAGTATTGCTATATATTCACATACTTAATGACAAACAGTGCAGATCCAGATTAGTTGGCTTCTTAAGAAGCCAACTGATCTGGATCTACACTGTTTGCAAAGGCAGGATTTAACTGGGTTCAGCAGGACAAGGGTTAATCAATCATCAATCACTTGCATTTATAAGCTGATGATCAGCCACAAAAATCGTTCAGCCACTAGTGTCTTAGCCTTAAACACCAGGGCCCAGTTGTTCAAAGCTTACAATGTCGTTAGTTAACAATTCGTTAAAATTTACATTGGGTGATATGCAAATATGATGAAATTTTTTGCTGAAACAATGTGAGAAGCTTTTGCAGTGCAAAAGCTACTCACATTTTTTCATCAAAAAATATCAGAATATTTTTATATTGAATCCGCTAAAACAGTTAACGAAATGACCCTTAACGAGCGTTAAGCTAACGATGCTTTGAACAGCTGGGCCCAATCAAACTAGCAGCAAGCTGGTCAGAATCAGTGACATTTCACTAGAGAGCCCTCATTTGGATTGGGAGGTTGTGGGTTCAGTTCAATCCTGATCATACCCAAGACTTCCTGAAATTGACACTGGTTGCTCTGCGTCACTCTCGGTATTAAGAAGAGCTGGGACTGGTTGTACTGGTGTCCTAAGTGTGACTGATAGTAGTATCGTGTCAGTGTGTCTGGGGCATGATTCTGCTGTGAGACAGTGCTATACAAAGGGCATCAAGTGCTATCAAAGGGCATCACTTCCTACTGTCACATTCAGACACTGTTCTGACTCAACTGAAAGACTGTTGACAGTGATGTTCAGCCGGCCTCGGTGGCTCAGTTGGATGCGCCGACCGACTGGAGACCAGGAGGTGGCGGGTTCAACCCCCGCCAAGGTCGGCAACATTCTTTCGTGGAGATTGATCATGAAATATTTTCTACAGTCATTCTCTCCCTTCCGCTGATTCAAGAAGGGCAGTTGTCAGTTTCTGGCGAAAGAATGTGCACAGTACTGGTTAACTGCTTAGAGGACTAAGCCTGCCCAGTAAACGTGTGGTTAGGTAAACTGACCGCGCTCGACATGACCCCATTGGGTTGACTGGGCCGTAAAACCTCAGCACAAACAAACAGTGATGTTCAACTTCCTTTCAAGGAAACAAATAAGTTCCTTAGCTCGAGAGAATGCTCTTTCTTTTTTCAACCATAAAGTTCTGCTGCCTCTTGATTTGTCTAAAATATTGCTGTATGTATGGCAAACAGTATAGTATTAGGGTTCAAACCCCACACACGATGGTATTCAGCTTGTGACTTTGCCAAATAAATCTACAGTACAGCTCAGGTAAAAGAACCAAAAAACTCTTTACTCCGAATATCGGCGTTTCGCGAACTTCCCAGAAACACTCGGAATCAAACCGAGTAAACGTTATATTCGGCGGACACCACTCGCAAGTCCGCCGAAGAAATGTGTTATGCTAAGTTATGCGAAGTTACTCGGAATGGTAATATTGTACCCGGAGGCAATATTTCTCGCGAAGTGATGCGAAATTCCTCGGAGTAATTTGACTAAATACCTGTCCTATTTTTATATATTTATTTATTTAATAAATAAAGTTACTTAGATATTTCTTTAATAAATATTATTTTTTATTTATTTATATCTTTATTTTTCCATCATAGAGTACAGTCTGCGTGAAGATTATATCGTCCACGCTCATACGGATGCACAGGTTGATCTGAGTGTGCACTGATCAAAAAGGTCTTATTGTCCCAAAAGTGTTTTCCAAATTTCCGCATTCCGATCCCCCAAAATTAGGCCCATTCCCTTGTTTTCTTAAAATATCAACCAATGCTGCCTTGTTCCCTGAATATATTTGGGTGCTCCCTAGGTCCAAAGATAACCCCGGTAGCCCCATTCATTGTTAGAGCACGTAACGTGGGCCTCAACAAAGCTCCATATGAAAATGTACCGGATTCTTTGGTTTAGTCTAGTCCGGCATGGTCATGTTTATTTAATGTGCCGTAAAAAACAAAACAAACACACAAAAATCACAAAGAGAATCAAACATCTGCCCCCAATCGACGTATTACGTATTTATATTTGGTATTCCTGTAACGACCTTTTCCCATGCAACAACCGCACACGCTCAAAATAAATGACGTACTATGGTAAAAGACCGGGAAACTCTCACTCGCGTGCAGCAACCGCACGTGTCAATATGAATTTACTTAAAGGGGCGCTTCTCCTATCAAAGAGGCATTGAATCAACAAGACAGCACATGTGAAAAAAGTGTGTGTCACACAAAAACACATTTTAGGCACACGAGGCTAATGACAATTCAAACGAGTGAGTGAGTTTTTTACGCCCTACTAACAGCTAGGTCATACGGAGATGTGGACCTTGGTTTAAAGTCCAATATGAAAGGCTTGAGAAGCCTGGGATCGAACTCATGACCCCTGGATGACAAGACGAGAAGCTTCACACTACACCACCGAGACACAATTTCCCAATATTTCTTACTGTTAAATAGCTAATAAAAGGGCTGCAGACATTTCACCATGCCCCACCACCGCACTTACATCAAGCAAGTGCCATGACTCTGTTAACAAACTAATAAAGTTTCAAGAAAATATCTCAAATAGTTTTCAAGTTACAGAGCGGACAAAAAAAAAAAAAAAAAAAAAAAAAGAAATATTACAGAAACCACTAAAATAGTTTCGGTTTTCAAAGGGCCATAACTCCAAAAGTAAGCTCTATTGTCAAGTATATGAAAGAAAAGAAGGGCAGTTATCAGTTTCTGCTGAAATGATTAATAGCTTATGAATAAGCCCACCCTGGAAAAGACCGAAATAGTGTAGACTGGGCCGTTTAACTCCAGTTCAAACCAAAATTACGTAGGTACAAAGTTCTTATGTCTGAAGTATGATTTACAATGTACGTTCACTGAATCGGACAAAACGTACAATACTACAATGTACGTGCGACCAGCAAAGACTCAGGTCAGCCTCTGCATCGACCCACTAGAAAAAGCAAGCTTCTTGGATAGCCCGAAGAAGGTGCATACTGTATGATCAGCGATGCTGTTGCAGTCGCACTGTTTATCCCGCTTTGGATAGCCCGGCCATCGAAGTTAAATATGACCAGCGAATGACTGTCAGAATGTGCAGTTGGCAGATTGACACGAGTCTTTGCTCATCGCACACGACGTTTTGTTAAACCCAGAGATTGTAGAAGGTAATACGATTAGCGAAGGCTACTGATGTGCAGGCTCAGAGTGTGCAGGCTGATCCGTCTCTTCGTACAAGTTTTATTGTAGGTTTTGCCATGCACAGACCAATGCGCGATTTGTTTGTGCAAACCATAACGCCTAACACTCTGGGTAAAATTTTCAGCGGGCGACATTTTGAAATATTTTTTTCATTCTTCCAAGAAAACAGGATTTGCATTTCATGCAAATTGTCTCCTTTGCATGAAAAAAAGTAAATAGCGATTTTTTTTTTTTTTTTTTTTTTTGTCGTCTGCTGAATTAGCCCAGATAGTGGTAATTCGATACCCGCGAGCACCAAGTGTTATAACTTAGAATTGGTTTCTAACCAGGAAGACTCTGCCTGGAATGTCCGCGAGGGCATATGACAATATTATGGACAATTTATTTCCCGCCGATGCTAGGTTTCTACATACGTCACTTTTACTCGTTTAATAAATTACGGTCTTGGTTTTGCATATCGCATGTTGAAGACACAAAAACAGAACACTTTACATGAAAACGAAAGTTTTGAAGATTGCTCTATAAACCCATAAAGAGAATGTTATTAATGTATATACTGTAAGAGAATAACATAACATAATATTCATTTGTACCCTGATAAATGCGGGGTAACGTCGTAACAACCGCAGGTTGTTACTCTTATTAAGGGAGCTAATTGCAACTGACTATCAGAAGGGAGTTAACTGCAATTGCTTTACGAGTATGGCCCATGCGAAATGGGATTGGGAACAGCATTCTTTATGAATCGCGCCAGTAAAAAGGGGGGGCATGCTTATACAATAAGCGGTTAACCAGTACACTGAACCCCATTCCGCCAGAAACTTGTAACTGCTAATCTTGAAGCAGTGGAAGGAGCGAATGACGGTAGCAAATACACGTGTTTCATGATAAGTGGGGATCGAATCGCGTTCGATTCCCGCCGGTGCGATATCATTTTTCCAATAAAGTCAGTGCAAACAACTTCTACCTCGAAAGGAGATATTTGCATCTTTGCATGAGGGTAAAAAGAAAGAGCTTTCCAGAGAGAGAGAGAGAGAGAGAGAGAGAGACGTTTTTCAAAACTTGTAAGATTCTGGCTCGTCCATTTTAAGTACATCCGGCTATGAGATTTAGATATTCGTAGAGAAAAATGGCTAAACTGTTTTTGCAAACAGTGAATACCCTGACCAGACGCCGCGTTCTATCATCTCAATATGACTTTAATATTTTCTTTTCTTTTATTTTTTGTTGTTGAAAGAGACAGAAGACACCTAGTCACCGTCATCATTAAGTGGTGACTTGAATGGACTGTCCTAACCTTGGTCCAGTCAGCAGCCGTCCAGGCCTCGACCCGAGCAGAGTAGATACATTCTAGCGTGTCCGTTTCAAATGAAATGTATCACTACTTTAACCCTCGAAGCGCTTAGCATATTCAGCAGACGGCATTTTCATTTTCTTCTTATTTTCCTGCGTAAATTAAGCGTGGCGTAACGTGAATCGTCTTCTAGGCAGACGATTCACATGAAATGTTCAGCCTTATTTTCACTGTTAAATACTAAAACAGTTAGATCGACATCTCCTCTAGAATTTTCAGCAGTGCTTCGGGGGTTCAAATTATTTTCTTGGCAGCCGCAGCACGTGCAAAGTGACACGGGAAAAATGGGCCAGCCTGGATAAAAGTGCGTGTCACATGAAAACGAATGTAGGAAGACTCAGGCGACCATCACCCTAAATCCAAAACTAAAACTGGGCGATTTGAAATCATCCAAGGCTTTGGGCCAAATACGTCACCGGCCTTGCACATTGGGGCTACCAACTGTTGTTCGGATATACCCTTCGATACTCGCAGCTGAAACATAAAAAATCAGTCGCAGAGTTGGTTGTCGGAAGCAGAACTATTTATGTAAGTGGGTACATTTTGCAGTCTGATCCTGCTGCCGCCAGCTGTAGTTATACGGGTATTTATTGTATTCGCAGTTGTAACAATTTTTGTTTGATTATCGTCGTGCGAGAGAATGATCTGAGTGGTCAAACTTACCTGTATAAAATAATCTGTCGCCACTCGCAAATACTCGCAAACACTCCGAATATCATGGGTACACTGAGGGCCGCTGAATGTCCTCGGAATATCGAGCGCATAACTTCGAGTAAAATTTTTTCACTCGGAGTGGTTTACTCCAAACCACTCGGCGGAAAATCGCGGATTGTAAAATTAGTCCGCGAAATGAAAAAAAAAATTGGTTCTTTTACCTGAGCCGTACTGTAGGTCACAGTGATTTTGTCTTGAGGAGTATTTTATGTATAAATGCCATACTTTCTGATCAAAGTTTGTCCTTAAAAAGACATGTCACAGTGACCTGTATTTGACAGTCCAGTGGTTTTGTGTTTAGTCTTGAGAAAAGTAATTTAAATATAAACGCGGTCACCATAATTTCAGATTATCCTTCATATGACTGAAAGTTTGACACTGACCTGTATTTCATGGACCAATGATTTTGCCTTGTATCTTGAAGAGTATTTCATGCATAAACATACTTTGCGATTAGGAGTCGGTATGATGTGAAGTTTGAAGTGTGTTACTGAACTTAATTATGTATTATAGTCATATGACTTTGCCCAATGCAGGTGCGACATCAGCTCCCGCAGAATTCTTGTTTCATTTTATTGTCAAAGAGCAATTCAAGTGTACTGCGACAGCTCTTACTAGTTTTGTCAAAAGTCATCATTTACCCAAACCAATTAAAATATTATACTTTCTTGCAGACATTAAAAGGAAAAAGTGATACTTTGTCAGCTGTGTTAGAAGTAGGCAACTTTGAAGCTAATAAGTGAGTAATTTCATATTACGTGTACACTGCTGTAGTATCTTGTAGTTTGGAGTGTGTTTGGCCTGTATATTGTGTATATGGCTTCAGATGTAAGGGATATCCTAACAGATATTTTATTTCTCCACAAAAATATATGTTGTAGGTACTCATTAGAAGTGCATCAATGGGGCACTTCTAATGAGAACATCCAACATGGATTTCTTGTATTCCAATTAAGAATAGATCATTGTTTTAGTTGAAAACAGTGCCGTATCTGGGGCTGTGAGGACAGAAAGCTAACATAATTTAACGCTTAGCATAATGGGTAAAAAATTCAACAGACAACATTTTGAAATATTTTTCTTATTTTTCTCAGAAAATAGATTTTGACATTACATGCAAATTGTCTCCTAAGGAGACGATTACATGAAATGTCAAAGCCTATTTTCTGGGGTCTGCTGAATCTGCCCAGAGTAGTAAAGGTTAAAAATGAATAAATAAATGGGTAAAAATATTAAAATATATTCCTGGAATATTCATCCTCATAAAAATTATTTGGGAGTCAGATTGAAAAGACAGCTTCTTTATATATATATTAGGTCCCAGTTGCAGAAAACTAAATGAAGTTGTTAGCTAATGTGACATTAAAATTTCCATATTGAAGTATGGTAACTATATTGATTTTTTTGGCTGAAAAAATGTGAGTACTCACATTTTTACAGCAAAAATATCAATGTATTTGGAAAATACCTTAGCTACAACAGTTAGTGAGTGTGTCATTAACAATCTGGTTAAGCTAACAATGTTTTGAACAACTGGGCCCAGATTTATTATCTAACTGCAATTCTTTAGAGTTAGCTGTTGTTATACTCAGTTATCCCATAGCTCCAGATAACAGGAGTGTTCAGATCATTATTTTTCTTATTTCTCCATTAAAGCATATTTTGCGGGGACTCATTAGAATAGTATTAATCAGCACTGACATCACAGAGTAGGACAAACAAAACCATTTCCATATATGGTCACTATTAAATCTTTCTTTTTCATGCTTTTTCAATGACTATTACTGTTAAACATGAGTAATTCATTCACAAGCAGTCATGTGATTGCTATAGTGTAAAAGTTTGTTAGTCCTACTATTGTATGTTATTAATCTTTTTATAGCCGTTTTATATATATGTTGATGAGGGCTTGCTGTTTTTGTGGAGGATTCAGAAATAAAAAAGTCATATAAAATACTAAGTAGACATGCCTCATCAGTGAAGAATTTTTATTTTTGAATCATAATTACATGGAGAAATGAAATAAATATCAATGTTTGGTACAAAAAAAAAAAAAAATCCAGCTCTGGATAAAGGTTAAATTTTTTTTTTTTTTCTCGACAGAAAAAAAAAAAGTTGTGGATAATTGTGAAAAGCAGTTTGGCAAAGCACTTCCAGTGAGCACACACAGCTGTAAATTTGTGGAAAAATCAGAAAAATATCTGCTTGGTTGTTAAAAAAGTACAATGCTGAAAAAAACAACATCTAACGAAACAGTTTCTTTTTCTGCTGGGGAAACATGCAGCTACATGTAGGTGCTGCTGTGATATCTGTGGAAAAGAGACAAAACTTTGTCAGGTTTCTCTTAATTTTGTCTTTCGGTACATATTTTGCTCAAAAAAGGGAAATTTATAATGCATATGCTAAATTGTCACTAATTTTCATACACGACCAGTCTTCCCTAAATTGTGTGTCACTTGCAACTTAACTTGCCAAAGGCAAGGCACAAGACATGCTTTTCCAGCTGTTTCAGTGACAATGGCATTCTGGCCTCAAACTTATGTTCAGAGTTTGCATTCATAGCTCCAGATAAGGTCTTTTTTCTACCATAAGTATTATATCTTTCTTTTTCCTCAAGGAAAGGGGGTGGTCGGGTATGGTGAAGGTGTCATGCATCTTGTGTCACCGGGGCATGTAACTGAGATTGGTTTACAGTTGGGCAAGGCCTGCTATCCTTGCACAAGTAAGGGTAGAGGGTGAATATTTTTGTTTCTTCTGTTTCTTCACTTTCATTCCTATAATTCCTCTTTCTTCCCTGTCCCTCTTTCTTCCTTATCCCTCTCTTTCATCTCCTCTACTATCTCTCCTTCTATCTCTTTTCTCCCTTTCTCTGGATGACGACACAAAATGACCCACAAGGGTTGACATGTCATTTAACCCCAACTCAATACTCGGTATGCATCAGAAGTGCCTTGCAGAGTTGCTTCTAATGAGTACCCACAATTTGTTTTCATGGAGAAATAAGAAAACTAGTTGTATGGATACTCCTTATCCACAGCTTTGTAATTTAGCTTATTTCTGAAAGTATCGTATTTACTGTAAATGTTGGGACACCTTAACTCCTTACCATACTTACAAGTCCTAAAATTTGAACAAGTCCATTTTACTACCTGATGATATGTCTAAAATATTGCTGGATGAGTGGCAAACAGTGTAGACCCAAATCAGATGCCGCATTATGCGGCATCTGATCTGGGTCTATTCTGTTTGCTCTGGTCTGTTTGTCCCAATACTTACGGTTATTAAGGTATGTTGTAATGAATCATTAAGAAATTTTTATGCTTTTTAATTTTGATTAGTCATGCTCTGTAAAATATAAACAGGAAAAACAACAAGGTAAACATGTAGTTGTGTTAATTACCCTCTGGGTGATAGTAAGACCCCTCCTTCCATAAATACAAAATGAAGAAAATTCCCTTCTATTTACCTATGGCCATAAACAGCCCCGTAGACATGAACAGTTATGATTTCTATACAGCTGACCTTGCGGCCTCGGTGGCTCATTTGGATGCGCCGTCCGACTGGAGACCAGGAGGTCACCGGTTCAACCCCCACCGAGGTCGGCAACATTCTTTCGTGGAGATTGATCATGAAATATTTTCTACGGTCATTCTCTCTCTTCCGCTGATTCAAGAAGGGCAGTTATCAGTTTCTGGCGAAAGAATGTGCACAATGCTGGTTAACCGCTTAGAGGACTAAGCCTGCCCAGTAAACGTGGTTAGGTAAACTGACCGCGCTAGACCTGACCCCATTGGGTTGACTGGGCCGTAAAACCTCAACACAAAAAACAGCTGACCTTAAGATGGCTAGCCTCATTGTTTGTAGCCACATAAATCTTATAACCTGGCATACACTTTTTCGTTAACAAGAACTCAAACAATGCAGCACCATAACCTATTTTTCACAGTCTTATGACTTTGCCAATTATACACCCTTTTGAAAAATGGGACATATGTTATGCCCTCTGCGTCCGACCATCTGTCTGTAAACTTTTCTTTTCCAGATAATAACTCCTACAGTTTACTACCAATAAACCTGAAACTTGATATATAGTTAGACCATGGTGTGAAGCAGCCCATATTGTTTCGCGGTTACTGTCCATCAAAATATTAAGAGTTAGTTTACCTAGGGTCAGATATTGTTAATCTTTAAAAATTATGCAGTGGGTAGCCACATAAATCTTAATAGCCATATAAAAATTCTAGCGCAATAATCTTTGACAGTCATAGTCACCCAATCCATAGGAGGGCAGTTGTCAGTTTCTGGCGAAAGAATGTGCACAATACTGGTTAACCGCTTAGAGGACTAAGCCTGCCCAGTAAACGTGTGGTTAGGTAAACTGACCACGCTCGACATGACCCCATTGGGTTGACTGGGCTGTAAAACCTCAACACAAACAAACCAATCCATAGGCATGTGTGCTCATCCATCAATCAGTGTTTGCGACCACCCTAACATTCAAGTTCATTACTGAAGAACTATATCTGCAATCAACTAACCTGGCATACACTTTTTCATTAACAAGGACTCAAACAATGCAGCACCATAACCACAGTCTAATGACTTTGCCAATTATACGCCCATTTGAAAAACGGGACATATTAAGTTATGCTTTTGGCGTCTGTCCATCCGTCTGTACTTTTCATTTCCGGATAACACCTCCTACAGTTTACAACCAATCAAGCTGAAACTTGATACGATGTGAAGGAGCGCATATTGTCTCGCGATTACAGTCCACTAAATATTAACAGAGATGCCCCTTTGAAAATTTTTGTAAACATTTTGTTTTTGGCTAACTCCTACAGTTTACATCCAGTCAAGCAGAAACTTGATACATAGCTAGATTATGATGTAGAGCAGTGCATATTATCTTGAGGTTACAGTCCACCCAAATATTAACAGATTTACACCCCTTTGAAAATTTTCGTAAACATTTCATTTCCAGCTAACCTGTAGATTACATTTGTTCAAGCTGAAACTTGATATCTAGTTAGACCATGATGTGGAGCAGCGCATATTGTTTCGAGGTTGCAGTCCACCAAATGTTAACAAAGTTATGCCCCTTTGAAAATTTCTGTAAACTTTTTTGTTTCGAGCTAACTCCTACAGTTTACATCAGATCAACTTTAAATTTGATTTATATTTAGACCATGATGTGGAGCAGTGCATATTGTTTCAAGGTCACAGTTCACCAAATAGTGACATAGTTATGTCCTCCACCATAGGGGGGATATATTGTTTTTAGTGCAGATCCTGTCGGCGTTGGCGTAGCCTCTTGTCTGCACTCTATCTCCTTAATGAATGGATGGATTTTGGCCAAACTTACACAAATTTATCATTGGGTGGGGGAAAAATGCTGATTATATTTTGAGGACCTTGACCCTGTTTTCAAGGTCACACGAGGACTTAGATTGTTTGAAAAAGCTGAAAAATTGCTTGTCCGCACCTTATCTCCTGAAGGAACAAGTGAATTTTGATCATACCTGCGCATCTAGATTGCTGGGACAGGTAAAAGAACTGACTAGATTTTGGTGACCTTGACCCCATTTTCAAGGTCACGTGATGGCTTAGATGGTTGGAAAATGGCTTGTCTGCACCCTGTCTCCTGAATGAATGGATGGATTTTTACCAAACTTGTACATCTATATTGTTGAGACATGGAAAGAACTGATTAGATTTTGGTGACCTTGACGCCATTTTCAAGGTCACAGGAGGGCTCAGATTCTTTGAAAATGGCTTGTCTGCACCCTATCTCATGAAGGAATGGATGGATTTTGACCAAACCTGCACATCTTTATTGTTGTGACATGGAAAAGAACTGATTAGATTTCGGTGACCTTGACCCCAGTTTCAAGGTCACAGGAGGGCTCAGATTGTTGGAAAATGGCTTTTCTGCACACTATCTCCAGAATGAATGGATGGATTTTGACCAAACTTGTACAGCTATATTGTTGAGACAGGAACAAGAACTGATTAGATTTTGGTGACCTTTACCCCATAAGATCTTGGTGACCTTGACCCCATTTTCAAGGTCACACTAGGGCTTAGATTTTGGAAAATGGCCCCCATCGACCACATACACACACAAAAAAAGATAAATTATAGATACAACCTTTTTAAGTGATAGGTCTGTCTGATAGGTGGGGGACATAGTTTTCCTCCGAAAACACTGTTCAAGTAAACATTTCATTTGCGGCTAACACCTCCTGTGGATAACCTTATATTAAGCTGAAACTTAGTAAATAGTTGCACCATGATGTGTTACAGTGCATATTATTTTGTTATGACAGTCCACCAGATAATAGTAGAGTTATGTCCCTTTGAACATTTCTCCTGCAGTTAACATTCGATCAAGCTGTAACTTGATTTATAGTTAGACCTTGATGTGGAGCAGCACATATTGTTTTAAGGTTACAGTCAACGAAATATTAGCAGTAATGCCCCTTTGAAAATTTCATGAGCTAACTCCTCCTATAGATTACATTAGGTCAAGCTGAAACATTGTAAAAAGTTACACCATGATGTGGAGCAGTGCATACCATTTCCAGGTTACAGTCCACCAGATATTTCCTCCTACAGTTTACATCCCATCAAGCTGAAAGGTGTTAGACCATGATGTGAAGCAGAGTATTTAATCCACCAAATATTAATAGAGTTATGTCTGTCTGTCCATCCGTATAAACTTTTGTTTTGGGGCTAATCCCTCCTACTCTATGTCAGTATGGAGGCTACATCTGATTACTTGCCCAGGGCATATGATGCCCCGCTTGCGGAGCTCCTGTTTTTACTTCAGCCATAGTGATTAAACTCCATTTCTTATTAACTAACACCTGCAGTCATTGAACATGCATACAAAGTCATGTACTTTTTCCATCACAGGGAATAGACTACAACACTGCAATGTTATTTTAATGACCTTGACTTATATTTTGTCGCACCTGCTTGTAGCAGAGTGCGACATAGGCATCCACGTTTCCGTCTGTTCGTTCGTCCGTCTGTCAACATTTATGTCGAAGTTCGACATTTACATCAAAGTTAGTATTTTAATCAACTACAAGACTAAAGAACTATCGAACCTTGCATGAAACATCTCCCTGACCTCCTGACTTTGCGACATAGGCATCCGCTTTTCGGTTCGTCTGTCCATCTGTCAGCATTTATGTCAAAGTTCGACATTTATGTCAGTTAGTATTCTAATCAACTACAAGACTAAACAATTATGAGACCTTGCATGAAACATCTCCCTGACCTCCTGACTTTACGTTATAGACGTCCGCTTTTCCGTTCGTCCATCCGTTTGTCAGTCTGTCCACCTGTCAACATTTATGTCGAAGTTCGACATTTATGTCAAAGTTAGTATTCTAATCAACTACAAGACTAAACAACCATCAAATCTTGCATGAAACATCTCCCTGACGTCCTCACTTGGCAGGTACCTTGACCTGGTGACCTTGACCTATATTTAGTGCTCTCGTGACTTTGACACAATTTACGTCGACATTGCAGATCTTCTCAACTATAAGGCCTTCAACCAGCAAACCTTGCATAGTGCTTCTCCTAGATGTAGTGACTTGGCAGGTACCTTGACCTGGTGACCTTGACCTATATACCATGCTGCAATGACTTTGACTCATTTTACGTTGACGTTCGATATCTCCTCAACTATAAGGCCTACAACCACCAAACCTTGCATAGTGCTTCTCCTCAGTGTACAGACTTTGCAGGTACCTTGATCTGGTGACCTTGACCTATATTTCGTGCTCCAATGACTTTGACACATTTTACGTCAACGGTCGATATCTCCTTAACTATAAGGCCTACACAACCACCAGACCTTGGATAGTGCTTCTTCTGGATGTACTGACTCCGCAGATACCTTGACCCAGTGACGACCTATATTTTGCGCTCCAGTGACTTTGACACATTTTACGTCAACATTCAATATCTCCTCAACTATAAGACCTACCACCACCAAACCTTGCATAGTGCTTCAGCTCAATGTATTGAATCGACAGGTACCTTGACCTGGTAACCTTGGCCTATATTTCACGCTCCAGTGACTTTGACACATTTTAAGTCGACATTCAATATCTCCTCAACTATAAGGCCTACAACCACAATACCTTGCATACCTTGACCTATATTTCAAGCTCCAGTGACTTTTACACATTTTACATCGATGTTCCATTATTATTGAGCTGTATAATACAAAAAGTCAGTGCAGCTTACTGTGCTAAAGATATAGCCATTAGAGGGAATGGCACTGGGCACTTTCTTTTAACCCAGTTTTCCAACTAAGCACTGCTAAGAATGAAATAAACTTATTTAATAACCCCATTCTGATTGTGGCTCCTTTGACTTTTGTACCAGCAGGTGCGACATCGCCTTCCGTGGAATTCTTGTCATGGTTCAATGATTATCATTTTTTGTGTTATACCCTAGTTTTAGCTCCATTCCTGATTAACTGTATGAGGCCCAGTCAAACCTGGCATACACTTTCTGGATAACAGGGACTCAAACACTGCGATATCATTTTATGATCCTGACCTGTATTTCACGATCTGAGGACTTTGTCATTTTTTCATCAGCCCTTGCATTTAGCTCCATTTCTGATAAGCCGTATGATCTACAGTCATCAAGCCTAGCATATACTTCCTCTCTAACAGGGACTCAAACACTGTGGCGTGATTTTGCCACTATAACCTACATATCACAGTCCAGTAACTTTGTCATTCTTTACATGAACTCTGTTCCATAGTGCAATTAGTAGCACATCTGAGTACTAAGCCTGCCCAGGAAAACGTGTGTGTGTCATTGATGTATGCAGTGAGGCATATAAAGTTAATCTGCGATCCTAGTAGGTCTTTTTTTTTAAACTTGTCATGCTGAATAAATTAAGATGCCACGCCCACCTCTGATTTTCAGCCAATCGGATTACTTGATCCCATTTGTTGATACAAATTCACATAATGACAAACAGTGCAGATCCAGATGAGTTGGCTTGATCCCATTTGTTGATACAAATTCACATACTTAATGACAAACATTGCAGATCCGGATCTGTTGGCTTCATCAGAAGCCAACTGATCTGGATCTACACTGTTTGAAAAGGAAGGACATATCAGGGTTCAGCAGGACTAGGGTTAACATTACAGGAAATGAAAGCAGCTAAAAACATGCAGGTGCTGAAGTACTTGATAAAATACCCAAATAATATTTTGTAATATCCAGTTGAATGTTTCCTGAAAATTTTCAGTTACCCAATTGGAAATGAAAATACCCAGATAAATTGAAAATTGATAATACTCATTTGCTTAGAAACTTACCTAGGGTACTGAATTCGGTTCTGAAAAAAAAAAAAAAAATGATATTTGATTTCTTCTTTTGGTGTGATTTAAGCCTGCTTAGGGTTCACCCCAATACAGACCAGAAAAACAGGGTCAGTAGATGTCATGTGCGACATATAGCCTAGTTTGGTTATCAAATGTCGGATTGAAATGTGTTACCAAGAGCGTTTACTGTTTTGTTACATTATTTGTAATAGTCTGGTTAGGGTTGGGGTAAAGATGTACATGTAGATAGAAATATCAGTTCTACCATATACCATTATGCCTTTCATTGGTCATCTGCTGAAATGCTTAGAGGGACAAGACTATCAAATGATGCTAAGATGATCAATTCAGGCCCATTTGGACATCTTGTTTGCATTGTATTGATTAAACAAATGTACATGTATTTTTAGCTCACCTAAGCAGAGTGATCACCCTCTGTCTGTCGTTGTCCATCGTCAACAATTAGTTTGTTAAAACTCAGTCACAGTTTTGACCCAATCTAAATGAAACTTGCTCTGAATGTTTGCCCCTATGAAATCTAGGTTAGGTTTGAAACTGGGTCGTTTGGGGTAAAAAATAGGTCACCAGGTCAGATCAAAGAAAAATCTTGTTAACACTCTAGAGGTCACATTTTTTAAGTAATAATCGTGAATCTTGCTCAAAGTGTTTGCCTTGATGAGGTCAGTTTCGAAACTGGGCGACTTGGACTGAAAACTAGGTCACCAGGCCAAATCAAAGGAAAACTTTAACACTCTAGAGGTAACATTTTTGAAGTAATCATCATGAATCGTGCTCAAAATGTTTGTTTTAATTTCTAGGTCAAGTTTGAAACTGGGTGACTTGGGATCAAAAACTAGGCCAGCAGGCCAAATCAAAGAAAAACCTTGTTAATACTCTAGAGGTTGCATTTTTGTAGTGATCATCACGCGTCTTGCTCAGTCTTAATGATTTCTAAGTTTTGCATTTAAGTCAGTTTCTCAGTAACTATTGGCCTACAGCTGGTGGTACTTGGCACATGCATACATCTTAGCATGACCTCTTGAGTGCAGTCATCCATATCAGACCTTGACCTATATTTTACGGCCTGTTAGGCATGAAGTGATGTACATTGTCTTACTTGTTATTGTAAACGCCTCCGTCTGTCCATCCAACACACTACCTCTTAAACCACTGGGTTGAATTTAATCAAACTTGTTACGTCCCTTTATGGTAAGGGTGTGGGAGAGCAACATTAATTTTTATTTTGCCCCATGTGACCTTCGGATGAGGTCAAAAGGTCACTGTCTGTCTGTCTGTCACACTGTCTCCTCCGAAACCACTGAGTGGAATTTACCTTACTTGCTACATGACTTCCCCACATGGGAAGGGGTGCGAGAGCAACAGTATTTTGCCATCCCTGCATCATCTGTCTGTCCATCACACTATTAATAATATTAGCACGGAGCATGGGGATTTTGCGATGGCATACCATCGAGTGCACAATCTAGTTAATATAATCATCATGAATCTTGGTCAGAATAGTTGCTCGATCATTTCTAGAACATGTTCTCTAAGTGCTAGGATAATCAGGTGAGCGATACATTTTAATAAGTCAGCAGTAATTGTCAGGAATCCATAAAATAACAGATGCATGGGTAAATTGGAATTTTTTTTTATGATAAAGCTGATAGAAAGCTCATTGGAAGCCCAGTTTACTTTGAAACCAAATATCCAAGTCTGCCAATCCCGGTTGAAAACCTACAAATCTACATGGTTGTAAATCATAGCTCCAGATAATGAGCTTTCTTTCAACCAAATTTCTACAAAAACATGTTGTGGGTACGCATTAGAAGCACCTTGCTGAGGCACTTCTTTTGAGTTCCCACAACATATGTTTTATGGAGAAACAAGAAAAAAAAATTACCTGATACCCCTTCTTATCTGGTGCTATGCAGATTGATTGACTAGCCATGCATTAATGATTGTAATTAGGTAAAAAAAGACTACTTCTGATCTCATTCGGTCCTATTGATCCAAGCAAGTGATAAGTCCCATATATGTATGTAAGGAAAAGTTACATACAGTTATTACCATAAATAGTCCCATAGAACAATGTAGACCAATGTAGACCATGATCAAATTGCTCCTGAAAATTGGGGTCTACACTGAAGTTCTGCCAACACTTCGGCACATTACTGATAAGTCAAATAGACCTTTTCAGATTTTAAAAAATGTGTGATTATGTGCCAAAATGTTTAGAATTAATATGGTAAATAGCGGTAAAACATGTCTTTGATCTGTTTAGCGGCAACTTTTGTTTTGTATGGGTTAGGTACTGAGGGTTGGCTGTCAGTCAAAAGAAAGGCAAAAACGAGGCACAATTAAGTAATAAGAGAAAATTCTAAGTTTATGAAATAAAATTTGTACTTTTATGTCATGCAAGGACATGGAGAATTTCTCACAAATTTGTGTAGAGATAAAAAAAAAAAATAAAAATAAAAAAATGAAAAACTCTTGAACTGGGGCAGGTCAAAATCTATATTCTATAAATGTATTTCCATGCAGTTTAGCAAGTATTTTCTGTGTCCTGTTGTAGCTTGGATTCTGATGGTAGCTCTAGTTAAGGCTCTTTTTCATTCAGCTGATTAACCCATTAAGCCTAGTGGACTTTTCTACCTTGATTCTTTAGACAGGTCCATTTCCTATATAGGGGATGTCTGCTTAGTTTTTATTATTATCATGGATTGTAGAAATTTCTGAACTTAATGCAAACAGTGTGACCCTGATCAGACCCCACATTTTTCTACACTGTTTGCCACCGTACACTTTTATGGGATGCTAGGCATAAATGGATTAATATTTTTTCTTCTTCATAACATCATATGTTACAGGCTCACATTAACCCTTGTCCTGCTGAACCAGGAGATATCCTCCTTTGCAAACAGTGTAGATCCAGATCAGTTGGCTCTGAAGAAGCCAACTGCTCTGGATCTGCACTGTTTGCCATTAAGTTTGAGAATTTATATCAATACTCCAGGTCAAATAATCTGATTGGCTGAAAATTAGAAATGGGCATGGCATCTTTATTTATTCAGCAAGACAAGGGTTAAAAGTGAAATATGTTGTGGGTACTCATTAGAAGTATCTCATCAAAGGAAACACTGGAACCTCACTATAAGACAGTTTCAAATATAAGACAGTTTAAAGGTAGACCCAAAATGTATTGTATCCATCCAAATGTATAGATTATATAAAAAAAAATGACCATTTATGGTAATTTTTCTATATATTCTACCTATTCAACCTAAATACCGCACTGTACGCTTAGGTTTTTCAAAATTACTGGGAAAACTTGTGGTAAGATATGTATCTGCCTACCAAGGTAATACTTCAAAAAAAGATCAGCAAAGAACCTATTTGATGATGTTTATCCGATTTTGTCTGATTTTCTTTATAAAAGCATATGTTGTGAGTACTCATTTGAATTACATTGACAAGTCAATGCAATTCAAATGGGTACCCCAACATATGCTTTTATAAAGTGGGCTGTAATCTGAAGACTACGGAATTGCTTGACTGTGCACTTATAGGGGTATGTGCGGTAATTAGTCAAATACAGTAAACATTATTCATTGTTGTGATACAACAGAGTTGTTTAGCTAACACAGTGTTTGCTTTGGATCCCAGCAATAGTGTTATAAAGAGGTAGTGTATATGGATACCTTTTCTTATCTGAAGCTATGAAATAAGGTGATAATTAAGGATATGTTGTGTGTGTGTGTGTGTGTGTGTGTGTGTGTGTGTGTGTGTGTGTGTGTGTGTGTGTGTGTGTGTGTGTGTGTGTGTGTGTGTGTGTGTGTGTGTGTGTGTGTGTGTGTGTGTGTGTGTGTGTGTGTGTGTGTGTGTGTGTGTGTGTGTGTGTGAACAACATGACCAAAAACAGAAATGCATAATTACAATACATGCCAGCATAACGATACATAACAACTCATTGTACATATTTGGAAATACACACTGCATAAACCCTATTTCAAATGAACAAAAGATTTTAAAGAATTATTAACCCTAGTCCTGCTGAACCCGGATATGCTCTGCCTTTGCAAACAGGTAGATCCAGATCAGTTGGCTTCTGAAGAAGCCAACTGATCTGGATCTACACTGTTTGTTATTAAATATGTGAATTTGTATCAACAACCTGGATCAAGTAATTTAATTGGCTGAAAATTAGAAGTGGGAGTGGCATCTTAATTTATTTAGCATGACAAGGGTTAACAAATAAAGTTTGTAAGACTATAATGTCAAAGAAGCAATTGCAGCAACAATAGTAGTAGTAGTAGTAGTAATAAAAAGTAGTAGTAGCTGTAGTGTAGTTGTTGGAAAAAAGAAGCAGCAGTATAAGTTGAAGCAGTAATAGTAGTAATTGAAATAGGAGTAACATCTCTCTAGCGCTTTACCAAAACATACCTTGTAGGTACTCACTAGGCAATTACTGTACTTACCCTAAATATTGGGACACCTAAACTCCTTATTGCTTCTAAAATTTGAAATGGTTTGTTCCACTACCTGCTGATGTGTTTAAAATACATGTATTGCTGGGTGAGTGGCAAACAGTGTAGACCCATACCAGTGTCTGATCTGGGTCTACACTGTTTGCTCAGGCCTGTCTGTCCCAATACTTAGGGTTTTTACAGTTCATTGACTCTTGGTACAGATAGAATGATAATTTTGATGATTTTTTATTTCAATCTACTTTCCTTCTTGTCATCTCGATATGACAAATAATGTTGAAAGGGACATAAAACACCATATCATCATCACCTTCCTTATTCTCTGTGAAATTAAAAATATGTTCCTTTAGTTGAACAAAAAGTGGCACAAGTCATTTTGTTTCTGTTTCAAAATAATGATTTACCTGCAGACTCGTACAATAGTTTTTGCACATGGAATAGCATAGCAACAGATAAGGCGCTTTTTTTCATCCGAAAAATGCTGATATTTTTCTTATTTCTCAACAAAAACATATGTTGTGGGTACTCATTAGAAGCGCCTCGCCGAGGCGCTTCTAATGAGTACCCACAACATATGTTTTCGTCGAGAAATAAAAAAAATATTATGTGGATACCCCCTCTTATCTGTAGCTATGGAATAGGAAATTCAAACACATATTTGTTTCGTTCGGCCTTCAGGAATAGGACAAAATATGAGGGTAAGAAAGATAATACTTGCTGTAACAAGTGGTTGTTTTGATAAATGTTTGGGATCATGAACAACTTGACATCAAATTGAATGGGTAACATACTTGAGACCATTCCTTGTAACTAGATACCCCACCCAGAAAGGTAATCCCTACTAAATCAGGTGTCAGATAAGGCTTTTCTTTTCATCCCAAAAGTAATATTTTTCTTATTTCTCCACAAAAATAGATGTAGTGGATACTGGCTAGAAGTATCTCGGCTAGGCAAATCTAATGAGTACACACAACATGTTTTCACGGAGAAAGAAAAGAAATGTTATGTGGATACCCCTCATATCTGGAGCTATGTTTAATCCCTTGTCCTGCTGAATAAATTAAGATGCCACGCCTACTTCTTATTTTCAGCCAATCAGATTACTTTATCCAGATTGTTGCTATAAATTCACATATTTAATGGCAAACAGTGCAGATCCAGATCAGTTGGCTTCTTCAGAAGCCAACTGATCTGGATCTACACTGTTTGCAAGGGAAGGGTATATCCGGGTTCAGCAGGACAAGGGTTAAAATCATGTGTCAGGTAAGTGGGAGGAAATGGTTGGTTCCGGTATTTTTTTAATGTAATGTGCCAGAAATAGGGTAAGGTTGGTAGGTAAACATTGATATGTTATTTTATTTTTTCAAAGGCTTTTGTTCTTACTGAAATTCTTTATAAGAAAATTAAATTTGAGAGTTTCAAAAAAAGAAAGAAGACAAAAATGAGACATTCAGGAGAAAAAAAAATTGTAAGTTGGCAAACAGTAAAAAGAAAATATTTTTTCAAAATAATAAGTTGGACAAAGAAAAGTCAAGCTAGTTTATGGTCTTTGTGGAGTATCTACCGGTAGCTCGGTAGGTTAAATACTTGCCCACTATATTAGTGTTACCGTATTTAACCTAAGTATTCAGACAACTCAACTCCTTACCATACTTAAATTTGAACAAGTACAATTTACTACCCAGTGTTGTGTCAAAAAATTACTGGGTGAGTGGCAAACAGTGTAGACCCTGATGAGACGCCACATTCTGTGGCGTCTCATCTGGGTCTACACTGACTGCTCAAGCCTGTCTGTCTGAATACATATACTGTATTATCCTAAATACAAATGTATTAGGGCACTTTGACTCCTTAACATTTTGGTCCTAAAATTTGAAAAAATCATTTGTTGATATGTCTAAAACTTCCATACAAACTTGTTTCACCATTCGCTGTTCTAGAGGTTATTTTTTTTTTTTTTTTATTTATTAGCTCACCTGAGCTCTGCTCAGGATGAGCTATTGTGATCACTTTTCGTCCGTCGTCCGTCCGTCCGTCCGTCCGTGCGTCCGTCCGTGCGTCCGTCCGTCCGTCCGTCCGTCCGTCCGTTAACATTTTCAAACGACTTCTCCTCTGAAGCCGCTGAGCCAATTTTGCTCAAATTTCATATGGAGCCTCCTTAGGGTGGGGGAACGAAAGATTGCTAAAATGGTCGCGGTCCGTCGACTAAGATGGCCGCCATGCCCATATATGGTAAAAACCTTTAAAAATCTTCTTCTCCATAACCGAGGATGCCTTGGGGCTGAATCTTTGCATGAATCATCGGGGACGGGAGGTCAGCCAAAGTTGCTAAAAGAATTGTCGTACGTTGACGTTTGACCTTTTTACGGCAAGGTCAAGTTCGCTTCCCTATGCATTTATATGAGCTCTATACATTTGAATGGGAAAATTGTTAAGAGTTTCAAACGACTTCTCCTCTGAAGCCTCTGAGCTAATTTTGTTCAAATTTCATATGGAGCCACCTTAGGGTGGGGAAACAAAAGATTGCTAAAATTGTCGCGGTCCGTTGACCAAGATGGCCGCCATGCCCATATATGGTAAAAACCTTTAAAAATCTTCTTCTCCATAAGCGAGGATGCCTTGGGGCTGAATCTTTGCACGAATCATCGGGGACAAGAGGTCAACCAAAGTTGCTAAAAGAATTATCGTACGTTGACGTTTGACCTTTTTACGGCAAGGTCAAGTTCGCTTCCCTATGCATTTGTATGAGCTCTATACATTTGAATGGGAAAATTGTTAAGAGTTTCAAACGACTTCTCCTCTGAAGCCTCTGAGCTAATTTTGTTCAAATTTCATATGGAGCCACCTTAGGGTGGGGAAACAAAAGATTGCTAAAACTGTCATGGTCCGTTGACCAAGATGGCCGCCATGCCCATATATGGTAAAAACCTTTAAAAATCTTCTTCTCCATAACCGAGGATGCCTTGGGGCTGAATCTTTGCACGAATCATCGGGGAAGAGAGGTCAACCAAAGGTGCTAAAAGAATTGTCGTACGTTGACGTTTGACCTTTTTACGGCAAGGTCAAGTTCGCTTCCCTATGCATTTGTATGAGCTCTATACATTTGAATGGGAAAATTGTTAAGAGTTTCAAAGGACTTATCCTCTGAAGCCTCTGAGCTAATTTTGTTCAAATTTCATATGGAGCCACCTTAGTGTGGGGAAACAAAAGATTGCTAAAATTGTCGCGGTCCGTTGACCAAGATGGCCGCCATGCCCATATATGGTAAAAACCTTTAAAAATCTTCTTCTCCAGAACCGAGAATGCCTTGGGGCTGAATCTTTGCACAAATCATTGGGAAGGAGAGGTCTACCAAAGTTGCCAAAAGAATTGTTGTACGTTGACATTTGACCTTTTTACGGCAGGATCAAGTTTGCTTCCCTATGCATTTGTATGAGCCCCATACATTTGAATAGGAAAATTGTTGAGAATTTTAAATTTCTTCTTCTCTGAAGCCACTGAGCCAAATTTGCTCAAATTTCATATTGTGCCTTCTTAAGTCAGGGGAACGAAAGATTGCTAAAATGGTTGCGGTAGGTCGACCAAGATGGCCACCATGCCCATATATGGTAAGACCCTTTAAAAATCTTCTTCTTCAGAACTGAGGATGCCTTGGGGCTAAATCTGTGCACAAATCATCAGGGACAGGAGATCTACCAAAATTGCTGAAAAGATTATCGTACGTTGACATTTGACCTTTTTACAGCAAGGTCAAGTTTGCTTCCCTATGCATTTGTACGAGCCCCATAACATTTATATGGGAAAATTGTTGAGAATTTGACGACTTCTCTGAAGCCACTGAGCCAAATTTGCTCAGATTTTTAGCTCACCTGAGCATGAAGTGTGCATGGTGAGCTATTGTGGTCAGTCAATGTCCGTCGTCCATCATGGGTCATGCGGCGAATTGCTTTAAAGGCCTACTCTTCCAACACCCCAGGGCCAATTGACTCGATACTTGGTAGGAAGCATCAGGGTGAAATGTAGATAAAAAAATAGCTTAAATCGTTCCGATCGGAAATCCAAGATGGCCGCCATCTTGAAAATCTTTTTTCTTTTTCTCCTGAACCGAAAGGCCAATTGACTCCAAACTTGCTAGGAAGCATCAGGGTGACTTGTAGATCAAATATAGCTAAAATTGTGTCGGTCCAAATTCCAAGATGGCCACCATGGCAGCCATCTTGAAAATCTATTTTTCGCTTCTACTCCGAAACCCAAAAGCCAGTTGACTCCAAACTGGTTAGGAAGCATTGGGGTGACTTATAAATCAAAAATAGCTAAAATTGTGCTGATTAGAAATCCAAGATGGTCACCATGGCAGCCATCTTGAAAAGCTATTTTTCACTTCTTCTCCTGAACCGAAAGGCCAATTGACTCCAAACTTGCTAGGAAGCATCGGGATGACTTGTACATAAAAAATAGCTCAAATCGTGCCAATTGGAAATCCAAGATGGCCTCCATGACAGCCATCTTGAAAATCTATTTTTCGCTTCTTCTCTGAAACCTAAAAGTCAATTGACTTGAAACTTAGTAGGAAGCATCAGGGTGACTTGTAGATCAGAAAATAGCTATAATCATTCCGATCAGAAATCCAAGATGGCAGCCATCTTGAAAATCTATTTTTTGCTTCTTCTACTGCACCGAAATGCCAGCTGACTCAAAAGTTGGTAGGAGGCATTGGGTGTGACTTATTTTACTTGTAACGTTTTGAAAATTTCAGCATTTTAACCTTGTAAGCAAGATATTTCAAAAACTGTTTAAGCCATTGCCTTGTCATAAGAGTATTGGAAAAATGATGCATGCCATCTGCATATCTGCAGTGGCGGTTTCACTCAGGTGAGCGAGTTGTGGCCCGTGGGCCTCTTGTTTTTTTTTTTATGGAAAGCCTAAAGGAGTATTTGATCATGGACACATACCAATCACCTATTAACCCTTCTTTAGTTAATAAAAAGTTCCTGCTATAAATTCTTATGTGTAAATTCATAGCTGTAAATATGGTGCTCTTTTTTTTTTTTTTTTTTTCTTTTCTTTTCAATTGAAAAGGTATAGACTTTTTTTTTTCTGCACAAAAATGTTATGGGTACTCATTAGAGGGGTTTCTAATGACTATCTACATATGTTTTTATGGAGAGAAGTAAGGAATAAAAATATTTTTAAGACTATCCCTCTTTAATATCTACAGCTAGGAATGTTTAAAATAAATATTAAAATAACTATATATATATTTCCAGTTATTCAGGCCCTTACAATATTCATTCCTGTACTCAAATAAGAAAAAAAAAGAAGTGTCTGCTGCCAGCCAGCTGGCTGCAGACTTTTAGGTCTGCTGCCAGCTGGCTGGAAGGACTTTTTGGTCCATTGCCAGTCAGCTGGCAGCAGACCAGCTTATAGAATTTAAAGAAATATAGGGAATAAAAGACTGAAAAGCTTTTGCACTGAAAACAGTTAAAAGTCCTGCCTATTGCTTTAGCAGTGCTTTGTGGCTATCACATCTCAGATTATCACATGCTCATAGATAAACTTTAAAACAAAGAGTTGCTGCAAGTATAAAATCGGAGATGTATAAACAATTTTGTCAAATGGGCCAGAGGCTTACAGATAAATATGTAGGTAAGGTAAGAGAAATTTTCCTTGTGAAGTTGGGCTTTTATCTGATAAATGTCTCGTATTCATGTATCGTTTTATTTGTTTTTTTTTATATACCAGTATATCTAATTTCAAGTTTGATTTAGTTTTGGTCATATTCTGAGTAGTTAGTGTTTGATGTTTTACAGTGAAACATACTTCCTTATGAAGTATATGTCCCCCTGTTCATATTTTAGTCATTTTCTGATTTGTCTGTTCATTTTAGTTTTGGTTTCATAGCTCTAGCTAGATAGCTATAGGTTGTTTTACAACCAGAAAATAATGATACTGTATATACTAAGTATTGGGACACTTTAACTCCTTACCATATTTGTCTAAAATTTGAAATAGTCCATTCTACTACCAATTGATGTGTCTAAAAATATCATAGCACTAGTTAAGGCACTTTTTCCAATCCATAAGTATTGCTATTTTTTTTATTTCTCCACAAAAACATATGTTGTGGGTACTCATTAGGCGCGCCTTGCTGAGGCGCTTCTAATGAGTACCCACAACATATGTTTTCGTGGAGTAATAAGAAAAATATTTACTGGATATCCTCTCTTATCTAGACCTATGTAAAATATTGCTATATGTATGGCAAACAGTGTATACCCTGATCAGATGCCACATTCTGCAGTGTCTGATCTGGGTCTGCACTGTTTGCAAAGGTCTGTCTGTCTCAATAGTTAAGATTATTATGGTATTTTTCATATTTCTGTATGAAAACCTATGTAGTGGATACGCCTTAGAAGGGCCTCGGTGAGGTTGCTAATGAGTTCCCACAACATAGGTTTCCATGGAGAATTAAAAATACTTACCTAGAGCTATGGGGTTTTGAGTTTTGTTGATATTTTGAGTTATTTGATGTTTTCAGTGAAGCAATTAATGAGGCATATGAAGATTACCCATTATCCTACAGCAGGTCAGTGGATGCCAGATGATAGTTGCTTACATCTGCACCCCACAGAATCATCTTACAAATTCCTTTTTTAATTTTTACTGGTATTTGCCTTGAGTAACTTGTGAATAACTCAAGAAATTCAGTCATTAAGAGCCACAGGTGATTGACACTTTTAGGGAATGAAAGTAAATTGCATGCCCCTCCCTGCACTCAATGGCAGCCCCACCCCTTCCACAAAATTGTTTCCATCCCTTTCGTATATTGGTACAATCAGGGCCTATTAATTTTGTTCAAAGCATTGTTAGCTTAACAAGCTCTTTAATGACAAACTCCTTGACTGTTGAAGCTAAGGTATTTTTAGATACATGGATATATTTGCTGCAAAAATGTGAGTAGCTTTTGCAGTGCAAAAGCTACTCAAATGTTTTCTGCAAAAAATATCAATGTATTTTCTATATTTCAAGATAGAAATTTTAACGTCACATTAGCTAACAACTTCTTTAAGTTTTGAACAACTGGGCCCTGGTGTTTAACTTCTTTAACACGTTGCATTTACTTGTGTTGCTTTCAATGCATCTGTTAAGTTATGATAAAAACATTTATTATGGGTACTTATGGTGAGGCACTTCTAATGAGTACCCACAAGATATTTGCCTGGGCCCAGTCGTTCAAAACTAATGATGTCGTTAGTTAACATATCATTAAAACTTTGATCATTAAATATGGAAAATACGCTAATATTTTTGCTGAAAAAAATGTGAGTAGCTTTTGCATTTTCAAAAAATTACCTGTGAATTAGATATTGTACTTACTAGAACAGTTAACATTTTGACCACTCATGAGCTTGTTAAGCTAACGATGCTTTGAACAGCTGGGCCCTGGAGAAATAAGAAAACTATCAGGATACCTCTTGTCTGGAGCTGTGTTTGAGTTGATGGCTTGTACCAGCTGGTTCTTTTGTTTTGTTATTACCCAGGCACGACCTTACAGTTGGTACCAATATCAAGGTCAGAGACTAAAAATGTTTGTATTAAATTCTGAATTCAGCATTTAACCTTCACCACTCTCTGGGCTTAGAAGGCAGAGTGGGGCATATAGCATTCCGCCGTGATGTTGCATCTGTACGTGGGTGTGTACTTATGTGATGTTCATACCAGAGTCTAACAAATGTTTCTGTTTACATTCAAGTTTACATGCAAGTTTAACAGCATATTTACATTCACATTTACGTCCTAGTTGCTCATAACTTTGACACCTTTTATGCTACAAAGTTGAAATTGGTATGATATTTGCCCAGACCAAGACCTTTGACCTCATGGTAGAGTTGCCCCTGGGCGGGGCCAGTGGTCAGAATGTATAACAGGTCATATTGAACACATGCAAAATGGCAATAGAATCATAAGTCTGGTACCATTACTTGCCCTAGAAAGTTAGAAATCGAGTTTAATGATCACAGATGAAATAGTTTATACAGAGACCAGGGCTTGTAAACTGGATCTTACAGAGACCAGGGTTTGGAAACTGGATCATGCTGGATGTGGGGTGGGGCCAAAGGAAACAGCCAGATGGGCAAAGGCCATAGGATGGGGGCATCTGTGTACTTTGGACTTTTTTTTTTTTTTTTTTTTTCAGAAAAATAGGCTTTGACATTTCATGCAACTTGTCTCCGTAGGAAACATTTGGCTTTGGCTTTTCATGCAAATCACCAGGACATCCAACATATTGGCCTACAGTTGGGCAAGGCCTGCTGTCCTTGCAGCAGGTATAGGTAGACGGGGATGTTTTTATTTTGTCTGTGTCTCTTCTTTCATTCATTTTCCTCTTTCTCCCCTGTCCCTCTCTTCTCTTCTACTATCTCTTCTCTCTTCTCCCTTTCTCTGGGAGATGACACAAAATGACCCACAAGGGTTGACGTGTCGTTAAACCCCAACACAATCAATCAATCTATGAATGTCACAGCATATTTTCTGGGAGAAAAAAAAAATATCACAAAATGCTGTCTGCTGAAATTTTCACCCAACCTTAAAACCCCTTCATCTGCAATTTTTTTTTTTTTTTTTTTTTTTTAAGCAGTAGTTTCATATACATGCTTAGGGTGAGGGGGAGGGGTATGTAGACTATTGACACTTCTGTTGACAGTAAATGAAACAGTATGATTCTGTGGGGTGTTTCATTGAAAGTAACATATAGAGTATGTAGGGTAAAGGTACAGACAGATACATGTAAAAATAAATAAATGAATAAAACCTGAAACTTTAGTATGCAGTTAGGAGACACTTATTTAGGTGTACGTAGACATGTTAAAATTTCTGTTGGCATCTGGGACCAGGACCAGTGCAAAGTCTCTAAATTACCTACTTCAAGGAGATTGTTATTTAGCATATTAATTGGATGGGATCAAGATTTGAACACATTTATCATGAAATTATTATGCCTCTCTCAATATTTCATCCTTCATACTCTATACAGTTACTATGAAATAGTGTTCTATTAGTTTCCAGTGCTGAAGTCATAATACAGATGTTTTTGGCCACATATTTAACATACTGATTTTCATTGTAAACATATCTTCAGATCTTTTATGACAAAAAAAAATCATAACAGGAAAATTTGTTGGAAAGGACTGTGAAAGAAAAACAACAACAACATAATTATGTGCTGGAAACTGAGAGAAGAAATTAACATAATTCACAAAATCACAGATGAAATGGCATTTGAAATGTCTGCAGTGGAATATGTGTTGAAAATAAATCATTATTTTTTTTGTATGTATATATAATTTTCTGTAGTTCATGTTGGAAAGGAAAAAATGCCTGAACTCCAAGTTATATGCATAGACTCGTTAAACTCTAATATTGTGGGTGAACATTATTTTACATTTTGTTTGTATAAAATAAGTATTGGTAAAATAATGATACTGAATTTTTACATGAATTGCAACTAAAATTTTACCAGTCTGTGCTTAGCATCCCAAATAAATGAACCTTTTAAACAGTCTCTAAGGATTCCACTGATTCAAGAAGGGCAGTTGTAAGTTTATGGCTAAAGAATGTGCACAATACTGGTTAACCGCTTAGAGGATTAAGCCTGCCCAGTAAACATGTGGTTAGGTAAACTGACCACGCCCGACATGACCCCATTGGGTTGACTGGGCCGTAAAACCTCAACACAAACAAATTATTACCCAGCATGCTAAGTGCTAACAAGTCATACGCAGGTAAAGTTGTACTATTTGCATCTTAACCCTTGTCCTGCTGAATAAATTAAGATGCCACATCTGCTTCTTATTTTCAGCCAATCAGATAACTTGATCCAGATTGTTGCTTTAAATTCACATACTTAATGGCAAACAGTGTAGATCCAGATTAGTTGGCTTCTTCAGAAGCCAACTGATCTGGATCTACACTGTTTGCAAAGGAAGGGTATATCCGGGTTCAGCAGGACAAGGGTTAATGATAAAATAGTTCCTTATTAATTAAGTGTAAAGTGTTAAATAACTCATGAAATATTATTCTCTAATATAAAAGCGTTGGGAGTTCACAACAGTGCTGAACATGATTAAATAATAATGATTAAAAAAAAAAAAATCAAATGCCTTTTCATCCAGTGAAAGGATCTTACTAAATATTAATCACAAATAATTTTCAGATTGTTTCAGGCTGACGATTTTGGGAGGATGTCACATGTTGCAGAAGCACTTTAATTGATTTTGTTTCAGTTTCTTGCCGTTTATCTGTGATTTTGTTACCACGCTTCATATTAACCACTGCTTGAAAAACAATAGGGAGTTTCAATAAACCTATAAATTCATTTCTGAGTAATCATTGTTTCAGATATTTATAACCATATCCTGCTGAATTTAAATTGAGCGGCTGATATGTCTATTTTTTCTCTTATTTTCGCAGAAAGTAAGGCTTTATTTTGTTCAAATTATCCTTCTTTGCAGTCTTATTTTCTGAAAAAAATGCTCACTTATATATTGTCTGCGAAGATAGTCTGAAGGTAGCTACGATAAAATATCCTAAAATTTTGTTCACCCAAGTTTCTGACAAAGTGGTATATGCAAACAGTGCAGACCCAGATAGTCTAAAGATAGCTGATGTAAATGTCCTAAAATTTTGCACACCAAGGTTTCCAACAAAATGGCATATGCAAACAGTACAGACCCAGATCAGACTGCTCCTGAGTATCATGGTCTACACTGTTTGCCATTCCACTAAGTAAAATTTTAAAAAACAACTGCATAAATAACAAAATTTTGGTGCAAAAAGTATGGATTAAAGTGTTCGAAATTTTAGGAATTTACCGTAATGTACTTTATCCTGCTGCAGGAAAAAAGGGGTGGGGGAGGGGGAGGGGTGGACATCAAAGGAAATGTTATTCAATTGCATGACAAGTCCAGCCTGTATTTGGAGAAAAATATTTTAAAATGCAATTAACTAGTATTTAAGCCTTGCTGAATAAATTAAGATTCCACATGCACTTTGCCAATCAGATTACTTGATCCAGATTGTTGATATAAATTCACATACTTAATAGCAAACAGTGCAGATTCAGAGCAGTTGGCTAAGCCAGTTGATCTGGATCTACACCGTTTGCACCGTATTCAGCAGGACCAGGGTTAAGATTACAGGCTAAGTGCCAGTATTGCTCCCAGGTTACCGTATATACCCAAAATATTCAGTCACCATAATTCCATCCATTGTCCTAATATTTGAACTTGCCAATTTACTTGGCCATTTTTCTACCTGCTGTGTCTAAAAAGGCCTAGATGAATGACAAACAGTTCAGACCCTATTCTGATGCCATGTTCTGTTTCGTCTGCTCTGGGTCTACACTTTTGCTTGGACCTGTCAGTCTGAATACTTCTAAAGAGTAAAAGCTTTATTGAAACCTCCCTGTATAGCACACAGGCCAATTTTTTTTTTTATCTTACAGGAGATTTCTTAATAAGTTGCTGTCAGGCAGTAGGAATAAAAATAAAAATATGAAAAAGCTTTGGTCGATGAAATAAAAGAATTTTCCAACAACAATACATATTTAAAATGAAATATTTTAGCCTTAAATTTGAAGGGCAGGAACATAAGATAAAAATAAAAATTGAAATGCAAATTTTATTTTGCCAGAGGAGCTAAAATCATAGATTATGCTGAGGCTCTCCCGTAAACCTAAAAAAATAAATGTGGCCCCAAACCTTAAAGTGCCAATCACAACTACAGCAGATGACAATTTGATTTTTTTCTTATTTTTCAGAGAAAACAAGTCTTGACTTTTCATGTGAATCGTCTGCTGGGCAGACGATTCACATGAAAAGTCAGGACTTGTTTTCTCTGAAAAATAAAAAAAATATAAAATTTAGAATGCTTCAAATTTTCCTTGGCGCTTTAAGGATTAAGGCAGTTCTAGGTGGTGGTATCAGTTTAATGTCGAGCGTTAAGCATGCTTAGTAAAAATTTCAGCAGATGACATTCTGAAATAGCTTGCTCATTTTTCCAAGAAAATAGGTTTTAACATTCCATACAAATTGTCTCCATACTGTTCATGCCTATTTGCTAGGGGGAAAAAAAAAAGAAAAAATATAATCATTTTGTCATCTGCTAAATTAGCCCAGAGAATGGTAAAGTTTAAACTCATCTTGTTTTACTAAAAACTGCATTTTCTTAGATTTTTGTTATGACTGCATATTAATTATATTCTTATTAACCATTATCCTGCTAGACAAGTAGTAGCAGACGACATCTGTAAAATACACCACAATCTCTTTATAACACGGTTCATTATAACACAGTTTGGTTTATAACACATTTCAAAGATGGATCCCAAAGATGTGTAGATTATATTGAAAAATGACCAATATAATCTATAAAGATATAACACGGTTGTTTAACTAACATAGTTTATGTTTTGGACCCCAACAATAGTTATAAAGAGGTTGTGGTGTATTGTCCCCAAGAAATAGGCTTGACATTTCATGCAGATTGTCTCCTCTTGGAAATATTAATAGCTCCAGGTAAGGGTTGCGCTTAAAGGATGAGTATCTATCCACTATTAATTTTCTCATTTCTACACAAAAACTTGCATTGTAGGTATTCTTAACCCTTCTGTCTTGCTGAACACGAGATGCCCTGTCTTAGCAAACAGTGTATATCCAGATCAGTTGGCTTCTGAAGAAGCCAACCGATCTGGATCTGCACTGTTTGTCATTAAATATGTGAATTTCTATCAAAAACCCGGATCAAGTAATCTGATTGGCTGGAAATTAGAAGTGGGCATTGCATCTTAATTTATTCAGCAAGGCAAAGGTTAAGAAGCACCTCAGTGAGGCATTTGTAATGATTTGTACCCACAACATATATTTTTATGAAGGAATAAGAAAAAAAAAAAAATCACTTATTTTCATATGAAGAAGAAGCCCCCTATCTGGAGCTATGATTTGACATATAGAGGCAGTATATTTTCTCAGAAAATAGTGTCTGGCATTTGGAATGCCAAGCCCTACCATAATTAGTCATAATCCTTGTCATGCTGAATATATTAAGATGCCACGTCCACTTCTAATTTTCAGCAAATCGGATTACTTAATCAAGGTTGTTGATACAAATTCACAAACTTGATGGCAAACAGTGCAGATCCACATCAGTTGGCTTCTTCAAGCCAACTGATCTGGATCTGCACTGTTTGCAAAGGCAGGGCCTATCCGGGTTCAGCAGGACAAGGGTTAATATTTCAGACAGCTAAATACATATCTCTGGATAAGATACTTTTTTCAACCAAAAGTATTGATATTTTGCAGGAAAATATACATTGTGGGTACCCATTAGCTTTGCTGAGGCACTTCTGTTTAGTACCCAAAACGTATGTTTTCCGGGAAAAAACATGACAAAAATGTTATCTAGATACCTCTTCCCTGGAGAAATGTAAACACCTTACTATTAAAATTGAATCAAATCCTTTGACACTCTAATGATGTGTTTAAGGGGAACATCAAATTCAAGGGCCGGCCTCGGTGTCTCAGTTGCATTCACATCCAACTGGTGATCAGGAGGTTGCGGGTTGGACCTCAGCTGGGTCAGCAACATTCAAAGAGATTTGATCATGAAATATTTTCTACGGTCATTCACTAGGAAAGCACTGTTTGCCATTCATCCAGAATTTTTAAATATATCAACAACTGGGAGGTAGTGTGCTGTGGCTTTTCGCCGAAATTTTCAGAATGTTCTTTGCAATAATTGGCATTTGGCTGGGAAGTTCTTGCCTCGCTTGAAGCAACTTCAAGGGTTGGGGCCTTTTTTGTGTCACATAGGAATCATGTTGTACGTCCGCGTCGTGGTCCAGCGGTGGCGGCTTCGTCGGCATCGTTTCAGTTCAGTTATTTTTGAAGGGATGTATTGATTTCATTCAAATTTTGCAGAACTTTATATCACAATAAAATACAGGTTAAGTTTGATATTGGTAATCATCCGCCAAATTTTGGCTGAGTAATTGCCCTTTTTCGACTTAGTTTTTGTTGTTCACTTCCACTCAGTAACTTTTGAAGGAATGCATTGATTTCATTCAAACTTTGCAGAACTTTATATCACTGTAAAATACAGGTCAAGTTCGATATTGGTAATCATCTGCCAGATTTTGGCTGAGTTTTGGCCCTTTTTCGACTTAGTTTTTGTTGTTCACTTCCGCTCAGTAACTTTTGAAGGAATGCATTGATTTCATTCAAACTTTGCAAAACTTTATATCACTGTAAAATACAGGTCAAGTTCGATTGGTAATCATCTGCCAAATTTTGGCTGAGTTATGGCCCTTTTTCGACTTTGTTTTTGTTGGTATGTTGATATTGGTTTCCAAACAATAACTTCTGCAGCGATGCATTGATTTTATTGAAAGTTTGCAGAAGGATATAATGTATTATCATTGTAAAATACAGGTCAAGTTCGATATTAGTGATCATCCGCAAAATTTAGGCTGATGTATAAACCGTTTTCGACTTAGTTTTGTTGTTCTGTTGATATTGGTTTCCACTCAATAACTTTTGCAGGGATGCATTGATTTTATTGAAAGTTTGCAGAAGGATATATTATTGTAAAATACAGATAAAGTTCGATATTGGTAGTCATCCGTAAAATTTTGGGCAAGTTATGGCCCTTTTTCTGCTTAGTCGCCTTTAGGGATAGGAGCGATTATAAGGACCAGTGTTCCTATTTTTCCTTTTCATATCAAATGGTTGGCGCTTTGAGCAGGCGACACATCCGATTCTCGGAATTCTAGTTTCATCTATTGTATTCTTCTTTTCTTTCTGCTTCTCTCAGGGAGAAGGCTTGACATTACTGAAATGTTGTTGGCAGACACAAAATAACCTACAAGGGTTAATATATCATTATCTTTGATATGATATCCAAGTACTCAAACAAACAAAACTATTTCTTTTGCAGAAAAACTATCAACAATGCCTATGAGGAGTATGTTTTAAGTGTTGGTGATTTTGATGAAAGGATATTCTTAGACAATGATGCAGATGAAGAAATCGGAACTCCAGCAAAGTCCCGGGAAGACGCCACAGGGGAACTCTCGGAACACATGCAGATAATTAGGAATAATAATCTTCAACAACATTTGGAACAGGTGAGTGATTACCTATATTTTCTTATCCAAAACTGAGTCTGGCTTAACCCTTTCACCCTTGATATTCTGTAGTGGACTCTTCCATCTCTGAATTTGGACACATCTATTTGGGCAAATAGGGGTTTCAGTAAAAAATCAATAACAGACTGGCAAACAGTATAGATTCTGATGAGATGGCTCGTCTTGATCTGCACTGTTTGCAAAGGTATCTGTATTGGTCTGTAGGGATGAAAAAGACCGAAAATATTGAGACAGACAGGCCTGAGCAAACAGTGTAGATGCAGATTAGATGCCACAGAATGCATTGTCTGTCCAGGGTCTGCAGGTTTTTTTTTGCTGGCACATCAACAGTTAGTAAAATGGACTTGTTCAAATTTGAGAACAAGTATTTTAATGAGTTAAAGGCTCCAGATTCGTCAAAAATAGACTTTTTTTTTATCAAAGAAAGGTCTATAGTATTAATAGGATCATAAAATATTGCATCTGACAGCCTGTAAAATTTCAGTTAGTCTCTCGTTTTCGAACAGGATCAAAAATTAAATACAATAAAAAATCATTTCATTTCAAGAACGAGAGACTTCCTGAAATTTTAGAGGGTTAGGTGCCACATTTTATGATGGTATTAATACCATATATCAATTTATTAAACCTTTCTTGTGGTCAGGTGGTTTTTCTCCGGGTTCTCCGGTTTCCGCCCACCTTCGATGAACGATCGGCTCGATATAAGTGAAATATTCTTGAAAGGGCCGTAAAACCCAAATCAAAAAAAAAAAAAATAAATAAAATAAACCTTTCTTGATAATATAGTCTATTTTTGAGGAATATGGAGCCTTTAAGATGTCCCAGATTTTTAGGATAAAATGTGGTATTTCAAAGCTCCAGATAAGAGAGGCATCAATATACATATTCTGTAGAAAAGAACTAGATTCTCAGAAGATCATTTTGAGCTAATTCTTTGCAGTGAAGACCCTAGCTGCAAACCCTTAACCCTTAAAGCACTTCCAGTGAGTACCCACCATATATCGAGGGTTGAGCGCAAGACTGTAGTAACTCAAACATATTTTTGAAACCCTTGTTTAGGGGCAACTGACCCCTTTGTAAACAATGCAAATTTAGGTGCCATTGCTCATACGAGCAATGGCACCTGAATTTCCATTGTTTACAGAAAGAAATGTTGTAATTTTCATAACGCCTTCATGGTGAGGAGATTAAATGTTGGGGAAAAAAAAAAAACATCTGACTTGCTACAGTCTTGTGATCAACCCTCGATATTTAGGAAAGTAAGAAAATTAGAAAAATCATTCTATCACCAAATGCTACATAAGGCCTCTGCTAGACAACCAGTGTGAGAAATAAAAGTATCGTAATTTACAAATGTCTGAGTGAACATTGTAGACCTATATCAAACAGAATGTGACTGCCGATCAGGGCCTAAACTGTGTGCCAATCATCCAGCATTTTTACCCTTTTCATGCTGAATAAATTAAGATGCCAGGCCCATTTCCAGTTTTCAGCAAATCAGATTACTTGATCCAGATTGTTGATATAAATTCACATACTGAATGACAAACAGTGCAGATTCAGATCAGTTGGCTTCTTCAGAAGCCAGCTGATATAGATCTGCACTGTTTGCAAAAAATAGGTGTATCCAGGTTCAGCAGGACCTGGGTTCAGGCACATCGTCAAAGAACCAAATGGACTTTGTCGAAGTTTAGGACCGGTATGGTAATGAGTAAAGGTGTCCAAATATTATATTTTGGGTAAATAAGGAGTTGTGTTATCAAGTATTCTCTGCTTTTCATAACCTTTAGTTTCCACTTTATCACAACTGCACAGCTCCAAATAAGAGGGGACATCCACATTGTAGTTTTCTTATTGCTCCATGAAGCATACGTTGTGGGTTCTCATTAGAAGCTTCTAATGAGTACAATTACATGTTAAAACCCTTGTCCTGCTGAACCCGGATATCCCTGCCTTTGCAGACAGTGTAGATCCAGATCATTTGGCTTCTGAAGAAGCCAGCTGATCTGGATCTGCACTATTTGCCATTAAGTACGTGAATTTATAGCAACAATCCAGATTGAGTAATCTGATTGGCTGAAAATTAGAAGTGGGTGTGGCATCTTAATTTATTCAGCGTGACAAGGGTTAAGAAAAACAAAAACATATGTTGTGGGTACTCATTAGAAGGCCCTTACTGAAGAGCTTCTAATGAGTACCACAACATGTTTTAGTGGAGAAATAAAAAAAAATTATCAATTTTTGGACGGAAAAAACACTTTATCTGGAGCTATCGGTGGGTTTTTGGCTTGGGGGCATAATCAGACATCATTTGTTTGTTGTTATGCTCAGTGCCAGACCATGCCCCCCCTTTTTAGCTCGCCTGAACAACGTTCAAGAAGAGCTATTGTACTACCCCCGGCGTCGGCATTGGCGTCGGCGTCCACAAATGTTAAGTTTTCGTTAAAGTTTTTAAGACCTCAATATTTCCTAATCTTATCATGGATTTGATTCATCTTTGGTATGATGATACATATTGATCCAACATTTTATGCAGTACCATCCCCACCACTCTAGGTCATGTCAAGGTCAAGGTCACAGACTTAGAATTTTCATGTTAAAAGTTTATGTCTAAGTTTTTAGGATCTCATTACTTCTACACTAAATGATGGATTTTGTTCCTATTTGGTATTATGGTAGACACTGGTCAAAAGTTTTTATCAGTACCATCAGCACTCATGACCGTGACCTTGAGGTTGAGGTCACAGACTTAGAATTTAAATGTTAAAGTTTTCGTTAAATTTTTTAAGACCTCATTATTTCCTAACCTTATCACCGATTTGATTCATCTTTTGTATGATGATACATATTGGTCCAAAATTTTGTGCAGTACCATCCCCACCACTCTAGGTCATGTCAAGGTCAAGGTCACAGACTTAGAATTTAAATGTTAAAGTTTTTGTTAAAGTTCATTATTTCTTAACTTTATCAACCGTTTGCTTCATCTTTGGTATGATGATACATAGTGGTCCAAAATGGTCCAAAATTTTGTGCAGTACCTTCCCCACCACCTTAGATCAAGGTCAAGGTCACAGATTTAGAGTTTTCATCAAGGTCGAGTTTTCATGTTAAAATTTTACGTCAACGTTTTTAGGATCTCATTACTACTAAACTAAACGATGGAATTAGTTCCTATTTGGTATCATGATAGATACTGGTCAAAAGTTTTCATCAGCACCATCAGCTTTCATGACCATGACCTTGAGGTCGATGTCACAGACTTAGAATTTAAATGTTAAAGTTTTCGTTAAAGTTTTTATGACCTCATTAAATCCTAACCTTATCACAGATTTGATTCATCTTTTGTATGATAATACATATTGGTCCAGATTTTTACGCAGTACCAGGTGGTCGGGTGGTGCGAAGGTGCTGTGTATCTTACATCACTGGGGCGTCCAACTGATATTGGCTTACAGTTGGGCAAGGCCTGCTATCCTTGTAGTGGGTAAGGGTAGAGGGGGAATGTTTTTATTTCTTCTGTTTCTTCACTTTCATTCCTGTTCCTCTTTCTTCCCTGTCCCTCTCTTTCATCTCCTCTGCTCTCTCTGCTATCTCTTTTCTCCCTTTCTCTGGGAGACGACACAAAATGACCCTCAAGGGTTGACATGTCGTTAAACCCCAACACAATCAAAAACCAGTCCCCACCACCCTAGGTCATATCAAGGTCAAGGTCACAGACTTAGAACTTTGATGTTAAAATTTTACGCCAAAGTTTTTTAGGATCTCATTACTTCTAAACTACAAGATGGATTTAGTTCCTATTTTGTATAAAGACAGATACATACAGCCCCCCCTCTCCCCCCTCTCCCCCTCCCCACTCACACCCAGGTCATGTCAAAATCAAGGTCACGGACTTAGAATTTTCCAGAAACAAAATGTGCAATATCAGTCAAGCTATCCTGTCTGGCGACAGGTCTTGTTTTTTTTTGTTTTTTTTGTTGTTGTTTTTTTTTTTTTGAGCCAAAATGTTGATATTTTTCTTGTTTCTCCACAAAAACATGATGTGGGTACTCATTAGAAGTGCCTGACTGAGGCGTTTTGAATGAGTACCCCAACTGTTTTCATGGAGAAGTAAGAAAACTATTTATCTGATACCCCTCTCTTAACCTTGTCATGCTGAATAAATTAAGATGCCACACCCACTTTTAATTTCCAGCCAATTAGATTACTTGATCCGGGTTTTCTGATAGAAATTCACATACTCATTGACAACGGTGCAGATCCAGATCAGTAGAAATTCACATATTCAGTGACAACGGTGCAGATCCAGATCAGTTGGCTCCTTCAAAAGCCTGCTGATCTGGATCCACACTGTTTGCTAAGACAGGACATGTCATATTCAGCAAGAGAAGGGTTAACTGAAACTGTGGTTGTTTCTGTTCAAAGTAAACCAAAAGAAAAATATTTTCCATGAACTTTTGCTTTGTTTTTTATCCACTTGTATGTTTATGTGTCCATAGCTCCAGATAGCCACTTTTTCAACCAAATGATACTGATTTTTTTTTCTCCAAGAAACATCTGAGCTTTTAAGGCCTGGGTGGCATGCAAGCAGCCAGTTAATTAGGTCACCTCCCATAAAACTATGACACTTAATTTTTTGCAAAAATTAACATTAATATAGTTTTCTGGTCCAGCCTCCTATCCATCTTCCGCAGCCCTCAATTGCAATAGATTTCAACAGTCCATGCTTCCACTTTAAAAGGTCCCCTCTGTAAAACTTAAGTCACTGTGACATACTTTTGCAAAAGAAATGTTTTCTATTGCTTGGGGTTTGCCTCATATATCAGCTTCCAGCGACTTCAGTCACATCATTTGCTGCATCTAGGTCATGTCTCTCAGCACTAGGTTACTGTGACAATTTAAAAAAAAAAAAAAAAAAAAAAAAAACACTGGTTTATCCTAGTATCTAGACCTTCATTGCCCTGATTTGTTTTAAGCTTCTTCAGTGCATACATCCCACCAGCCCAGGTCACCTCTGACAAAACTCGTCATTGTGTCCTACTTTAGGGAAATTAACCCTTGTCATGCTGAATAATTTAAGATGCCACTCCCACTTCCGATTTTCAGCCAATCAGATTACTTGATCCAGGTTGTTGATACAAATTCACATACTTAATGGTGAACAGTGCGGATCCAGGTCAGTTGGCTTCTTCAGAAGCCAACAGATCTGGATGTACACTGTTTGTAAAGGCAGGACATATCCAGGTTCAACAGGACCAGGATTAATACATGGTGCAGTTTTCAGAGTCGGTCTCATCTGGGATCCTATAGGCCTTAGCTACATCAAATTTCATCATTGCATGCATTCCATATGAGAGAAGTAGATATGTTCTGTTCTGTTCCACTTCTTCTTTCTTTCATTGGATAGCAGTTCTGTAAAATCTAAATATAAACAAAAAAGCACTTCAAACCTTCTGCAAATTTTCTGTGTCCTTTGCAACTTGATTTTTTGCTGATGTGTTGCTTGTTTCAAAAAATGTATGTGCTTATAATTCAGTGGACATTTACCACCAGCTTTTGCAGCACCATACTACCTTTCTGGCAAAAGAATGTGCACAATACTGGTTAACCGCCGAGGACTAAGCCTGCCCAGTAAACGTGGTTAGGTAAACTGACCACGCTGGACATGTCCCCATTGGGTTGACTGGGCCGTAAAACTCAACACCAACAAAAAACCATACTACCTTTAAGTACTGGTGCAGACTTACCTGACCAAACAATGTAGACACAAGTCAGACATCACAAACATGCTTGCTGTCTGATCAGGGTCTACATTGTTTGTCACTCGCCCTGTAGGGTAGTAAACTAGACCTATTTAAATTTTAGAACAATTATGGTAAGGTGTCCCAATATTTATGGTCTTTACCTCACGGCGCGGTAATTAGGTGGAATATGGTACTTCTGATTGAATAGATATTGAAAATTAAAAAGTATTATACCCTGTCATGAGAAAGGAATTTTGTGGGCTATGCATACAGACAAAGGCCCTGATCAGATTGGCTGTGTTCTGTCAACAAGGCACAATTTAAACTTTACCGCGCTCTGGGCAAATTTAGCAGACAACACATTGGGTGATATTTCCCTGGGAAAAATAAGAAAAATATTTCGGAATGTAGTCTGAAAATTTTACCCAGGTTGCTTTGCATTAATGCATTTAGTCTGGAGACCCCTGAAAGGGTATTTGACAAACAGTGCAGACCAAGATCAGATGCTGCAGAATGTGGCATCTGATCAGGGTCTCCACTGTTTGCAAATAGTTCAACCATTTTTCTCTTGGAATATTTAAGACACATAGCCTGACATACCTAAAAACCAGAGCTGTGGAAATACCATACCCGACTTGTTCATCTTGTGCCTTTTCCCTAAGGGCAAGTAAGAAATTTTAGTCTACTTGTCCTGGAACAAGGACTTCATGGCTCTAGCTAAGAAGAGTATCCAGATTATAAGATATCTATTTTTCTTATTTTTCGAAGAAAACATATGTTGTGGGTACTCATTAGAAGCGCTCCCCCTATGTTTTCTTCGAGAAATAAGAAAAAAACTGGTAATTTTCGGGGAAGTAAATCATGGTTGGACAAGTGGATTTTGACCGTTTACTTGTCCGTGGACAAGTAATAAATTGTAAAATCGATATTAGAATCTTCCAACATAGAGTGTTGGGGAGTTCATTCAGTCTACAATGGGTTAAGACCACATTTAATGCTTAGCATGTGGCACAGTTCCAGATAAGAGAGGTATCCACAGACCAGATAAATATTTTTCTTTTTTCTCCATGAAAACGTAAATTATGGGTGTTTATTAGAAATGCATCAGCCTCAGTGGCTCATTTGGATGCGCATCCGACTGGAGACCAGGAGGTCGCGGGTTCGACCCCCTCCGAGGTCGGCAACATTCTTTCATGGAGATTGATCATGAAATATTTTCTACGGTCATTTTCTCCCTTCTGCTGATTCAAGAAGGGCAGTTGTCAGTTTCTGGCGAAAGAATGTGGACAATACTGGTTAACCGCTTAGAGGACTAAGCCTGCCCAGTAAACATGTAGTAAGCTAAACTGACCACACTAGAATGACCCCATTGGGTTGACTGGGCCGTAAAACCTCAACACAAACAATTATTAGAAATGCCTCAGTGAGACACTTCTTTGTAACAAGAACAAAGAAAAAACTAATACTTTTTGGATGAGATAAAAACTTACCTGCAACTAAGCTGCTGGATAGAAAATACCAACAGAGGACATTTAGGAATATTTTTCAAATTTTTCTCCAGGAAATTGAGTTAGACATTTCATAAAATTGCAATTATTATTACTATTTTTTTCTTTGAAAAATAAGAAAAATATCGCCAGTTTTCCATGTGGTTTAATTTTACCAGGGTGCTGTAGATAAAATCCTAGATTAAACAATTTGCATAACTAAGTGTGTAGACAAGTGGGACATCTAGACAGGTATTAGTTTCTTATTTTTCCATGAAAACACGTTATGACTACTTGCTGAAATAGAAGATTCCATTGAGTGCACACAATTTACAACTTCATGGAGAAATAAGACAAAAATGACATTCATTTCCCTGGAGAAATAAAAAAAATAAAGAGAAAAAACTTGGCAGGAGACAGAGAGAGCCAGAGATAAGATTGTTTTTATTTTGCTTTGCAACCACAAGCTTAGATTTGGGAAGGCTCACCTGATGAGTGCCCAGAACGTGTCGGAGGAATCGTTAAGGAGGAGTATTTGGAGATAATTCTGGGATAATTTTTATTATTTCTCCATAAAAACATATGTTGTAGGTACTCATTAGAAGTGCCTCGTCAAGGTGCTTCTAATGAGTACCCACAGTATATGGTTTTATGGAGACCTGGAGAAAATTATCCCTTAATTATCACCAAATACTCCTCCTTAACAATTCCTCTGACATGTTTCATTTGAGAAAATGCCAGACTTCATTGCACAGTCAGTAGCTCATCTACAGATCCAGGGATTGCAAATTCAAATTACGGCTCAGCACCTAACTTCCCTGGAGATTGATCATGAAATAATTCCTACGGTCATTCTCCCCCTTCCGCTGATTCAAGAGGGGCAGTGGTCAGTTACTGTTGAAAGTATGTGCACAAGTACTGGTTAACTGCTTGCAGTGGAAAAACTACGAGGTGGTTAACTGACTGGCTCAACGTGACTTAACCAGTGTTGGCTTTGCTGACATTAGAGAATGAAGGACAATAACTTTTCTTCTGGTTACCCCTCTTATCTAGAGATGTGACAATGTAGTATGTTTTCTTTAAAATGGAGAAAGAAATAGAAAAAATATATTTTTCTTGATTATCTGATTTATCTGGAGTATTGTAATAAACCTCTTTGATTGAAAATTAGGTTATGAATATTTAATTTACCTTTAGTGGTTCTTCGGCAAATTTAGCAGACAACAAATAGTTGATTTCTTTTTTTCTTAAAATATTAGGGTCTGATATGTCATGCAAATTCAGGAGACATTTTACATGACATCAAACCCTGTTTTTTTTAAGAGAAAATTAAAAAAAAAAAAAATAGTTTCAAAAAATGTCTGCTGAAATTTTTAGCCAGCATACTAGGCATTAATCAGATATCATCTTGTTTTCATTAATTTTATTATGAGCCAGAAAAATAATGCGAGTGTTCCAATATTGGCCAATAATCCCGTAATTTATTCAAAAAAGAAATAAATGTCTTGTAAGCTTGCCAAAATCCTTTGTTTGTGCTATATAACCATATGGTAAGGTAGAAAGCAGATTTACACTGATAGAGACCCAAGTTTTGATGAAAGTTATTAGGTAGATTGAACCGCCTTTCATTACTCCTGATAAGAGGGGTATCAGGAAAATATTTTTTTTATTTTTCCATGAAAACATATGTTGTGGGTACTCATTAGAAGCGCCTCGGTGAGGCGCTTCTAATGAGTACCCACAACATATGTTTTCGTGGAGACATAAGAAAAATATCAGTAATTTTTGGTTGAAAAAAGTGTCTTGTCTGGACCTGTGGCCTTTGTTCGGTTGAACAGAAATAGATATTGAAGACATGTTTGAGCATGTCATCCCGCCACTCTCAGTGACAAACCACTTCAGTTCTGCAGATGAGTAGGTTAACTGTATTAATATTTTGTCTTATTTCTCTTCAGAAATATTTTGTTTGTACTCATTTGAAATACCTCTGCAAGGCAGTTTGAATTGGTACCAACAATGTATGTTTTTTTAGGAGAAATAAAAAAAAAATAGAAATATAAAAGAATTGTCTTAGCTGTTGTTCTTCTCCGAACATTAGGCCAACCATGTGCAAAACACAGTAAATATTGCTTATGGTACACATACTGGCTAAAAGTAATTTTCCAATTTAATCTGTGTAGTTAAACCTCCACAAATGGTCTTGTTTCTAGAGCAATCACTTTTCTTACTCTGGGCAAATTCAGCAGATGACAAAGTTGATTTTTTTTTTTTTTTTTAACGTTTTCCAGAAAATAGGAACTGACATTTCATACAAATTGTCTTAGGAAAAATGGATTTGACATTTCATGCAAATTGTCTTAGGAGACATTTTGCATGAAATGTCAAATCTGAGTTTTCTGGGAAAAATAAGAGGAAAAAAAACCAACACTTCAAACTGTTGTTTGTTGAAATGTTTATGTAGCATACTTAGTATTGAAAAGCCAGCATACAAAGATGCCATTTTTTTTTTATGTGTGTTTTATCGTATTTCCCCTAAGTATGGGCAAACAGTGTAGACATAGATCAGGCACTGTAGAATGTGATGTCTTAGTAGGATCTGCACTATTGATCACTGATCCGGTTGTTTTTGAATATCAGCACATAGTAAATTGTTATAGACATGTAAATTTTAGAAGCATTATGGTAAGGAGTCCCAACTATCCATATATTATGAGTAAAAGTGATACTTCTTTATGAGGTTTTCACCCTTCTCAGCTTTTTAGAATCTACTGAATATTTCTACTTTAATGCTTAGGATGCAGACAGCATTTTGAAATAGTTTTCTTATTTTTGCCCAGAAAATAGGCTTTGACATTTCATGCAAATTGTCTCTTAAAGAGACAATTTGCATTAAATGTCAAAGCCTACTTTTTTGGGAAAAATAAGAAAAATATTGTCACTTTATGGTCTTCTGAATCAGCCCACATCAGAGTGGTAACATTAAACAACCAGCTTCTGAGAATACAAATTGAATAATTCTTTAATTTTGGTCTGTCATACAGTCACATTTTATAAACAGTCATCTCAGGATCCCGAATTGATTGTGTTTTTCTGTATGATTTCCCTTTGTTATGCTGTTACATCTCAAATCACAAAATAAAAAAAAATAAAAGTGTGTGATTACCTTTATAGTGCAGTCACCTCTCCTAAACAAGAACCTTAATTATGATCATGTCTTGAGTCATTTGAATGCGCACACGAGATCATCAGTGGAATGCCATACCTATACATGTATTGTGTAACAAGGAAAAATACCCCAAGGCCCCCACCAACACACACACTTCCACACCACACCACACCAGCCACCACCACATCCCACCCCACCCCTCTTCAAAATCCACTGCCAGCAGAGCTCTGCTAGAAACTGTGCACTGCATTCTGCAGCATCTAAGTCTACACTGTTTGCTCAGACCTGTCAGTCCCAAGACATACTTCAGTAATACAAGACCTGTTTAACCCTTGTCATGCTGAATAAATTAAGATGCCACACCCACTTCTAATTTCCAGCCAATCAGATGACTTGATCCGGGTTTTTAATGACAAACAGAGCTGGCCTCAGTGGCTCATTTAGATGCGCTTTCCAACTGAAGACCAGGAGGTCGCGGGTTCAACCCCTGCCGAGGTCAGCAACATTCTTTCGTGGAGATTGATATTAAATGAAATATTTTCTACAGTCATTTTCTCCCTTCAGCTGATTCAAGAAGGGCAGTTGTCAATTTCTGGCGAAAGAATGTGCACAATACTGGTTAACCGCTTAGAGGACTAAGCCTACCCAGTAAGCATGTGTTTAGGTAAACTGACCGCATTCGACATGACCGCATTGGGTTGACTGGGCTGTAAAACCTCAATACAAACAAACAAACAATAATGACAAACAATGCAGATCCAGATCAGTTGGCTCCTTTAGAAGCCAACTGATCTGGATCTACACTGTTTGCTAAGTCAAGGCATGTTGTGTTTAGCAAGAGAAGGGTTAACCCATTGTAGACTGTGTGAACTCCCCATCACTGTATATTGGAAGATTCTAATTTCCATTTTAGGGATGTGAGGCTATGTGATTTAGATACTCCTAAAGAAAAATGGCTAAACTATTTGTAAACAGTGAAGACCCTGATCAGATGCAGCGTTCTGCGGTGTCTGATCTCGGTCTGCACTTTGCCAATAACCCTTTCAGGGGTCTCCCGACTAAATGGGTTAAGAACAATATTTTCCTTACTTATCCACAAAAACATACATTATGAGTTCTTATTAGAATCAAATTGGCTAGGGCATTGTGATGAGTACCCATAGCTTATGTTTTCAAGGGGAAACAAGAAAAAAATTTTTTTTTTTTTTTTTTTTTTTTTTCAGTTTGTTACTTTTGCTGTTAAATTGTTTTCGTAGCTGCTGGTAAGGCACTGTTTTTTAATCAAAAAGTTCTTATATTTTTTCCTATTTCTCAATAGTAATGCCTCAGGGAGGTGCTTCTAATGAGTAGCCATGAGGCCTTTATGCAGAAATAAAAAAGTACTTTTGTAGATTCCCCTATTATCTAGAGACCTATGGTTTATTCTGCAAATATTTAGAGAAGAAAATAGATTTTTGGAAATCACCTGTACATTTGCTTCAGATCAGCTGATTGTCAGCAAATTGAAAGCTACTCCAGTTTGAAGTGAGGAGATAATAGAATTGATGCTTTATATTTGTTATGAATTAGGAGCTGTCAAATTGGACGAAAACTAGATACCTGCACAATCAGCAGTTTCTGCAAGAGAAAATAAAAATTTTGATGAGTGTGAATTTCTTCTTGAGAGCGGGGACTTGGAGAAATATTAGAAAGTGAATTAGTTTTTAGATTGAAAAAAAAAAAAGATGTGCATTAAGGGAGATTTCTGCGGATGCAGTTTTAAGAATCTGAAAATTGAACTGAAAGCGGCATGACCTGTTCGTGTGAAAGAGGATATGTATGAAAAAATATTTTGTATTCTTTTTTTTTTTGCAAGGCTCCTGATGGGCATAGCTCCAGATTAGACACTGTTTTTTTTTTTTTTTTGTTTTTTTTTTTTGTTTTTTTATGAACTGAGAACCGTTAATATTTTCCTTATTTCTCTGTGAAAATGTATGTTGTTGGTACTCATTAGAAGTGCCTCCTTGAGACACTTCTAATGAGTACCTACAACATGTTTTCATGGAGAAATAAAAAAAAAATTCTGGATACTTTTCTTATCTAGAGCTGTATTGATAAAATTAATAGAATATACATTTTTTAAATTATTTTTTTGATTCTCAGCAAAACTATATGCTTTATGATCTCGTCAGAATCTTCTCTTTTATATAATTCTGATGAGATCCCATAGCATGTATTTTGGTGGTGAAAAGATAAAAAAAAAAATATTAGATCTATCAAAAATTATTTTAAGTAACAGATTCTCTGTGGATATATATATATTACCCTAAGTATCGGAACAGACACTGAGATGGACCTAATTAAGCAGTGTAGACCCAGATCAGACACTCAAGAATGTGACATCTGTCTGATCAGGGTCAGCACTGTTTGCCACTCATCCAGCAATTTTTCGGACACATTTAACAGGAAGTAAAAGGGATTTGTTAAGATTTTAGGACAAGTATGGTAAGGAGTAAAAGTGTCCCAATATTTAAGGTAAATATGGTCACTCTGGATAAGAGAAATATTAAGCCTTATCCTGCTGTTCACGACAACTCCTACCTTTGCAAACAGTGCACATCCAGATCAGATGGCTTCTGAAGAAGCCATCTGATCAGGATCTACACTGTTTGTCATTCAGTTTGTGAATTTGAACAAAAACATTATATGATGTAATCTGATTGGCTGATAGTCAGAAATGGGTGTGGCTAATTAAATTATTCAGCAGGATAAGGGTTAAGACAATTTTTTTTTTTTTTTTTTTCCCACAAAAGTGAAAATGTAATATTTCAAAGTCTGTTTTCTGTGAAAAATAAGAAAAATATTATGAATATATCATCTGCTGAATTTTTCCATGAACTACTCTCTTGACAAATTCAGCAGATGACAAATTGATCATATGTTTCTTATTTTCCCCAGAAAATATGCTTTGACATTTCATGCAAATTGTCTTTACAGGAAACAATTTGCATGAAATGCCAAAAAATAGGCTTTGACATTTCATTGTCCTGTGAAGACAATTTGCATGAAACAAACAAGTGTAGGTCCAGATTAGAGGGGTCATAACGAGCGGTTTTAACAGGATCTTAACTGTTTACCATTCTGTTCCTGAGGTTTGACTGATCTCAACCTTTCCCCACACCCATTTGAAACATTGACGCGTTCAAATAAAAAGATGGAAGAACCTTCAGAACTTTAGGAATGAAAGGGTTCAAAAGCAATTTGCAGAGAAATAAGAAAAAAAAAATAATTTTGTGGCTAGAAGGTGTATCTGGAGCTATGCTGCTGAATTTAAATATTACTAGATGACCATTTGTGCCATGCTTGCGAAAACGTGTCTTCAGGCTTATGCGGACAGCAAAGACCCAGATCAGTCTGCGCATTAGCATAGTCTGATTAGGGCCTTCATTGTCAGCTAACAGAATCATTGGATATCTACAGAATGTATGAATGGAGAGCAAAGGCCTGGATGATACTTTGCACATGTGCAGGATGATCTTAATCCACACATATTACTTTTTTACTTGGCATGGGCCGTTTAATGTTTGCTTTCTTTTTTCCCCTATTCTATCTCAGCTGATAATAAGACTTGACATTTGGTATGAATGATATTTTTTAGGAGACAATGCATATGAAATGCAAATCTCTATTTTAGTGGAAAATAAGAAAAAAAAATGCTGTTCATTTTATTTTAATGTACAGAGGATAAATCTAGATAAAAGAAGAATAAGTTTTCTTATTTCTTGACAAAAATATGTGATGGGTACTCATTAGAAGCCCCCCTGGGCAAGTGCTTCTAATGAGTACCCACAACACATATTTTTGTGGAGATTTATAAATACCTTTTGGTTAACCCTAGTCCTGCTGGTACGGGCCCCCGTAGCCTAGTGGATAAGAGAGTTGACTCTTAATCCATTAGGTTTCTCACCGCTGTGGTTCGAGCCTGGCTCGGGTCATATGTGGGAAAGCCATGTTCTGCTTACGGATGGTCAGGTGGTTTTTCTCCGGGTTCTCCGGTTTTCGCCCACCTTCGATGAACGATCGGCTCGATATAAGTGAAATATTCTTGAAAGGGCCGTAAAACCTAAATCAAAAAAAAAAAAAAAAAAAAGTCCTGCTGGTCTTGGATATGTCCTGCCTTTGCAAACAGAGTAGATCCAGATCAGGTGGCTTCTTTAGAAAGCAACTGATCTGGATCTGCACTATTTGACATTCAGTATATGTGCATTTGTATCAACTACTTGGATCAAGTAATCTGATTGGCTTACAATTGGAAGTGGGCGGGCATCTTAATTTATTGAGCATGACAATTATGGGTTAAAACACGCCTCTTGTTTAGAGCTATACTGCATTGTGTGAATTTGACTGCAAAAAAATGGAGAGAAGTATGGTTTTTGAAGCTGGTACAAATCAAGATTGTCAGAATCAGTTCAGTCTTCTTCGTATTCTTAGCTCTTAAAACGCTGGGTAAATATTTCAGCAGAGACATTTTGAAATATTTTTCTTATTTTTCCCAGATATTAGGTTTGACATTTCATGCAAATTGTCTCCTCAGGAGACAATTTGCATGAAATGTCAAACCTAATATCTGGGAAAAATAAGAAAAATATCATAGATACGTCATCTGCTTTATTCGCTTATAGCGTGTTAATGGTTAAAGGTCAGATGATGGAAATAAAGTGCTTGAGCGTAAATACCAAATTAGCTAAGAATGGCAAATGTGGACAAACTATTAGAAGTTTCTGAACCAGGGATGTGTGGGATGACTGGCTTATGTATTTACAACTAACCTGAACTAGTCATGGAAATGAACAGTGACGGATATGTACAGTTTAAAGTCTGTCCGTGTTTGTACGAGAAGACATTGCTGTGGCCTTACCCTCATAGCCCTTGTTACTCTCTATTATTTGAACAGACGCGGAGCCTGGCTCCCTCCACACCTCTGACGGGGCGGCGATACTTGAAGGAGAAGGATCCGACGATAACCCCGGTCTCCACAGCAACACAGAGTGTCAGCAAACTGCAGTTGCTGCTGTCAGGGAGAAAGACCTCACCGAGTGACAAGTTGGCAGAACTTATCAGGTAAGACTATTGTGTGTAACTTTGTTTTGGACACTTATAAACATTGTTAATCCTTGTCCTGCTGAGCCCGGATGTGCCCTACCTTTGCAAACAGTGTAGATCCAGATCAGTTGGCTTCTAAGAAGCCAACTGATCTGGATCTGCACTGTTTGCCATTCAGTATGTGAATTTATAGCAACAATCTGGATCAAGTAATCTGATTGGCTGAAAATTTTAAAAGGGTGTGGCATCTTAATTTATTCAGCAGGACAAGGGTTAAATGTGGCTTTCATGCTTGGCACTCGGGTTAAAAATTTCAGCAGACATTTTATAATATTTTTCTTACTTTTCCCAGAAAACAGGTTTTGACATTTTATGCAAGACAATTTGCATGAAATGTCAAAATATGTTGTCTGGGAAAAGTAAGAAAAATATCATCAATTTATTGTCTTCTGAATTAGCCAAGGGAGTGGTAAAGGTTAAACGTCAGTCAGTTCCCCTGACTTCTCATAAGTAAAGCAGCAGTAGTTAAGAATGACTGATTTATAAAGTACTCAATAAAACAATGACTGATTTATAAAATACTCATAAAACAATTTTGATATTTTGGAAAGCCTACCCTATGAGCATTGCTTTTGGAAAAGAAACTGCAAAACTATAACAACAATGCCACAGGTTCAGCCAATTAAAGAGAATTGTTCCAACTTGCTACAGTTAGCAAGTGATACAAACCGCAGAGCTTGCTTTTTGGAGTGATTAACTGGCATTTAGCAAGTTAGCAAGCACTAAAATTGATCCCTGTTGCTGAGACATTTGTTCATGCTTCGTGTTAGAGTCATCATGAGATTGTTCTAACTGTGCGCAAAGGGTATTTTTAGGCAGAAATAACACATTCTCTCAATACTCTGGGTATCTTAAAGTTCCAGATAAGAGTGGGTATCAGGAAAATTTTTTCTTATTTCTCCACAAAAACATATTTTGTGGGTACTCATTAGAAGGACCTTGCCGAGGCACTTCTAATGAGTATCCACAACATTTGTTTTTGTCGAGAAATAAGAAAAATAATAATTTTTGTTTTAAAAAAAAAAAGTGCCTAATCTGGAGCTATGTATCTGGAAACAGCTTTGAAACTACCAATAAATAGATGTAGACCATAAAAGAAAGCTGATTGGAACAGAAATGATTTAGGGAAACCTTCCAGGCAGTATTGCCTTTTTATCATGGAAACTGACCCTGCAGGAAATGATCTTGCCGTATTTATCCTAAGTACTCCAGCGGACAGGCCCCCAAGTATTCTGGCAGACAGGCAAACAGTGTGGACCCAGACAGATGCTGCAGAATGCAGTGTCTGATCATGGTCAACACTGTCACTCATCCAGCAGTCTTTAGCTACATTGGGAGGTAGTAAAAATGAACTACCGTATTCGACTTAATTACCGCACTGTGCGCTTAGGTTTTTCAAAATTACTGGGAACACTCAGTTGTGGTAAAATATGTATCTACCTACTAAGGGTACGCTATAAAAAAGATCAGAAGAAGACTTTTGATTATAATTATGCAGTTTGTTTTTTTTCTGATTTTCTTTATAAAGACATGTTGTGGATATTCATTTGAATTGCATCGACAAGTCGATGCAATTCAAATGAATACCCACAACATATGTCTTTTAAGAAGTAGACAAAAAGTACACTGGCTGTAATGAAGACTACGGAAACTTCTTGACTGTGCACTTATAGGAGTATGTGCGGTAATTAGATCGAATACGGTAGGTAAAGTTTTAGATCAAATAAATTAAGGAGATACTGTGCCCAAGTATTAGAGTAAATATGGTGCATTAATATTGATTTTAACTTTCTTGCATTAACCTTTTGCATGCTGGAGGTGAATTTGGCAGATGACAAATTATATTTTTTGTATTATTTCTACAAGAAAATAGGGCTTGATATTTTGTGTGAATTGTCTCAGGAGAAAAATCCCATCAGACGTGAAAGCCCTATTTTCTGGGACATTTTAAAATGCCTGCTGATATTTTATTTTGGGTTCAAACCATTAACCAAAATAGAGGAGTTATCAAGGAGAAATATTTGATGATAATTCTGGGATAATTTTCTCCCAATACTCCATAAAAACAAATTTAATGGGTACTCGTTAGAAGCACCTATGTGAGGCTCTTCTAATGAGTACCCATAACTATTGTTTTTTGTTTGTTTGTTTTTTTTTTTGAGAAATAAGAAAATTTATTACAGAATTATCTATCACCAAATACTTCTCCTTAAACCTAGTCCTTCTGAACCAGGATATACCCTGCCTTTGCAAACAGTGTAGAATTGGATCAGTTGGCTTCTGATCTGGATCTGCACTGTTTGCCATTAAGTTTGTGAATTTGTACAAAAAATCTGGATCAAGTAATCTGATTCGCAGAAAATTAGAAGTGGGCATAAAAGAAGTCTGCTTATCTCTGAGAGAGAGAAAAAAAGAAAAATATCATTAGTTTGTTATCTGCTGAATTAGCCCATAGAGTGGTGACGGTTAATAGTCTTGAAGAAAGTATCTTCCTGCCAGATAAAAAAAAGCTACTGCTGGAAAATGAAATACACCATAGAGAGTACCCTATCAGTTGTTATGATTCTCTGTTTTATGGCCTTTCAACACATGATTAAGTTGATGAGCAGTTGAAGATAAAAAGTGTTGATAAGATAGGTATGAATAAATGAAACACCTGATGGAGAAAACAGCAGTATTAACTTACATCAGGCCCCTTTTAACGCTTAGCACTCTGGGTAAAAATTTCATCAACATTTTGAAATATTTTTCTTATTTTTTCCAGAAAATAGGCTTTGACACATCATGCAAATTGTCTATGTCAAAGCCTATTTTTTTTGGGGGGGGGGGGCAATCAAATTTTGTGGTGTGCTGAAAATGCCCAGAGAGTGGTAAAGGTTAAAATAGCAATACTATTTAGCCTAGCATATGAAGCACCCAGATGGCCAAGCGGTTAGCGTTCCCGACCAGATCATGAGGTCCCAGATTCGAATCTCGCTGGAGGCGGACTTCAGTTCAAGACTGTACGCACTTCATTGCACATTGCATTTCATTGTCACCCTTCCATGGTCCCAATATGACTGCACTAATGTTGAAAGGAATGTAAAACACCAAATCATGATCATTAGCGTAGCAAACACTAAGAATATGGACAACTTAACTTGTTACCATACTTTAGCTAAAATTTTAACAAGTCTTTTGTACGGCCCTTTAACCGGTACAGTGGCTCAGTGGTAGAGCGTCCGCTTTGTGACCGGGAGGTTGTGGGTTCGATCCCGGGCCGGGTCATACCAGAGACATTAAAAATGGTGCTAGCTGCTCTTTCGCTTGGCGCTCAGCATTAAGAAAGTAGAGCTAGGAATCGGAACTGGTCAGCTCAGTGTCAGTATAATGTGACTGGGTGAAATATCATGTTAAAGTGTCTGGGGCATGATATTTCAGTGAGGCAGCACTCTAAAAGTGAGCACTGAGCTCCCTGTCACATCCAGACACTGTCGCGATATGACTGAAAGATTGTTGAAAGCGACATTAAGCCCAAGTCAAACAAACGGCCCTTTGATGTGAATAAAAATTGTAGCTGGGTATACAGTGTTTGCTTAACGCTTAGCATTCTGGGTAAAATTTTCAGCAGACGACAAAATCAGGATTTTTTTTTTTTTTTTTTTTTTTTTCCAGAAAATAGGTTTTGACATTTTATGCAAATTGTCTCTGATAGAGACAATTTGCATGAAATGTCAAAACCTGTTTTCTTGGAAAAATAAGAAAAGTATTTTAAAAATGTCGTCTGCTGAAATTTTTTCACCATAGGGCTGAGTATCAAACATGTCTGTTAGAATACTGGAAATAATATACGTCTAAATATTAAGGTAACTCATTATTATACTTTCCAAAATTTTTGTGCCGGCCTCGGTGACTCAGTCAGACAGTCAGACGCGCGCCCTACTGGTGATCAGAAGATTGTGGTTTTGATCCCTGCCAGGTCCAGCAACATTCTTTCATTGAGATTGATCATGAAATATTTTCTACGGTCATTTCCTCCCTCTCTGCTGACTGAAGAAGGCCAGTTGTAGGTTTCTAGTGAAAGAATGTGCACAAGTATTGGTTAGAGGACTAAGCCTGCCTAGGAAAGGTGTGGCCTCGGTGGCTCAGTTGGTTGCGCCGTCCAACTGGAGACCAGGAGGTCGCGGGTTCAAACCCCGCCGAGGTCGGCAACATTCCTCCGTGGAGATTGATCATGAAATATTTTCTACTGTCATTCTCTCCCTTCCCCTGATTCAAGAAGGGCAGTTGTCAGTTTCTGGCGAAAGAATGTGCACACTACTGGTTAACCGCTTAGAGGACTAAGCCTGCCCAGTAAACGTTTGGTTAGGTAAACTGACCGTGCTCGATGACCCCATTGGGTTGACTGGGCCGTAAAACTTCAACACAAACAAACTAGGAAAGGTGTAGTTAAGTAAACTGACTGGATCAACATGGCCTTAATAATAATTTTGACTGCAATAATAATGTTGACTCCAAACCTGCCATCCAGGGCCCAGTTGTTCAAAGCATCGTTAGCTTAACGAGCTCGTTAAGGGTCATTTCGTTAACTGTTTTAGCAGATTCAATATACAATATTCTGATATTTTTTGCTGAAAAAATTTTCAGCAAAAAATTTCAGCATATTTGCGTATCACTTGATGTAAATTTTAACGAATCGTTAACTAACGATGTCGTTAGCTTTGAACAACTGGGCCCAGAGTGTTATCTGCTTCAGTTTTGCTTAATTATTTTATTATACTTTATGGATTAGCAGACGTAGCCTTTACCACTCTCTGGGCTAATTAAGCAGACAACAAATTTATGATATTTTTCTTATTTTCCCAGAAAACAGGATCTGATATTTCATGCAAATTGGAGACAATTTGCATGAAATGTCAGATCCTGTTTCCTGGGAAAAACAAGAAAAATATTTCAAAATGTAGTCTGCTGAATTTTTTCCCAGCATGTTAAGTAAAGTGTTAAAAGACCACAAGTTGCCAGTCTAGAGAGGTCCTTTTAGTCATGATTTCTTGTACTTTCTCCTCTAATTTTAACAAAACAGCAATCAAAAAGCTATTACCTGAAATTTTCAGCAATATTTTTTGGTGTCACTGGGTCAAATAATTCAGCAGTTAAAACTGTGATCCAGAGAAAAAAACAAAACAAAAAAAAAACTAAAAAAAAAAAACTAAGCAAGCTGTAAAGACAAAAAACAAAACAAAACAAAAAAAAAAAACAACAACAAAAAGTACCTTATCCCATTGTAGATTGAATAAACTCACCCACACTATATATTGGAAGAGTCCAATTTCAAGTTTAGGTAGGTCAGGCTATGAGAGAGATATTCTTAGAGAAAAATGGCTATTTGCAAACAGTGAAGACCTTGATAAAGTCTGATCTGGGTCGGCACTGTTTGCCAGTTACCCTTTTAGGGGTCTCCCAACTACAATGGGTTATAATAGATATAGTTAAGAGGTATATGCTTGTAAATATTTTCTTATTTCTCCAAGAAACTTCAGCTCATGATGGTACAGCACTTCATTGCACAGAGCCTTTCATTATCACCTTCCCATCATCTCGATATGACTTAATTAATGTTGAAATTGAGTAAAACCCAACTCATCATAATTTATCTCCATGAAATATATGTTGTCACTCGTGGGTAGTTCTTGAAGCACCTGTTTGCTTAAAAAAAAAGATCTGTATCTGGAGTTATGCTCAGAGCCACTTCTGATAAGTACCCACAACAATGTTTAAAAAAAGAAAAAATACCGTATTCAACCTAATTACCGTACATGCTCCTATAAACACACAGCCAAGCAATTTAGTAGTCTTTAGATTATAGCCAGTGTACTTTTATCTACTTAATAAAAACATATGTTGTGGATTCTCATTTGAATTGCCTCGACAAGTATGCGGCTTCTCATCAGAGTCTACACTGCCACTCGTCCAGCTATTTTTAGACACAACATTGGGTAGTAAATTGTTAAAATTTTAGATAAAGTATTGTAAGTAGTTGAGGTATCTGAATACTAAGGGTAAATACGGTAAAGTAACAGGCACAGGAATCAAATGATTGATTATTAGCAAATCTCTAAAGATAATCATTTTTATGGAATTTATCGATCAGTTAATTGATTATTCGATTCGAGTACAATTTTAAGAATTCAGAATATCATCCGCTACAATTCTGTTTGCCCCTATTAGGATAATATTTTTTTTTCATGGAGAAATGAGTAACAAGTAAACTGTTCCCAAGAATGCTCTGCTTTTCTGAAGCCATGAGATTTGTCAATATTGTCATTAGATACTGCATATTAAACTTGGATAAAATTTGATCCAGGTCCAGAAGAAAACTGTTAACCCATTGTAGACTGAATGAATTCTCCCATACTATATATTGGAAGATTCTACTTTTGATTTGAGGCATGTCAGGCTATGTGTTTTAAATATGTGATCCTAAAGAAAAATGGTTGAACTATTTGCAAACAAATGGATCCTAATGGCATGGGTTCTGCGGCGTCTGATCTGGGTCTGCACTGTTTTCCAATTATCCTTTTAGGGGTTTCCAGACCACAATGGGTTAATTTGATAAAATGGACTGTTGAATGAGAAAAAGTCCCTTCAGATAATAGCTCCAGATAAAAGAGTCAGTCACTGTTGTCAAAATGAAAGTTTTCTTATTTGTTTACACAAAAATGTATGTGTTCTTAAATATGTCCATCCATCCCCTGAACCTCCACCCCCACCTCTTCCAGAGGTTAAGGGAGGCATATTGTATTTTTGGTCCACGTCCTCGTTGAGGTTGTGTTGTTGTCAACATTGGCATTATCGTCACAGTATCTTGTGTGCAGGATATCTCTTGAACCAAGGGGAGCGTGTTCTTTCCTTTTAGAGTAGGTCCCTTTTCAGACGTGGGTAGGTGTGCAGAAATTCTACCAGGTGTATCCAGGCCCTTTAAAGCTTCGCATGCTGGGTAAATATTTCATGTCCAATATTTCACGGTCCACTGACTTTGTTAAGTTTTTGTGTTTATGTCAGTTTCTCAATAACAGTTGGTCCTACAGCCAGTGACACTTAGTACATGCATACATCTTAGCATGGCCTCTTGAACACAGTCATTCGTATTTGACCTTGACCTATATTTCATGGTCTATGAGGCATGCTACATCGTCTTGTTAATATAATCATGATGAATCTTGGTCAGAATATTTCTAGGTCAGATTCTTTAACCCATTGTATACTGAATAGACTCTCCCACACTATATATTGGAAGAATCCAATTTCAATTTTAGGTACGTCTGGCTCAGGCCTCCACCGAGGGGGCGATTCGGGCGAAGAAGTCGCCGAAATTCTTATGACTTCGCCCTATCGGTCCGGGAAGGAGAAGACGACTTCGCCCCGTTTTTCGGCGATTTTCGAAACCTACTTTCGGTTTTGCTTGCGCCGGTGAGTCGGTGTTTTGCTTGTTTACAGCAGACACTGACAGTTGTTTAATGATCGCTAACGGCGATACACCTACAACAACTCGTTGTTTACAAAAACATGATATAATTACCTTGATTGGTAATTATCCATAACCGTCCATATTCCTTTGATTAATCCAGTAATCACTAGTGTTGATGTCATCAGATACCATGCAATCACCCGTGATGATAACTGACCAAAACGATTGGCCGAAAGCACCACGTGGACAATGTAAGAGTGACAATTTTACCGTTTAGTGGGCGGGGCCAATGTGTCAATAACCGTCAAAAGGATTGCCTGGATGACACGCTTCTATGCTCAAACAACAGTACAAACAACTAAAAACTCTTTGATCTCTTTAGGCAGCGACTCTTCGGATGCAAATTGTAATGTCAGATTGTGGTGATAAGCGGATTAACGTACCGATTAATAGATGCTAATTGAATAGTTTGTCTTTTCTTTGACTTTAATTGAAAACTGTTTGTTTGTTTTTCAAATGAGTGTTTAATCAATTTAATCATTTTTTTTCTCCTCTTCGTATATCAGCTCGTAAACGGCAGTCATGTCGCTCACATCTTGGCTGAAAATTGGGTCTCCCAAACCCAGTAGCTGTGAATGTTGCTATAAATTTACATACTTAATGGCAAATTGTGCAGATCCAGATCAGTTGGCTTCCTGATCTGGATCTACACTGTTTGCAATGGCAGGGTATATCCGGGTTCAGCAGGACAAGGGTTAAACAAGGGGAAATGGTGACAATTTAGGGATAGTTTTTATTACTTCTTTAAAAAAATATGTTGTGAGTACCTGTTAGAATCAGTTCAAGTCAGTTCTAATTATGAGTACCAACAATGTATATTTTTAAAGAGAATCACAGAAAATTATTACTGAATTATTTGGAGCTGTGTGAGAAAAAAAAATAACCATTCGCCAAAGAGCTGAATCAAATAATGAAAAGTTACAAGTACATGTTCTTTACCTAATATCTGGAGAGATAGTTTTAAAATGTTTAAGGTTTTAATAAAGCAATAAATTAGTTTTTGATTTTTTTTTTCATTCATAATATTGCATCATCCACCATTTTGCATGAACGGTCATAGTCACTTCTCCCTCTGGTCCTTCACTTCTCCCTATTTGGGCTGGAGGGAGAAGTCACTTCTCCCTACTTGTTGGGCCTAGGTTGGGGCCTGCCGGCTATGAGATTTACATATTCCTAGAGAAAAATGGCTGAACTATTTGCAAACAGTGGAGACCCTGATCATATGCCGCATTCTGCGGCGTCTGATCTGGATCTGCACTGTTTGGCAATTACCCTTTTACGGGTCTCCCGACTACAATGGGTTAAAGTGCTATGATACTCGGGTGAGCATTACTGGGCCATCATAGCCCTCGTGTTCAAGGATTAACAGCTTAGAGGACTAAGCCTGCCCAGTAAACGTGTGGTTAGGTAAACTGACAGCACTCGACATGACCCCATTGGGTTAACTGGGTCGTAAAACCTCAACACAAACAAATCAAGGAAATCAAGACTTGATATTGTTATTTTCCTTATTTTTCACAGGGAACAATTTGAATGAAATGTCGTTATTCCTGTGAAAATAAGAAACATATTTACTTTAACCTTTAACCCATTGTATACTGAATAGACTCTCCCACACTATATATTGGAAGAGTCTAATTTCAATTTTAGGTATATCTGGCTATGAGATCTACATATTTCTAGAGAAAAATGGCTAAACTGTTTGCAAACAGTGGAGACCCTGATCAGACGCCGCATTCTGCAGCATCTGATCTGGGTCTGCACTGTTTGCCACTTAACCTTTTACAGTCTCCAGACTACAGTGGGTTAACACTCTGGATAGATTCAACAGATGACAAATTGATATTTTCTTATTTTACCCAGAAAAAAGACTCAGTCATATAAGTAGCATGAAATGACATGTTAAAGTCTGTAATGTAGTAAAAAGAAGAAAACTATTTCAAAATGTCGTCTGCTAGCATGCTAAGTATTAAATGTCTGCTGCTACTTAAATCTAGCAGGTTAAAGGTTAATGGACCTTGATTTTGAGACAAGTAGCCCAAGGTTCTGTAAATCCAGCATCCATATTGATAAGGGCTTATCCTAGGATATCTGATATTGTGTAATAGAGAGCATTTAACACTTAACAAGCTATCGATGATTTCAGCAGATGACAAATTGACAACATTTTTTCCCCAGAAAATAGGATTTGACATTTCATGCAAATTGTCTCCTGAGGAGACAATTTGCATGAAATGTCAAAACCTATTTTCTGGGGAAAATAAAATAAAAAAAAAAAAATCAAAATATTGTTTGCTGAAGTTATTATCCAGCTTGCTAAGTATTAAGTGTTTATAGGAAATCAGCCCAAGTTTTTCAGCATTGTCAGCTGTGCTCCAGAGAAAGGGTGTTTTTTTTGTTGTTTTTTTCCCCCATATTTCTCAATGAAAATATTCTTTTTTGAACTTGTTAGGGTTTACTGAGGTTATTCTGAGTAGTTACAAAATATGTCTTTATGAGGAAAAAAGAATAAAATATCAACGCAATCTTGGGGAGAAAAAGCATCATATCTGGACCGGGATTATCAGTCAATACCCAGCAATATTAGCCTAATGGCATGGGTTCCAGATATATGAATCGCTGAGACAGATATGACACAGTGAGAGAGAAGGGTCCTTGTTAGGTATTACTCTTGAAGTCTCTTGAAGTCAATAATGGCCCTGATTTGCTTAATGCGCATTCTAATCAGGGCCTTTGTTGCCCACCTACAGGCAGAAAGGGTTAGCCCTGATCGACTACATAAATTTAGTACATAAACTGGGCCCACTTGTTCAAAGCTAATGATGTCATTAGTTAAGGTATCCTTAAAACTTTGATAATTTAATATGGCATATACGCTAATATTTTCGCTGAAAAAAATGTGAGTAGTTTTTGCATTAAAAGCTACTCACAATTTTTCAGCAAAAATGCCTGTGAACTAGATATTGTACTTACTAGAACAGTTAACATTTTGCACACTAACAAGCTCGTTATGCTAACGATGCTTTGAACAACTGGGTCCTGATGTGGATCTTTGCCTGTCACAAATGTGTTGAGGCTTCTGTATGGGTGGGTGTATCTTACACATGAGTTCACCCAAGTTCATGTGGGGGTGCACGCGGGCAGATCACTTTTGTCACCCTTATTTTGAGTCCAATAACTTTTAAGTCTTGGGATAACACAGCAGAAAACCATATCTGAATAAATATTTTTCCTCAACAAACATGTTTTATGATTCCTTGCTAATCCCATAACATGCGTTTTTTGTTGTTTTTTTTTTTTTTTAGCTCACCTGAGCTATGCTCAGGATGAGCTATTGTGATCACTTTCGTCCGTCGTCCGTCCGTTGACATTTTCAAACGACTCCTCTGAAACCCCTGAGCCAATTTTGCTCAAATTTCATATAGAGCCTCCTTAGGCTGGGGGAACGAAAAATTGCTAAAATGGTTGTGGTCCATTGACCAAGATGGCCACCATGCCCATATATGGTAAAAACATTTAAAAATCTTCTTCTCCAGAACTGAGGATGCCTTGGGGCTGAATCTTTGCATACGTCATCGGGGACGGGAGGTCTACCAAAATTGCTAAAATAAATGTCAAGTTTGCTTCCCTATGCATTTGTATGGGAAAAACATTTAAACATCTTGTTCTCCAAAACCGAGGATGCCTTATGGCTGAACCTTTATATATATCATCGGAAACTGGAAGTCTATCAAAGTTGCTAAAATAATGGTTGTACATTGCCATTTGACCTTTTTATGGTAAGGTCAATTCTGCTTTCTTATGCATTTGTATGGTAAAAATGTTCAGATTTTCAAATGACTTCTTCTCTGGAGCCTCTGGGCCAATTTTGCTCAAATAGAATATGGAGCTTCCTTAGGTTGGGGGAATGAAAGATTGTTAAAATAGTCGCGGCCAGTTGACCAAGATGGCCGCCATGCCCATATATGGTAAAAACCTTTAAAAATCTTCTTCTCCAGAGCCGAGGATGCCTTGGGGCTGAATCTTTGCACAAGTCATTGGGGACGGGAGGTCTACCAAAATTGCTAAAATAAATATTGTATATTGACATTTGACCTTTTTACGGCAAGGTCAAGTTTGCTTCCGTATGCAGTTGTATGCGAAAAACCTTTAAAAATCTTGTTTTCCAAAACCGAGGATGCCTTGTGAGCTGAATCTTTACATATATCATCGGAAACTGGAGGTCTACCAAAGTTGTTATAATAATGGTCGTACATTGACATTTGACCTTTTACCATGAGGTCAATTTTGCATCTGTATGCATTTGTATGGGAAAAATATTCAGAATTTTAAATGACTTCTCCTCTGGAGCCTCTGGGCCAATTTTGCGCAAATATCATATGGAGCCTCCTTAGGTTGGGGGAATGAAAGATTGCTAAAATGGTCGCGGTTCATTGACCAGGATGGCCGCCATGCCCATATATGGTAAAAACGTTTAAAAATCTTCTCCTCCAGAACTGGGGACGCCTTGGGGCTGAATCTTTGCTTAAATCATCAGGGAGGGGGGGTCTACCAAAGTTGCTAAAATAATGGTCGTACAAGTTTGCTTCCCTATGCATTTGTATGGGAAAAAACATTTAAAAATCTTATTTTCCAAAACCGAGGATGCCTTATGGCTGAATCTTTGCATATATTATTGGGAACATCTGCATGTCTGCAGTGGCTATGTCACTCAGGTGAGCGAACCGTGGCCCGTGGGCCTCTTGTTTTTTAATGCCCCCGCCATTTGAAGAATGGTGGAAAGGGCATATAGTGTTACCTCTGTCCATCCGTCTCCATCAGCGTCCGGGGTTAGCAATTTGCATTTGTTTTTCAGGTGGGGGCTTCGTGTCCTTTGCACACATTTCTAGTTTGTTGGGTTTTTTTGTTGTTTTTTTGGGGTGAAGAAATAAGAAAACTATCCTTTATACATTTAGCAAATAATTTTGACATTCTTCAGTATCATTCTGCAATATTGTAATAGTCAGCTTCAGCTGTTGCCTCATTCCAATTAAGTTTGAGATGTTTTCTGAAGATTTAGTGCAATTTCTCTGACATTTAATGTCATAACTGATGCTCCAAACTTTTAATGTCATAAACAAGATCCACTTTCTGGCTTTGTCATGCATAAAGGGAATCTCATACCAGTGTTACAATGCAAAATGTAGAAATGTCTGCATTTTGCATGGACGCTGGCGTGAAATGTAGAAATTTGCTACATTTTACTTTAACATCAATGCAAAATATAGAAATTTCTGTATTTTCTATTGCAAATATTTATTTTTTTTGAGTAGATGCCTTTTAGTAGGGAGATAAAAAAAATTTTGAAAGAGTTAATTTCCCAGAATGTGTATCCCGTTCCCTTAAAACACTACCTAAAATTGTATCCTTAAAACACTACCTAAAATTGTATATACCGTATTTGACCTAATTATCGCACATTCTCCTTTAAGCGCACAGTAAAGTAATTAAGTAGCCTTTAGATTACAGTCGGTGTACTTTTATCTACTTCTTTATAAAAACATGTTGTGGGAACTCCTTTGAATTGCCTCGACAAGTTGAGGCAGTTCAAACGAGTACCCACAACATACGTTTTTATAAAGAAAATCATAAAATAATACTGCAAAAGCATCGTTAAATTCGCTTTTCATTAAAGGCTCCATATCCCTCAAAAATAGACATTTTATTGTCCAAGAAAGGGTTAATAAATTGATATATGGTATTAATACAATCATAGAATGTGGCACCTGACAGCCTGTAAAATTTCAGTTAGTCTCTCATTCTTGAAATGAAATGATTTTTTATCATATCTCTGAATTAATGTTGCCAACATTAATTCAAATATATGATAAAAAATCATTTCATTTTTGATTCAGTTCAAAAACAAGACTGAAATTTTACAGGCGGTCAGATGCTGCATTTTATGATCGTATTGATTATCAATTTATTAAATTTTTCTTGGATAAAAAATGCCTATTTTTGAGGGATATGGAGCCTTTAAAGTCCTCTGCTGATCTTTCTTTAAAAAGTGCCCATATTAGGTTGATATTCCACTACAAATTTGTTCAGTAAGTTTGAAAAATCTAAGTGCACAGTGCGGTAATTAGGTTGAATATGGTATTTTTCCCTCAGTATATTTACAGTTCTGCCTTGCAGCTGAGAAGGTTATTGGCACAGACTGGTTCTATGTTTATCAGATGCTTAGTAAGAAACCATTTGCTTGCATCTTTGGATGTTTTTCAGGCATTAAAAATGCAATCAAAAACAACTGATAATTTAACTGAATCAAAGCTGTGCATTTCATCAAAAGCTTTAAACAGATTCTAGATGTTTTGTACGTTTGGCATATGGTAAGCATCACTGGTGATTTAGTGCGAGTAGACAAAATAATTGTTGCAGCTCAACCGAATGCTTGACTCTTACATAGCTCCTGATAAAACGCTTTTTTGATTAAAAAAATTGATGTTTTTGTTACTTCTCCACAAAAACATTCATTAGAAGCGCCTCAGTATGTGCATTGATATTGTGGAGATTTGGTCTGGGATTGCCAACGGACAAATTTCATCAATTTTTGATAGAGTTATCTGCCCGCCACACAATAGCGATGGGGTATTATCGTTTCACATTTTTATTTTTGTTTACAGATTTAGTTCTTAAACTCATGTTATACTGATCAGACCCAAAGGCATAATAAAATTGAAGAAAAACAATCTTAACCAGCCTTTCTTTTTTGGAGTGTATCACTTGAATAAGGTTTTGATTTCAGATTTGAGTTATGACTTTAGCATACTGAAGGAGAATTGCATGTAGCAGTTGATAAATAAGTAATATTGTTATTATTTTTCCTTGAAAATAGGGCTTGACATTTCATGCAGGTTGTCCCCTAAGAAGACAATTTGCATTATATATCAAGTCCTTTTTTACTGGAAAAAGTGAAAAAAAAAAAAAAAAAAATCCCACAAACTAGTTAAAAAAAATCATAGCTCCAGATAATTTGCTTCTTTTTTTTTTTTCAGCCAAAAAAGTATTGATATTTTGTCTTATTTCTCCATGAAATCATGTTGCGGTACTCATTAGAAGTGCCTCATGGCACCCACAACATGTATTCATGGAAAAATAAGAAAAATATAAATCTGCTTAAAATGTTATATTTACTCATTAGAAGTGCCATGCCGAGGCACTTCTAATGAGTACTCATAACATGTTTTCCTGGAAAGATAAACAAAATGTTTTCATGGGGAAATAAGAAAAATATTGATCTGGATACCCATCATATTTAGAGTTCTAGAAAATGTGCCACTAATATTCAAATTCAGCAAGTTAAGGGTTAATTTATTATGTTGCATATTGATTCTTAGGTAGGTTATAGGTAATCAGGTAACTGGGTCTTCTTTGCTTGAGGCTGGTAGCAGAAAAAACCAGTATTTCCCATGACACAGAACAGGAAATGTCTAAACCAGTCCACAGATCTGGGCAGTCTGGTTCTGGATTGTCACCTTTCACAATGCAATTTCTACAGACACTAATTTGTAATCACAAAATTATGAGCAGACTGTGTGGATGTCAGGCTGGCATTATTATGTCTTTTTCTTTTTGTCCCCAACCACTAGCATAGTTCAGGACATTGGAAATAGTAGTATTTTGTCCATCCCTGTTTCTCTGATTCTGTGATTCATCCATGTTTCCATGATTCTGTGGTTTCGTCCGGGCTACAATTCTTTAACCCTATGGAATATTTCCATGAAACAGTTGGACGCGCCGTCTGACTGGAGACCAGGAGGTCGCGGGTTCAACCCCCGCCGAGGTCGGCAACATTCTTCCGTGGAGATTTATCATGAAATATTTTCTACGGTCATTCTCTCCCTTCCGCTGATTCAAGAAGAGCAGTTGTCAGTTTCTGGCGAAAGAATGTGCACAACACTGGTTAACCGCTTAGAGGACTAAGCCTGCCCAGTAAACGTGTGGTTAGGGAAACTGACCGCGCTCGACATGACCCCATTGGTTGACTGGGCCGTAAAACCTCAGCACAAACAAACCATGAAACTGCACACACAAACTAAGCTTGATGAGACCATGTGTCTTGATCATCTTGAACTGAAATCTAAAAGCAATTAGTAGCTTCTTGTATTGGATGGGAGATTTTTGCCGCTCTTTGACAATTTCTTGTCTCATTTAACCTTTTAATTGGTAGACTTAACTCTTTCCCCGCTAGTGGTGACTTTCATCATCTGCTGATAACCTTTGCAAACAGTTTGGACCCAGATCAGGCCCGACAAAACATTGGACCTGATCTGGATCCAAACTTTTACACTCTGATGGTATTCCTGAAAGATTTTTTTGAAAAAGTTGATTTAAGAAAAAAACAAAACAAAACAAAAAAAAAAACAGACGACAAAAAAGGCATGCAAAATTACCCAGCATACAGAGTTAAATAGCAGCAGATGTCATTTTAAAATATTGACAAGGCATGACATGTTCAGCAAGGGAATGGTTAAGAGGCGCTTCTAATGAGTACATGTTTCTTTGAGGAATAGGAAAAAATCTTCCCTTTCATTCCCGTTCCTCTTTCTTCCCTGTACCTCTTTCATTTCCTCTACTATCTCTCCTATCTCTCTCCTCCCTTTCTCTGGGAGATGACACAAAATGAGGGTTGACGTGTCATAAAACCTCAACATAATAAAACAAGAACCGCTGAAGTTTTACCTAGCATGCAGAGCATTAATGTTATTGTCAGTAAATGTATTTACACTGTCAACCATTCTGTTCTTATTTAGTTGATACTTACTTAGCTCTTGTCATGCTGAATAAATTAAGATGCCACTCCCACTTCCAATTTCCAGCCAATCAGATTACTTGATCCGGATTTTTGATAGAAATTCACCTATTTAATGACAAACAGTGCAGATCCAGATCAGTTGGTTTCTTCAGAAGCCAACTGATCTGGATCTGCACTGTTTGCTAAGATACAGCATGTCGTGTTCAGCAAGAGAAGGGCTAATTTTAATTTATAAGTTTAACATTATGATGATAACTATATAGTTATGAAAACCTTTGCTTGAGATGTTTACCTGCCAAACAAAAGTTTTAATAAATAAATTAGTTTGTATTCAGTTTTTGCATAACAAAATTGTCCTTGGTATCCATTATCGAGGACCTATATCTAATGTTAAATGGTGAAATATAAATATTTGGACAGTTGGAGTAGCTTCTAGTGTGCCTTTATTTTCATTGTCCAAATATTTAATAAAAAAAAATGAAGTACAGGTGTTAAATAATGAAGTACAGGTGTACTTCTGTATTTTCAAGGTTTTACATACCATATTTACCCTGAGTATTTGGATATAAGGTCAAAGGGTGAAATATAAATATTTGGACAACTGGAGTAGCTTCCAGTGCATAGCTCTAGTTAAGGCGCTTTTTCCAATCCAAAAGTATTGATACTTTTTTTTTTATTTCTGCATGATAACATATGTTGAGGTACTCATTAGAGACGCCTTGCCGAAGCGCTTCTAATGAGTACCCACATCACAAAAACATATGTTGAGGTACTCATTAGAGGCACCTCACCGAGGCACTTCTAATGAGTACCCACAACACATGTTTTCGTGCAGAAATAAGAAAAATATTAATCTGATACCCAATCTAGGCCTATGCCAGTGTGCCTTTAGTTTCATTGTTGAAATATTTGAAAGGAAAAAAAAAAAAAAAAGAAAAGAGTACAGATGTACTCTTGTAGTTTCAAAGTTTTACATACAATCTTTACTCTTTAACCTTAACAATTCTGTGGGCAGACTCAGCAAACTACAAATTGATTATATTTTTTCTTATTTTTCCCAGACAGTAGACTTTTACATTTCCTGCAAATAGAATCGGCACAGTGGCTTGGTAGGTAGAGCGTCCATTTTATGACCTGCAGGTTGCAGATTTGATCCCTGGCTGGGTCATATCAAAGACTTTAAAAATGGTACTAGCTACTGTTTTGCTTGGCACTCAGCATTTAGAAACTAGAGCTAGGAATCAGAACCGGTCAGCTCAGTGTCAGTATAATGTGACTGGGTGGCATATCATGGACATGATATTTCAGTGAAGCAGCATTCTAAAAGTGAGCATCTAGCTTCCTGCCACATTCAGACCCATTGAGATATGACTGAAAGATTGTTGAAAGTGATGTAAAGCCTGAATAAAACAAACAAATTCATGGAAATTAAGCAATGCCAAAGCCTATTTTCTAGGAAAATTTTATTTGCGTGAAATGCCAAAGCCTATTTTCTAGGAAAAATAAGAAGAAAAATTCAGAATGTCATCTTCTGAAGTTTTTACCCAGCATGCTGCATAGCTACAGATAAGAGGGGGTATCCACATAATATTTTTCTTATTTCTCAACGAAAGCATATGTTGTGGGTACTCATTAGAAGTGCCTCGGTGAGGTGCTTCTAATGAGTACTCACAACATCTGTTTTCGTATAGAAATAAGAAAGATATCGGCATTTTTCGGATGAAAAAAGCGCCTTATCTGTTGCTATGAATTGCTAAGCATTAAGTATTCAGACAGACATGCCAGAGCAAATAGTGTAGATCCTGATTAGATGCTGCATAATGCATCATCAAATCAGGATTAGACTGGCTCCAGTCTCCAGTGACTAAATATTTCTCTCATTTTCCTGTTTGATAACCCACTAAAATAAAACCAAAAACATCATGGCTATAAAGGCTGGTCACTAGAGTAGTACCAGCTTTATAGTCTTGACATTACTTTGTTTTTATTTTAGTGGATTATTAAACAGATTATAAGAAAAAATATTTAGTCGCTGGATACTGGAGCCAGTCTAAATCAGGATCTACATTGTTTTCTGTTCCTCCAGCAATTTTTAGTTCTAGTGTAGAATCTGATCAGTCTGATCAGGGTCCTCATTGTTTGCCTGTATGCAAAAATAGGTTTGAAAAGTTTGCAAGAATATTCAGCAGACGACATAAACAGACAGTATTTTCTGATGCAGGTTTTCGTAGCATTTTAAGGGTTAAAACTGCTGGATGAGTGGCAAAATCTGTAGACCCTAATCAGATGCTGCATTCTGCGGCATCTGATCTGGGTCTACACTGTATGCTCAGGCCTGTCTGTCCCAATACATAGTCATTATGTTATTTTCTATTTTCAGTGAGCATGGGGGTGCAGCACTTCTTGAAACTATTACAGTGCGAGTCAGAGAGATGGGTGAGGTGTTCTGTTCCCATTATGTCCAGGTTAGTTCATACAATACTGATTTTGTAACAAATCATCATCATCATCATTGTCATAATATAGAGCAAAGAAATTGGAGAATAAGGTAAAGGACTTAGGTATTATTTTTACCTTAATACGCCGGTCTCGGTGGCTCAGTTGGATGCGCCGTCAGATTGGAGACCAGGAGGTCGCGGGTTCAACCCCCGCCGAGGTCGGCAACATTCTTTCGTGGAGATTGATCGTGAAATATTTTCTACGGTCATTCTCTCCCTTCCGCTGATTCAAGAAGGGTAGTTGTCAGTTTCTGGCAAAAGAATGTGCAAAATACTGGTTAACCACATAGAGGACTAAGCCTGCCCAGTAAACGTGTGGTTAGGTAAACTGTCTGCGCTCGACATGACCCTATTGGGTTGACTAGGCCGTAAAACCTCAACACAAACCCAAAATGTACCTTAATTCCTGTGTCTATACAAAACATGATTTACCAACACATTTAGATAGCTCATTAATGCTTACCATGCTAGGTAACAATTTCAGCAGATATTTTAAAATATTTTTGTTTTTCCCCAAAACAGGTTTGACCTTTCATGCAAATTGTCTCCATTGGAGACAATTTGCATGAACTGTCAAATTCTGTTTACTGGTAAAAATAGGAGACAGTTTGCATGAAATGTCGAAACCTGTTTTCTGTGAAAAATAAGAAAAATATTTCAATATGTCGTCTGCTGAAAATTGCATACAGAGTGCTAAGCGTTTCAGAATAACAGGTCATTAAGTTTTTAATTGTTTCTCTAGGCAGCAGATAACCATCCTGCAAGCCAGATGGATTTTGCCAAAAGACGTCTGCAACTCGGTGAAAGTTTGTACTATAAAACGCTAGAGAGTATTTTACTGGGAGAAAAACACAGAGCTGGCTCGTGTAAAGATAAAAGGGCAAATATGTCTGTAAGTATTTGTTTTACCCAACTTTGTCTTTGTAATGTGTATATTTTGTACCATAATTACCTTAAATATTCTGACCCCTTAACTCCTTACCAGACTTGTCTTAAAATTTGAAGGAGTCCTTTATCTGTTGAAAATAGTGTAGATCGTGATCAGATGCCATTTTCTGTTTGCTCTTGCCTGTCTGTCTGTAGCTTAATAATGTGCCTGCCTCGTTGGCTCAGTCTGATGTGCATCAGACTGGTGATAGGGGAGAGCATGGGTTTGATCCCTGACAGGTCTGGCAACATTCTTTCATAGAGTTTGACCATGAAATATGTTTTACATTTATTTGCTCCCTTCCACTGATTCAGGAAGGGCAGTTATCAGTTTCTGGCAAAAGTATGCACAAGTACTGGTTAGCTGCTCAGAGGACTAAGCATGCCCAGGAAAAATGTATAGTTAAGCTTACTGGCTCAACGTGACCTTAATATTCTTGACTGGGCCATTTAACTTCAAACCAACCAACCAAGCTAAAAAATGTAGCCTTGATCTGTATGTACCTAAAGCTTGATGCTTACATAATCCAGGGCTCAGTTGTTCAAAACTAACGATGTCGTTAGATAAGGTATTGCTAAAACTTTGATCATTAAATATGGCACATACGCTAATAATTTTGCTAAAAAATTTGAGTAGCTTTTGCATTTGCAAAAGCTACTCACATCTTTTTCAGCAAAAATTCCTGTGAATTAGATATTGTACTTACCAACAAGCTCGTTAAGCCAACAATGCTTTGAACAATTGGGCCTAGATAAAGGAAGCAATAGAAAGGTAGATTTTGTTATTTTTTTACAAAAACATTTTTTTGGGGGTACTTCTTAGTCACCCGCATATATCTTGTGGATACTCAGTGGAATTGCCTTAGTGTCTAGGTGATTCCATTAAGTACCCGCAAGGTAGGTGGTGGAGCAAAAATGAAATATATAAAATTGTCACCCCTACATTGCCTTTATTATACCTGACAAGCTATATACCTCACGGTCTTCATTAATTCTGCGGGTAAGAGGCTAAAATTCATTTAAATAGAAAGGCAGATACTGTAGAAATTTACAAATGATCCATTCAATGCTAAACATGCTGGGTGAAATGTTCAGTAGACCACTATTTGCAATAGTTTTCTTATTTCTCCCAGAAAATAGGCTTTGACATTTGAATGCAAATTGTCTCCTCAGAAGACAATTAAATGACATCTTATTTTCTGGGAAAAATAAATATATCTCAGGAGGAGACAATTTTCATGAAAGGTCAACTCCTATTTTCTGGGAGAAATAAGAAAAATATCACCAATTTGTTTGCTGAATAAGCCCAGTGAGTGGTAAAGATTAGTCCCTCTGTGGGAAAATCAGAATTTCCCCTATATGTAAGCAATAATGATCCAGGCCAATGTGTGCACTGAGTCAGTGCTTAGCACCAAGCCAGTGTGCGCACAGTCAGTGCTTAGCACCTGGCTAGTATGTGCACTGAGTCAGTGCTTATCACCAGGTCAATGTGGGCACTGAGTCAGTGCTTCGCACCAGGCCAGTGTGTGCTTTGAGTGGATGCTTAGCACCAGGCCAGTGTGTGCACCGAGTCAGTGCTTAGCACCAGACCAATATGTGCACTGAGTCGATGCTTAGCACCAGATAAGATTGGTATCCACATAATATTTTTCTTATATGGCCTTGAAAACATAATTATGTTGCAGGTACTCATCAGAAGTGCTCACATTATATTAGAAAAAAGAGTAACTGAAGCGTTGTGCAGGAACCTCATCATTTCTCAGATTTGACTCTCTCTGTCTGTATTTCAGGGTTTGATGGAGCATGAAATCTTTCATCGGTCCTTGTTTGCCTGCTGCTTGGAAATTATTATATTTTCTTACAATTCTCAAAGGTAAGACTTATCTGTATATCCTTGTCAACACTGTTGACCAGAAAACATCTTTGCAAACACAAAATATTGGATCTACACTGTTTGCAAAGTTCCCTTTTCAGGATCTGCATTGGTTTATGTGTTATTGATTTTGTCTTTACACTGTTTCCCATTTTGTTTTTATTTTAACTTTTTCACCCCTGAGTTTCTTAAGTGGACTCTTCCATCTTTGAATTTGGGCAAGTCCATCACTGCAAACAGGGTTTAAGTCAAAAACAAGAACTGGATGGAAAAAATCCAGATGAGATGGCTCATGATGAGTCATCTCATCTGGATCTACACTGTTTGCATAGGTACGTATTTTGGTCTGCCAGGCTGAAATGGTTAACACACCTTTTGCAGACAGAAAAAGGTAGAAAAAAGTAAGAAAATATCATCATATTTTTATTGTCTGCCTTTAGCATTCTATGGGCAAGTTCAATGGATGACTGATGATATTTTCTAGGAAAATAAGGCTCGACATTTCATGCAAATTAGAGAAAAATAAGAAAAAACATTTTGAAATGTTGTCTTGTGAAATTTTTACCCAGCATGCTATTAAAGGGTTGATTGGAGATATGTGTAATGATAGCTGGAGAGAATTTATTGTTTTATTAATTCCTTGGAGATTTTTGCCATTCTTGCACTGAAAACTAATAATTGCGGTGGGCTTGGGGAAATCCACCCAAATCCTGTGGGCAACCGTTGGAAGTTCAGACTAGTGTGTGCATCCACACATACTGTCTTGGTTGTTGCTGTGCTCTACAATATCGGGATGTTACAGGACTTATTTCATGAGCTGTGATTTCCCAGACCAGACTGCACTGACTGATAAAAGAGGGATGTTCTTGAAGTACTTATTTGAACCCGTAAAGGCCATTCAAAATTGTTGCAGACAACATTTTTCCATTATTTTTTTCCAGAGAAAATACAATATTTACCCTCAGTATTTGACCACATTCACCCTGGTCCTGCTGAACCCAGATATGTTCTGCCTGCAAACAGTTTAGATCCAGATCAGTTGGCTTCTGAAGAAACCAACTGATCTGGATCTGCACTGTTGATCGTTAAGTATGTGAATTCTATCAACAACCTGGATCAAGGAGTCTGATTGGCTGAAACTTAGAAGTGGGGCGGCATCTTGATTTATGAAGCATGGCAAGGGTAACTCCTTACCATAATTGTCTTAAGGCATGAAAAAGTCCTGATTACCCGTCGCTGTGGCTGAAAAACTGGTGTGTGATACAAGAAACTAATTCAAATTCTTGGCCCTCATAGGAGCACATACAGAGAAGCTTACTTGTAAAGATAAGGAAAGGTAATAATCAAGGCAAGAAATCCAAATGACAGATGATTCGCATAAGTAAATTATGAATCTAGTATAGAATGTGGTTACTGATTTAATTTGTCCCAGTTCTGATGAACAAAGTTAGCAAGCTCTTGAATTATCCTTCATTCTCATACAGTGTAGATCCTGATCTGCAGTCTAATATACGTAGGGTAAATGTGGTAAGACTTGATGTTTATTTTTAGAGCATTAGATTTTGGTTCACCTTGACCTTATTTTCAAAGTCAGCACTGGACAAACTGTGTCAGTTTCTTGTATACATGATATGCATCATTGGGACATGCTTTAGAGCTGATTAGATTTTGGTAGCCACACCTCATTTTTAAGGTCAGCACAAGAAAAAAATTATGTGGGTGGGAGGGCATCCTGGCACACCTATAGAGTTTGGTACCAGTTTTTAAAGGGGGCAACTTTTCTCAACTAGAAGTTGCCTTCTTAGTATTTGAAACTGGAAAAATGAATGCTCTTAAAAGAAGAAGGAGGAAGTTCTTTTCTTTTAAGGTGCCCCACCTCACCTGAAAAAGAAAGAAGGCAACTGCTTTTGTGCCGCAGTTATTCCTCTTGATTTTAACCTTTATCATGCTGAATAAATTGATGCCACACCCACTTTCAATTTTCAGCCAATCAGATTACTTGATCCAGGTTGATGATATAAATGCACATACCTAATGGCAAACGGTGCAGATCCAGATCAGTTGGCTTATTCAGAAGCCAACTGATCTGGATCTACACTGTTTACAAAGACAGTATATATCCGAGTTCAACAGGACAAGGGTTAACTATTCCCCATAAGTTATCCCAAATGAACACCAGAAATGAAGATTTATTTAGAATATATAGATAAATATATATATATTTTATCAAAACGGTACTGTGTACTTAAAATTGCCCTGAAGGCCATTTCATTGAGACGGACAACAAACATTTTGGTGTAAAAAAAAAATATATATATATATATATATATATATATATATATATATATATATATATATATATATATATATATATATATATATAGCTTTGAAAGTTTTTTATTCAGTTCTGCATTAAAACATAATATGGATACTCTTGAGAAGTGCCTCACTGAAGCACTTTGGCTCTTCTGAGTAAGGCTTTTCTAATGAGTCACTTTCATGGAGAAGTAAGAAAAAAATATTTTTGTCTAGAGCTGTGAAGTGTCAGTTTCATTGTCTGGGTCTTCTCTGTTTGCAGTAAAGGTAGTTTTTCCAGTGCAGTAAACAGTTGGTTCCCCAGAAAACAACTGAAGAATAAAAAATTGAGGAGAAAATTTATGATCAATTTTATAGATATTTGTTCCTTCATTAAATGCTGTTTTAGTATCTGTTTATTTCGCCTGAACAAGCCCTGATCAAGTTTTACTGCAAACTTCAGAGGACTTGTTAAGAAGGTGTATTTGGTGAAAATTATGGAATATTTTTTTCTAATTTCTCCATAAAAACATATATTGTGGGTACTCATTAAAAGCACCTCAGCAAGGTGCTTTTAATAAGTACCCACAACATAACGTTTTTATGGAGAATTGGAGAAAATTTCCCCAAATCGTCATCAAATACTCTTCCTTAACAAGTCCTCTGAAAATTGGATGTAAAATACAGGGTCATATTTATGCAAATTAGAGATTTTTTGAGCTTGATCCAAAAACATACTTTCACAAGTAGCTGCTGTATTGGCAAGTGTTTTGATAAAGTAAACAGGTGTCAGCAGTTCGGAAATAGATCCTGATGTAATTTTGTCCTATTTATCTGAAATGTTTGGGCAGACAGACTGAGCAAACAGTGTAAATCCTGATCAGATGCAGCAGAATGTAGCATCTGATCAGGGTCTACACTGTTTGCCACTCGTCCAGTATTTTAGACACATTAACAGGTAGTAAAGTGGACATGCACCATAATTACCTTGACCAAAATAAATGTTCACCACACCAATTATTAAAAAAGACAATTTCTTTTATTATACCCCCAACTTTGAAGAAGCTGCAGGGGCATTTTGCTTTTCCATTTTCTTGTCCTTCCGTTCGCCATGCTATTCTTGTGAGCAAGATATCTTGATAAATATTTGAGCTAGGGTCTTGAAACTTGGTGTCAGAGCTTACTGGGGACTAGATCCCCTGATTAAATTTTGAAAAAAAAAAATAAAAAAAAAATAAAAATGGATAAATATTTTTGAGAGTTGTTCCCCTAGTTAACTGTCATTTTGTAAGGACAAGCATAGGCATTCCTAGTTTTAATGAAAATTTGGAATAACTTTTGTGAACTCAGGATCTACACTCTTAACTCATAATAATCCCTGCCCTTTTTATAAGAAAAACGTTCGGAATCGTGTGATAATGACCATTCTTCCATCTGTTGATTTGTTATGTCTCTCAACCTATGGGGAGAGAGACATATTGATTTTGGTGCGGATCCTGTTGGAGTCGTCATGCACTTTCTTTTCTGCACAATATCTTGTGAAGCAGTGGTTGAATTCTTACCAAATTTTCATGGAAATATAACGGGGACATAACAAAGAATTTTGCTGACCTTGACCTAATTTTCAAGGTCACAGCAGTAGAAAAACTGAAAATTCACGGTTAAGGGACATCTGTTTTCTCTGAAAACACCGTTGCTAGTTATGTATAATCTACACTTAACACTCTGGGTAAAAATTTCAGCAGAAAACATTTGAAATAGTTATGTCTCCCCCCTTTAGGTTTGATAGACATTGTTTTTCCCCGGAGCATCTGTCTCAAATCTGTGTCACACTCATTTCAGCTCTATAACTTGAAAATTATTCAAGCTATCTTCACGAAAATCTTCATATAAGTATCAGTCAATATAAGAGGACATGCAGAGTGCAAGAACCATGACTATTGCATTTATACTTTTTGAGTTATTTTCCTTGGACTCTGTCACAAAATAGTGTCCACTCTATAACTTGAAAACCGTTCAAGCTATTTTCACAAAACTTCATATAAATATTAGTCAACTTTAGAGGACATTCAGAGCACAAGAACCATAACTCTTGCATTTATACTTTTTGAGTTATTTCCCTTGGACTCTTGTCACAAAATCGTGGCTGCTCTATCACTTAAAAACCATTCAAGCTATCTTCATGAAACTTCATATAAATGTCAACCAGCAATAGACGACATGCAGAAAGCAAGAACCATAACTCTTGCATTTATAGTTTTGAGTTATTTCCTTTTAAACTTTGTCTGTCACAAATCGTGTCCGCAGTGTAACTTGAAAACAGTTCAAGATATCTTCAAGAAACTTCATGTATATATTATATTAATCAACATTAGACGACATGCAGAGCTGAAGAACCATAACTCTTGCATTTATACTTTTTGAATTATTTCCCTTGAAATTTTGTCCATCATAAAAAACGTGTCCACTCTATAACTTGAAAACCATTGAAGATATCTTCACGAAACTTAATACGAATATCAATCAACATTAGACGACATGCAAAGCGCAAGAACCACAACTCTTGCATTTATACTTTCTTACTTGTTTCCCTTGGAGTCTCATTACTTAATATAAATGTTCCCTGAATGTACAATACAATATGACACCAAAAGGGGGGAGTCATCTATGTTTCTGTAGAAAAACAAATTCTAGTTTGTCTTATTTTTCTCAGAAAACAGGTTTTGACATTCCATGCAAATTGTCACCATTTGAGAAAGTTTGCATGAAATGTCAAACCTGTTTCCTGGGAAAAATAAGAAAATATTTCGTATGTCTTCTGCTGAAAATTTTACCAAGAGTGCTAAGCTTTAACCACCAGTCACAATAGCTGATAAAAAAAAAAAATCAAGATTTCTTCTGATATTTTTAGAATGTTTCCATGGATTGTGGAGATATTTGATCTCAGTCCCTACCACTTCTACAAGGTGATAGAAATTATTGTGCGAGAGGAGGAAGGGCTCTCTAGAGATGTGGTTAAACATTTAAATCATGTAAGTAGTAAAAATTAGAGGTGTCATTGAAGATTACGATATTGAGTGATGTATCAGTATTTCCACAGGTGCTTGAAATTTAGTCCTAAATGTATAAAAAGGCCAAATCTAGGTCTAATGGGCTTCATATTTTAATATAAATATATGAAGCCAGTACAGGCTATAGAGTGGAGTTATCGCTTATGGACTAAACGGCAAGCGCCTGTGTTAATTCTTGTGTCAATACTGAATCAGTACATCGTTTAGAAGTATTGATGCTTTCTGACTTCTTTCTGAATATTAGATTTAGCATAGCTACAGATAAGAGGGGGTATCCACATAATAATTTTCCTATTTCTCAACGAAAACATATGTTGTGGGTACTCATTAGAAGCACCTCGCTGAGAAACTTCTAATGAGTACCATAACATGTTTTCGTCGAGAAATAAGAAAGATATTAGCATTTTTCGGATGAAAAAAGCGCCTTTTTCGGATGAAAAAAGCGCCTTATCTGTTGCTGTGGGTTTAGTGGATATTTCATAGCTAAAGATATGAGGGGGTATCTGCATAATATTCTTATTTCTCCACAAAAAGCATACATTTTGGATACTCATTAGAAGCACCCTGGCAAGGCATTTCTAATAAGTACCCATAACATGTTTTTGTGGAGAAAAGAAAAATGTCAGTATTTTTCTATTGGAAAAAGCACCTTATCTGAAGCTATGATATTGTGATTGATACTGTTACAAATTACATTTTTGTTAACTGCAATCCAGATTACCACTAAGTGACCTTGATCTCAAGATCATGGACTTAAAAAGTTTTCCTAGAATTGGCAAGCACCAGTCCAGGGAGCTACCCTTTCCTGTGACAGAATTTATTATATGATCATATTTCCAGATAAGATGAATTTGTCAATGGATATTTTTCTTATTTCTGCACAAAAACATATGTTGTATGTACTCATTAATGAGTACCCACAACATACGTTTTCGTGCAGAAATAAGAAAAATATTTACCTGATACTTGCTCTTATCTGGAGCTATGTATTATGAGCTCTGTTTAGAAAATATCAGATATTTCCAAAGCTCCAGATAGCCAAGAAGTATTGATATTTTTCTTGTTTCTCAGTAAATGAAGTTAACAAACTATCTTGATGCACAATACCCTCAAGGCTTAGCACTTTGTTATCCTGAAATCCTCATCCGATTCATACCAATTATACCATAATGATATATAGTATTTGTAGAGATTGTATATCATTCCATAGCTCTGAATAATGTGCTTTTCTTTTATAAAGAATGAAAAATAAAACTGATACCGTAAATATTGGGACCTTACCATACTTGTCCTAAAATTTGAACAAGTCCACAATACTACCTGTAAAACTATCTAAAGCTGCTTAAGTGGCAAACACTGTAGACCCTGATCAGATGTCGCAGAATGTGGCATCTGATCAGGATCTACACTGTTTGTGCAAAGTTAACTGTCCCAATACTTGGGGCTATTAACCTTTACCACTCTCTGGGCATTTTCAGCAGACAACAAATTGATATATTTCTTATTTTTCCCAGAAAACAGGATTTGACATTTCATGCAAATTGTCTCCTTAGGAGACAATTTGCATGAAATGTCAAATCCTGTTTTCTGGGGGAAAAAAATGAAAAATATTTAAAAAAATTTTACCCAGAGTGCTAAGCGTTAAGGTATTTCCTATTATTCCGTGGAAATAAATATTGTAAGTACTCACTAGAAGCAGCTCAACAGGGTACTTCTGTTGAGTATGGTGTATCCTAAATATGCTTTTTGATGAAATAAGAAAAATATTATTAGGATACCCTTCTTATTTGAAATCTCTATATAATTTTCATGTTTCAGATTGAAGAGTGTGTATTGGAGAGTCTTGCGTGGAAGAGTGATTCCCCAATATGGGAAACCATCAAAGCACAGACCAATGGTATACCTTTATCATCAGAGGTAATATATCCGGAAATATTCTAATTCTGTCTGAGGCAGTCATTTTAATATGACTTAATAATGTTAAAAGGGACATAAAAACACCAAATCTCATCATCTCTCTGAGGAAATAAAATAACGAAGACTGACGTACACTGGAACATGAAAAAAAATTACTCTTAGGAAAGGACACTGGTTATGGGAAAGTTCTCTCAAGTTGAATACAACAAAGCGAATGGCCAGAACGGACTGACTGTAAAAGTTTATAATTGAAAGAGTATTACATCAGAACTGAAAGAAGTTTGAACAACAGTTGCAAATTGAAAGAACAGTATATATCTTTACATAATTGTTAGTTTTCTGGGCCCGGTTGTTCAAAACTAACGACATCGTTAGTTAACGATTTGTTAAAATTTACATCGAGTGATACGCAAATATGCTACAATTTTTTGCTGAAAAAATGTGAGTAGTTTTTGCAGTGCAAAAGCTACTCACATTTTTTCAGCAAAAAATGTCAGAATATTGTATATTGAATCCGCTAAAACAGTTAACGAAATGACCCTTAACGAGCTCGTTAAGCTAAAGACGCTTTGACAACTGGGCCTTCGTGAATAGATACACATGAAAGATTTAGCTGGCATTTTGCAAAGGTAGACAACTTTGCAGAAAGGAATGTCCCTCCGTAGTATTTGAAACCCGTCAGAAACGGGCTGCCCTTAAACTAAAGAATTTGCTCCCAAAAGGGAGCAAATTCTTTCCTATTTAGGTAGCCCGCATTTGGAAGGGAAACAAGTATTTCCGTCTGAGTTATTTCCCTTGGAGGTATATCTATTTGTCTTGCACACATTTTGCAGGTATCATTACCAGCAACCAATGAACAGAATGCCATGCGTCATCCGGCCCTTCGGCGATTGGTCATGGAAGGAAGGCATGGTTCTATTCTTAAAGGTATTTCAAAAAATTTCACCTGCCTGCTAAAGTTCTTGAATTACAAAATATAGATTTCCAAACAGTTGTTTGAAGTCATTTACATGACAGATTAATTCATAGCTCCAGATTAGATCAGGAAAAGATTTTTCTTATTTCTCCACAAAAACGTATGTTGTGGAAACTCATTAGAAGCACCTCACTAAGGTGCTTCTAATGAGTTCCCACAACTTATGTTTTCATGGGAGAAATATGAAAGTATCAACATATTTTGGTTGAAATAAGTGCCTTAGCAGTAGCTATGGAATTACATTTTGTACATATAACAGTATTGACATGTAACTACAGGGCTCACACTGCCTTGAAAAGAGCTTGAATTTCTCGCTGTTTGAAATGCTAAAAAATTCCAAGTACCTGAAAAGTGCTTGAATTTACAAAGATCCATCTTTCAGATATAATTAATATCTTCTGAAAGAAATGTTTACTGATAAATTTTATTTTTGAAACCTCAAAAACATGTCTAGGTCTCAGTTTCAAAGTACAGGTTTGAATGTACAAAAGCACAGGGTGATCAGTTCATGCTTATTGACTGGTTTCTCAGATATAGGACACAAACTGGAAATGGTCTTTATCAAGGTAAAAACATGTAAATGAATGAAACAAACAACAAAATGGCCAGTAGCTGTTATACTACAAGAATTTATGGCATTTTACTGTTTTAATAATTAACATTGACAGTAATGCTCGGAATGGGGAAAGTGAGTTTTATATAATTGATGTGAGTTTGACAGTTGTGTGACACTGGTCTGTAGCTCCAGGTGAGGCCCTCTTTTCAACGAAAAGGACTAATATTTTTATTGTTTTTCCTCAAAAGCGCTCTGGGTATCCATTAGAACCACCTCCCCCCAAAACGGATTTAAGGATATTGAGAATATGTTTTCATGGAAAGGTAAGAAAAATGATCTGGCAGATCAAAATTTTTCTTACCTTTCCATGAAAACATGTCGTATCTTAAAGGTGTTGTGGGCCCCCGTAGCCTAGTGGATAGGAGAGTTCACTCTTAATACATTAGGTTTATCACCGCTGTGGTTCGAGCCTCGCTCAGGTCACATGTGGGAAAGCCAAGTTCTGTTTAAGCCCCACACCTGTTCTATAAAAGGATGTAGGCGGGGCTTATTTCAAAATGGTGCCAGACTTTTACATTTTAATTGCAGAAGCTTTATCAATGAAAAATTTGTTTTGCTAGAAGGCATGTGTATACTTCATACATTAACACTAAAATATTGTGCTATAAAAGATTATTTATGGAGCAAGCTGAATGAAATCACTTGAAAGTGCTGAGATATTCAAACTAGATATAACCTTTAACCCATGTCATGTGATGTAGACATAGCAACCTGGAGTGTATAGTACAAACACTGTCCACTTGTAAGATGGCAGTCACAGTAAAAGCAGATAAATTATCCTGTCTTAGATTCCTTCAGTGAAAATTGCACTCATATTCCATGATTCAAATAGAAATTTGTTAAAACCATTATTTATAGGCATTTATAGGAGCTTATGCAGTCTGCACACATGTAGGAAAATATTTTAACAAGTCGGTTACAATTTTATTCCAGCAATGGAAATTATACTAGTACATGTAATATATTGTGAATCCAGTTTCTAAACTAATGAAATATAGTAAACAAATGTCATTTAGCCACTGTTTGCTAGGTACAATTTATTAAAAGTCACAACCATTTGTGCTCCATGTTAGCCGGGCATGTAAAGCACAAATTTAAGTAGTGAGTATATACATTATTTTGTAGCCTCCTGAGCTAGCACACCCCAGGTAAACATATAAACAGCTACCAGTAATCAATAAACCCCGCCTACATTTTATGATGGTAGCTGCTACCGCAAATGCCAGTTTAAGGATGGTCAGGTGGTTTTTCCGTTCTCCGGTTTTAGCCCACCTTTGATGAACGATTGGCTCAATATAAGTGAAATATTCTTGAAAGGGCCATAAACCCCCCCCCCCCCCCGCCCCCCAACACACACACACACAAAAAAAAAAAAAAAAAAAAATCTAAAAGGTGTTCACATAGTTCCAAATAGGAGAGGTATTGGGATAAATATTTTTTTCTCCACTAAAACATATGTTGTGGGTACTTATCAGAAGTGCCAAGGCACTTGTGATGAGTACCCACAACATATGTTTTTGTGGAGAGAAAAGAAAATATTAAGACTTTGGCTTTGTCTGAAAACAGTGCCCCATCTAAAGCAATTATTATGTTTTTGTCAGATCCTTTGTTGTCCCCTACTGGACCTTCAGTGGCCGACAGATTCAGTTCGCCATCACCTGGCTCTGCTAAAAGGCGTCTGTTTTCTGGTCCATCTACCTCGCCAACACCGGGAACTTCGACGCAGGGTGTACCCACCACAACCCCCACACTAGTGAAACAGCTGAACAGTGGCGTTGCGGATACTGTGGTCAGCAAGGTGGGTGAACCGCAGGTCGGGAACAAGGATAAACCCCCAACACAGCTGATTGCTTTCCAACAGGCACTTACTTCAGATGGCAGACAGGTATGTCACTCTTCGTAACTTTCATCAGTTTCTGAGTAAATTAAGTTGATGACAGAATCATAGCTCCAGATAAAGCATTTTTTTTTTCCAACTGAAAAATACTTTTATTTTTTATACCCCAGCATACGATTGTGGAGGGATAGTATAATATACCCTCCGGTATCTCAGCATAGCTACAGATAAGAGGGGGTATCCACATAATATTTTTTCTTTTTTCTCCACAAAAACATATGTTGTGGGTACTCATTAGAAGTGCCTCGGCGAGGCGCTTCTAATGAGTACCCACAACATATGTTTTCATGGAGAAATACCAAAGATATCAGCATTTTTATGCCCCCAACTTCAAAGAAGTTGGAGGGGCATATTGCTTCTGGGTTGTTCGTCCGTCCGTTCCCACGAGCAGGTACTTGCGTGGCTTACCATCAGCATTTTAGATACTTAAGTGGCAAAATGGTCATCACAGGCTAGCCACATTAGAGGGAGCTATGGACAGGTAATCCATACTTAATCTGGCTAAATAAAGTTATTTTAATTTGTAGGCACATAATGATGGTCAGAAATCCATCCATTCCTAGGGACGTCCAAGTACCCTCGTACCATTTTTTTTTATGCGCCTGCGCAGTAATACATCTTTTGAAAGCCACTTAAAATCAGTAGCCCCTTATGAACAGTTAATCTATACCTAACTTGGCTAAATGGCTAGCCACATAAGAGAATGGTAGCTACTGACAGGTAATCCATACCTAATGTGGTTAAATGGCTACCCACACAAGAGAATAATAGCTATGGACAGGTAATCCAAAGCCACTTAAAATCAGTAGCCCCTTATGGACAGTTAATCTATACCTAACGTGGCTAAATGGCTAGCCACATAAGAGAATGGTAGCTACTGACAGGTTATCCATACCTAATGTGGTTAAATGGCTACCCACACAAGAGAATAATAGCTATGGACAGGTAATCCATACCTAATGTGGCTAAATGTAATTTGTAGACACATAATGATGGACAGTAATAGGCACTTAAAATCATAGCCACTTAATGATTTTTGCCACAAAGTGCATAGCCACGTAGGTACCCATTCGTGAGTCCGTCCGTCCTTCCATCCGTCCGTCCGTCCGTTCGTCACGCTTTTTGATGCATAGCATAACTTTAAAACCGTGAATGCTACTGTTTTGAAATTTCATATATGGATTCCTCATGAAAAAATAGCTGACACGTATTTTTTTTCTTGACAGGATTATGCCCCTTTTCTGAGTTATGGCCCTTTGAAAAAATATGGATGCAATCTTGTCAGCAAAATATCTCAAAAACCATTAAAGCTAGAGCCTTGAAACTTGATGAATAGACTGGTAGTGATGAGTAGACAACCTGATTAACTTTTGAAGAAATTTTGAAAAATACTTCTCGAGTTATGGCCCTTTGTAATTTTGGGCAATTTTACCTTGTCAGCAAAATATCTCAAAAACTGTTAGAGCTAGAGCCTTGAAACTTAGTAAATGGATTTGTAGTGATGAGTAGATGACCTGATTAACTTTTGAAGAAATTCTGAAAAATACTTCATGAGTTATGGCCCTTTGTAATTTTGGGCATTTTTATCTTGTCAACAAAATATCTCAAAAACCGTTGGAGCTAGAGCCTTGAAACTTAACGAATAGACTGGTAGTGATGAGTAGACAACCTGATTAACTTTTGAAGAAATTTTGAAAAATGCCTTTTGAGTTATGGCCCTTTGTAATTTTGGGCATTTTTACCTTGTCAGCAAAGTATCTCAAAAACTGTTAGAGCTAGAGCCTTGAAACTTTGTAAATGGATTTGTAGTGATGTGTAGATGACCTGATTAACTTTTGAAGAAATTCTGAAAAACACTTCATGAGTTATGGCCCTTTGTAATTTAGGGCATTTTTAACTTGTCAGCAAAATATCTCAAAAACTATTGAAGCTAGAGCCTTGAAACTTGATGAATAGACTGGTAGTGATGAGTAGACAACCTGATAAACTTTTGAAGAAATTTTGAAATATACTTCTTGAGTTATGCCCCTTTGTAATTTTAGGCATTTTTATCTTGTCAGCAAAATATCTCAAAAACTGTTAGAGCTAGAGCCTTGAAACTTAGTAAATGGATTTGTAGTGATGAGTAGATGACCTGATTAATTTTTGAAGAAATTCTGAAAAATACTTCATGAGTTATGGCCCTTTGTAATTTTGGGCAATTTTACCTTGTCAGCAAAATATCTCAAAAACTGTTGGAACTAGAGCCTTGACACTTGATGAATAGACTGGTAGTGATGAGTAGACAACCTGATTAACTTTTGAAGAAATTTTGAAATATACTTCTTGAGTTATGCCCCTTTGTTATTTTGGGCATTTTTATCTTGTCAGCAAAATATCTCAAAAACTATTAGAGCTAGAGACTTGAAACTTGGTGAATTGATTGGTAATGATGAGTAGATGACCTGATTAATTTTTTTGTAAATTCTGAAAAATATTTCATAAGTAATGGCCCTTTGTAAATTTGGGCATGTTTCCCTTGTCAGCAAAATATCTAAAAACTATTGAAGCTGGAGCCTTGAAACTTGATGAATAGATTGGTAGCGATGAGTAGATGACCTGATTATGCCCCCAGTTTCGAATGAAATTGATGGGGCATATTATTTTGCCTTCATTTGTCCATCCGACTGTTTGTCCGTTCATCAAGTTTTTTTTGTGCATGCCATATCTTAAGAACCCTGCACGCTAGGGTTTTGAAATTTTATATTTGGGTTCCCAATGAAAAAATAGCCGACCCATATTTTGTTTCTTGTCTAGCATGTTTATTTAAAGTTATGCCCCTTTGAAAAAAATCAGAATTAAATCTTGTGAGCAACATATCTTGAAAAGTATTTAAGCTGGGTTCTTGAAATTCGATACAGTGAGTGGGAATGATGTGTACATTACCCGATTATTTTTTGAGAGAATTCCATGAAAATATTGATAAAGTTACGGCCCTTTGCAGTTCTGCTCATTTTGACCTTGTCAGCAAGATTTCTTGAAAAGCACTTAAGCTAGGGTCTTGAAATATTATATCCTGATTGGGGATGATGTGGAGATTACCTGGTTTGTTTTTTAGGGAATTCCATGAAAAATTGATGTAGTTATGGCCCTTTGTAGTTCTAGGCATTTTGACTTTTTCAGCAAGATATCTCAAAAAGTATTTAAGCTAGAGCCATGATATTTGGTATACTGATTGGGATTGAGGAGGAGATCACCTGAATAAATTTTGAACCAATTAAATGAAATGTTGGAGTTATGGCCCTTCGCAATTTCGGGCCATTTAATGTCGTTGCTTTATTGTGTATAGCATAAGTTTAGAACCATGTATGCTAATGTTTTGAAATTTCATGTTTTGATTCCTCATGAAAAAATAGGTGATCCGTATTTTTTTCTTATCCCAATCATCTCCTATTTTAGAGTTATTTCCCTTTGATAAAATAACATTGAAATCATATATTTGTACTGTTGTTACCGTCATGGCTAAGCAGTGTTGGAGTCAAACAGTGTTAGAGTCAGGCAGTTGGGGGCATAGTGTTTTACAAACACCAGCTCTAGTTTCGATGAAAAAAGTGCCTTATCTGTTGCTTTGTGTCTGTCTGTCCATCCTTCTAAACCCATCAACTTTAAAGCATATTTTTTTTTAATTGAAAAATAAGGGCTGTGTATATTTTTTGTGTTAAAAAAAAAAAAGAATCATTTATCTACTACAAGATGAGGAAAAGTCTGTTAAATTTTCAGCACTTTTGTCGGGGAAAAATAGAATTAGGTGAGAGAAAAGTCAGGGAAATTTTGTTTCTGGCTGAGGACGGCCATCCGGATGATGGTACCATTCTTAGGTTTCCCAGAAAATGGAGTTTGAAATTTCATTTGAATTATCTCCTATTAAATTGTCAAAAGCTATATTCTGAGAAAAATTTAAAAAAAAAATATGTCAAAATGTTGTCTCTCGAAGTTTTTACTAACCCGTGTTTCTGCCATGTCAAAGGTTTTCATTTGTTTGCTTTTCTAGAGAGTACATACCTGAAAGATTTTCATGTCAATTTGTTTTGCAAAAAGAGAGAACTTTTGCTCACAGAAAGTTGCTGCCCTTGTATTCAAAATCCTTCAAGAAATTGGACCATTTTAACCCTTGTCCTGCTGAACCCGGATATACCCTGCCTTTGCAAACAGTGTAGATCCTGATCAGTTGGCTTCTAAGAAGCCAACTGATCTGGCTCTACATTGTTTGCCATTCAGTAATTGAATTTGTATCAATAACCTGGATCAAATAAGCTGATTGGCTGAATATTTGGAAAGGGCTTGGCATCTTAATTTATTCAGCAGGACAAGGGTTAAAGGAAAGAATTTGCTCCCAAATTGAGCAAATTTTTCCTCTTGGGAGTAGCCCCATAAAGGCACGTTTGATTACCCACAACATGTTATGCAGAGAAATATGAAAATAAGGAAACTTTTTATCTGAATACCTCTCTTATTTACAGTGATACAGCTTTAACTCATTCATCCTTGCAGATGCTTTTGCAAACCATGCAGATCCAGGTGAGAGCCAGCCTCGGTGGCTCAGTTGGATGCGCTGTCCAACTGGAGACCAGGGGGTCTCGGGTTCAACCCCCGCCGAGATTGGCAACATTCTTTCGTGGAGATTGATCATGAAATACTTTTTGTCATACCTCTCTTCGTCTGATTCAAGAAGGGCAGTTGTCAGTTTCTTGCGAAGAATGTGCACAATACTGGTTAACTGCTTAGAGGATTAAGCCTGCCCAGTAAACGTGTGGTTAGGTAAACTGACTGCACTTGACATGACCCCATTGGGTTGACTGGGCCATAAAACCTCAACACAAACAAACAAGATCCAGATGAGACAAATAGTAACTGCAGATACCTTTGCTAACAGTGCAGATCTAGATGAGACGGCTCATAATGAGCCATCTCATCAGGATCTGCACTGTTTGCCACTCTGTTGTTTGTTTTTTGCCAGAAACCCCTATTTGCAACAATGGATGTGTCTAAATTCAGAGAGGGAAGAGTATTCAGAATTTCATGGGTGAAAGGGTTAACATAATTTGCTTAATTTTCAGGTTTTGATACCAGTCCAGGCACATGTTGTTTCCCCTCAGCCAGGAACCTCCACTCAGAAAAAATCTCCCTCCCCTGTTGCTACAGCAACATCAGCGTCTGAACCAATACCTCCTACACAGTCGAAGTTGAAGGCAGGATCACTGGCTCTGTTTTTCAGAAAGGTAAGTCATTTACTGTAATTTATGAAATACATATATGAGCCCCCTCCTGGTTAAATACGAGTCTTATGACATAACACTTCAACATCTGAAAATTTTAGGAATCAAATGTTCTAACAAGAGTTATTTTGATTTTTGCTGTTATTTGCTTTTAAACTCAAGAAATTATTTATGATATTTGTTTCAAAAAATAGAATGGTTTTTAACTGAAAGAACTTGTGCTGTTCTCAAATGGTAGGATGGTGATAAGGGTCTGCTGTATTTGCAGCCAGTGTGAGTAGGGGTGTGGGGGGGAGCACATTTTATTTCTGTTTCTATACTGTCATTCACTGTTTTCCCTCATCCTCTTCCTTCTCATCAGCCATTTATTCTCTGCTTTTTCTCCTTTTCTCTGGGTGACAACACAAAATGACTCACAAGGGTTGATTTCTCATTAAAAAAAAATCAGAATTATGATTTTTGAATCACTTGACTTAATGATGAAACTTTGTTGTCGTCCCACCACTCCGGCCCCCCGAACCCAACCCACCCAGTAAAAATAATAAAACAGAAGTGATATGTGTACCATTTTAATGCTTTTCACTGTATACATAATACATATATTTAAAAGGAACTGTGCATACCTTGACTAGACAGTATGTATAGGATAGGGATCACTTTCTGGTGGCAGTGTTGGCATTGGTGTTGGCGGCGTCAACAATGTTAAGTCAGTGTGTTTAGCTCCGTTTCTTAAACACTGAAGCCTCTAGGCTAATGAAACTTCATACACACATCCATCTTGATGTACCCTGCCCATTGCCATTGACAATTACTGACCTTGACTTACTTTTCACACTCGGCTGAACAATGTTTAGTCTGTGTGTTTAGCTCCGTTTCTTAGCAAATTTCTTGTTCTATATAATCTATACTTTTTTGTTGCAAAACCAATGTATAGATTATATAGAAAAATCAGCCTTTATGGCCATTTTTTTTATATATATAATCTAAGCCTACCCAGTAAATGTGTTGTTGGGTAAACTGACCGCGCTCGACATGACCCCATTGGGTTGACTGGGCCGTAAAACCGCAACACAAACAAATATACATTTTTTTTGTTTGAATACAACACTGTAACACATTTTCTGTTACTTTGGATCCCAGCATAAAGAGATTGTTGTGTATTACCATGTCTGGAATGAATTTCAGGTTTACCATCTGGCTCACGTGCGGTTACGTGATCTGTGTGACAGACTAGAGATTGATGATGAGGACCAACAGAGAATGATGTGGACGTGTCTGGAACATGTCCTAGTTAATCATACAGATCTTATGATGGATCGACATCTAGATCAGATCTTAATGTGTGCTGTCTATGTCATGGCAAAAGTAAGTACAGTCGAACCTCAATAGCTCTTAACACCGATGGCTCGTTTACCATGGCTAATTCTAACTCGTTTTTGAGGGAAATTTTCTTATTTTGTCATTAAATTGTATTTTGAGTGTACTCATTAGAATTACCTCAAAGATTACAATTATTGTGTAGAAAATAAAAAAAAGTTCCCTAAATTATTGCTATTTGCTTTCTGACCTGGCACCATGATTAACCCTCAATGGCTCAAACTACCCATGTCTGGAATAAATTTCTATGGTCCCATAGATGTTAGAGCCATTGAAGCTCAACTGTAAATTGTGAAAAGACTGCTAAAAAAGAAAAAAAAAGAAATAAATGAAACTAGCGGACACGGGTTTTATTGAGTCTGTTCATAAACCTTAATGTAATGTGCAACACTGCTCATTTAACTATTTCCCCGCTAGTGGCAACTTTAGTCGTCTGCTATAAACCTTTGCAAACACTTTGGACCCAGATCAAGCCCGAGGTCCTGATCTGGATCCAAACTATTTGACACTGATGATATTCCTGAGAGATTTATTTTGAAGAAAACAGTTTGAAAAAAAAAAAAAAAAAAAATCCACAGATGACAAAAAAGCATGCAGAATTGCCCAGCATGCAAAGAGTTAAGCACTTTAGTACTCCTCATGGAGCCAATTCTTTACTTAATAGAGTAGATACCATTTTAGAAAGGAACTGGTGTGCAGGGGAAGATACAGTTACAAAAATTTGTCTCCTTTGTGAAAAAGTGGCAGAGAAAATACCAAATGTGGTCAGTTTTCTTAAGTAGATATTAAGAGTCTTGATTTGTAACACATTTTACCATTTTAACATATACAGTCGACTCTCGTTATCTCCACGTCGCTTATCTCGAACAACCGCTTATCTCGAAGGGAAAATCTGTCCCTGTTTTAACATGAAAATCTAACAACAGGTAATAAAATATTGTGGAAAAGAGGAGAAATTGCTCTTAAAGAGCAATTCTCCTCTTTCCCACAATATTTTCAATATATCTCAAACTTGAGTCAAATTACATATTAATTTGTGAAATATGTTTGTTCGATTTATTTTTTCCTCAATTCTGCAAATCTGATAGGTTGAGTTATGGATATCTTGGAAGTTTTTCAGAGAGTCCCTTGGACTTCAAGATAACAAGAGTCGACTGTATTATTGGTACACATTAAAAGCACCTTGCCAGATGCTTCTTATAAGTACACACAACATGAGTTTTTTGTGAAGAAGTAAGAAAAATATCAATATTTTGTGCTTGGTACCTATTTTATCAGCAGTGGATCTGTAATGCATGTCAATTTCTCATTTATCGTTACTTGTACAGGTGACCAGTAAAGACCAACCTTTCCAGAACATCATGAGGTGCTATCGATTACAGCCGCAGGCTCAGAGTCATGTGAGTATTTTTTGCATTTGTGTTTTTTTTTTTTGCACTAATCTTGAACATTTTGCAATTGAAACATGTGCATTTCTTGATGTGTGTGTCTGGTGTTTGAGAAAGGGAAGGATGTATAGGGGAGTGGGGTGTGAGGGTGCTGTTCTAACAGCTATGAGTATTTGCACAAAAATTAAATATTGTTGAAACATGCTTGCTATTGATATTCAAAATGTAAATTGCAAAACTGTTGGGCAGGGATTGTAGCTTCAGATATAAAGTGTTTTTTCAACATGATGTTTTTCTTGCGTCCAACTGGAGACCAGGAGGTCGCGGGTTCAACCCCCGCCGAGGTCGGCAACATTCTTTCATGGAGACTGATCATGAAATATTTTCTATGGTCATTCTCCCCTTTCCACTGATTCAAGAAAGGCAGTTGTCAGTTTCTGGCGAAAGAATGTGCACAATACTGGTTAACCGCTTAGAGGACTAAGCTTGCCCTGTAAACGTGTGGTTAGGTAAACTGACCACGCTCGACATGACCCCATTGGGTTGACTACATCCCGAACATGAATTGTGTGATATCATTTTGTGACCTTGACCTGTATTTCACAGTATCAATTAGTCATTTTTATAACCACCACACGATAGTGGTGGGGTATTATGGTTTCACATTGGTCGTCCTTATGTCTGTCCAACCGTCATTTTTATGTCTGTCCATATTTTAGTTTTGGATGATAACTTGAGAAAATGTCAATGGATTTTTACCAAACTTGCTATGTGGATTGATATTGTAGAGATCCAGTTTGTATTGCAGATGGGCAAATTTCATCAGTTTTTGACAACCTTCCCGCCATACCATAGTGGCTGGATATTATAGTTTCCCATTTTTATATCAGGCCTTGTGTTTTACTCTAATTCTAATTACCTTTATTCTTAAATTGTCAGATCTGATGTATCCTTCCTCTCTAACATGGACTCAAAAAACAGTGCAGTATCATTTTGTGACCTTGACCTGTATTTTATACCTTTTCACCTCAACATTAAGGCACTCCTAATGAATACGCAAAACATTTTTCTTGGAGCTATGATATACATATACATACAAACATATATGTTTACAGGTATATAGAAGTGTGCTATTGAATACTCGACAGCGACATACATCAGGAAGCAGTGACGGTAGTCGAGCGGAGGCCAGTGGAACATCCTCCCCAGTCACTGTTGATAAAGAGGAAGGGAAAGAAAAAAGTAAGTTTGTCTCATAGGACTTGTTAAGGAGGAATATTTGATGAAGTCACAGCTCTAGATAAAAGGGGTGTCCACATTTTATTTTTCTTGTTTCTAACCCAAAACATGTGAGTACCCATTAGAAGCGCCTCAAGGCATCTGTTTTGTGGAGAAATAAAAACATCAATACTTTTGGATTGAAAAAAGCACCTTTTCTGGAGCTATGATAATTATGCCCCCAACTTCAAAGAAGTTGGAGGGGCATATTGCTTCTGGGTTGTTCGTCCGTCCTTCCGTCCGTCCGTCCTTCCGTCCGTCCGTCCGTTCGTTCCCACGAGCGGGTACTTGCGTGGCTTACCATCAGCATTTTGGATACTTAAGTGGCAAAATGGTCATACCAGGCTAGCCACATTAGAGAGAGCTATGGACAGGTAATCCATACTTAATCTGGCTAAATAAAGTTATTTTAATTTGTAGGCACATAATAATGGTCAGAAATCCATCCATTCCTAAGGACGTCCAAGTACCCTCGGGTACCATCTTTTTTTATGCGCCTGCGCAGTAATACATCTTTTGAAAGCCACTTAAAATCAGTAGCCCCTTATGAACAGTTAATCTATACCTAACGTGGCTAAATGGCTAGCCACATAAGAGAATGGTAGCTACTGACAGGTAATCCATACCTAATGTGGTTAAATGGCTACCCACACAAGAGAATAATAGCTATGGACAGGTAATCCAAAGCCACTTAAAATCAGTAGCCCCTTATGGACAGTTAATCTATACCTAACGTGGCTAAATGGCTAGCCACATAAGAGAATGGTAGCTACTGACAGGTAATCCATACCTAATGTGGTTAAATGGCTACCCACACAAGAGAATAATAGCTATGGACAGGTAATCCATACCTAATGTGGCTAAATGTAATTTGTAGACACATAATGATGGACAGTAATAGGCACTTAAAATCAGTAGCCACTTAATGATTTTTGCCACAAAGTGCATAGCCACGTATGTACCCATTCGTGAGTCCGTCCGTCCGTCCGTCCGTCCGTCCGTACATCCGTCACGCTTTTTGATGCATAGCATAACTTTAAAACCGTGAATGCTACTGTTTTGAAATTTCATGTATGGATTCCTCATGAAAAAATAGCTGACACGTATTTTTTTTCTTGACAGGATTATGCCCCTTTTCTGAGTTATGGCCCTTTGAAAAAATATGGATGCAATCTTGTCAGCAAAATATCTCAAAAACTATTAAAGCTAGAGCCTTGAAACTTGATGAATAGACTGGTAGTGATGAGTAGACAACCTGATTAACTTTTGAAGAAATTTTGAAAAATACTTCTTGAGTTATGGCCCTTTGTAATTTTGGGCAATTTTACCTTGTCAGCAAAATATCTCAAAAATTGTTAGAGCTAGAGCCTTGAAACTTAGTAAATGGATTTGTAGTGATGAGTAGATGACCTGATTAACTTTTGAAGAAATTCTGAAAAATACTTCATGAGTTATGGCCCTTTGTAATTTAGGGCATTTTTAACTTGTCAGCAAAATATCTCAAAAACCATTGGAGCTAGAGCCTTGAAACTTAATGAATAGACTGGTAGTGATGAGTAGACAACCTGATTAACTTTTGAAGAAATTTTGAAAAATGCCTTTTGAGTTATGGCCCTTTGTAATTTTGGGCATTTTTACCTTGTCAGCAAAATATCTCAAAAACTGTTAGAGCTTGAGCCTTGAAACTTAGTAAATGGATTTGTAGTGATGTGTAGATGACCTGATTAACTTTTGAAGAAATTCTGAAAAACACTTCATGAGTTATGGCCCTTTGTAATTTAGGGCATTTTTAACTTGTCAGCAAAATATCTCAAAAACTATTGAAGCTAGAGCCTTGAAACTTGATGAATAGACTGGTAGTGATGAGTAGACAACCTGATAAACTTTTGAAGAAATTTTGAAATATACTTCTTGAGTTATGCCCCTTTGTAATTTTAGGCATTTTTATCTTGTCAGCAAAATATCTCAAAAACTGTTAGAGCTAGAGCCTTGAAACTTAGTAAATGGATTTGTAGTGACGAGTAGATGACCTGATGAATTTTTGAAGAAATTCTGAAAAATACTTCATGAGTTATGGCCCTTTTGTAATTTTGGGCAATTTTACCTTGTCAGCAAAATATCTCAAAAACTGTTGGAACTAGAGCCTTGACACTTGATGAATAGACTGGTAGTGATGAGTAGACAACCTGATTAACTTTTGAAGAAATTTTGAAATATACTTCTTGAGTTATGCCCCTTTGTTATTTTGGGCATTTTTATCTTGTCAGCAAAATATCTCAAAAACTATTTGAGCTAGAGACTTGAAACTTGGTGAATTGATTGGTAATGATGAGTAGATGACCTGATTAATTTTTTTGTAAATTCTGAAAAATATTTCATAAGTAATGGCCCTTTGTAAATTTGGGCATGTTTCCCTTGTGAACAAAATATCTCAAAAACTATTGAAGCTGGAGCCTTGAAACTTGATGAATAGATTGGTAGCGATGAGTAGATGACCTGATTATGCCCCCAGTTTCGAATGAAATTGATGGGGCATATTATTTTGCCTTCATTTGTCCATCCGACTGTTTGTCCGTTCATCAAGCTTTTTTTGTGCATGCCATATCTTAAGAACCCTGCACGCTAGGGTTTTGAAATTTTATATTTGGGTTCCCAATGAAAAAATAGCCGACCCGTATTTTGTTTCTTGTCTAGCATGTTTATTTAAAGTTATGCCCCTTTGAAAAAAATCAGAATTAAATCTTGTGAGCAAGATATCTTGAAAAGTATTTAAGCTGGGTTCTTGAAATTCGATACAGTGAGTGGGAATGATGTGTACATTACCCGATTATATTTTGAGAGAATTCCATGAAAATATTGATAAAGTTACGGCCCTTTGCAGTTCTGCTCATTTTGACCTTGTCAGCAAGATTTCTCGAAAAGCACTTAAGCTAGGGTCTTGAAATATTATATGCTGATTGGGGATGATGTGGAGATTACCTGGTTTGTTTTTTAGGGAATTCCCTGAAAAATTGATGTAGTTATGGCCCTTTGTAGTTCTAGGCATTTTGACTTTTTCAGCAAGATATCTCAAAAAGTATTTAAGCTAGAGCCATGATATTTGGTATACTGATTGGGATTGAGGAGGAGATCACCTGAATAAATTTTGAACCAATTAAATGAAATGTTGGAGTTATGGCCCTTTGCAATTTCGGGCCATTTAATGTCGTTGCTTTATTGTGTATAGCATAAGTTTAGAACCATGTATGCTAATGTTTTGAAATTTCATGTTTTGATTCCTCATGAAAAAATAGGTGATCCATATTTTTTTCTTGTCCCAATCATCTCCTATTTTAGAGTTATTTCCCTTTGATAAAATAACATTGAAATCATATATTTGTACTGTTGTTACCGTCATGGCTAAGCAGTGTTGGAGTCAAACAGTGTTAGAGTCAGGCATTTGGGGGCATAGTGTTTTACAAACACCAGCTCTAGTTTATCTTATTTTTCTATAAAAATGTGTTGTGGATACTCATTAGAAGTGCCTCACAAGGCGCTTCTAATGAGTATTCACAATATGTTTTTATGGAGAACTGGAGAAAAGTTTCTTAGATAAGAGGAGTACGGTGATGTCCTAAAATTTCAAACAGCAAAGTGTCTGACGAAATAGCATATGCAAACAGTGCCGACCCAGATCAGACTGCTCCAAAGGAGCAGTCTGATCAGGGTCTACACTGTTTGCCATGCCACTAAGCATTTTAAGAGACAGCTGTGTAAAAAAAAGCAAAATTTAAGCCAAAAAGGCAAGGAATAAAGTGTTTGAAATTTTAGGACATTTACCGTATCCATATAATTATTTTTCTTAGTTTGCCATGAAAACTTAAATTATATTCTGATTACTCATTAGAAGCATCTTGACAAAGTGGTTCTAATGAGTACCCACAACATTTGTTATCATGGAGAAGTAAGAAAAGTATTGGTACCACAGTCGACTCTCGTTATCTCGGTCCAAGGGTCTCTCTGAAATACTTCGAGAAATCCCGTGCCTCGACATATCATCAGATTTGCAGAATTGAGGAAAAATGAAATGAACATCTACATTTCACAAAAGAATATGCAATTTGACATTTGAAGTAAGAGATATATTGAAAATATTGTGGAAAAGAGGAGAAATTGCTCCTTAGGAGCAATTTCTCCTCTTTTCCACAATATTTTGTACCTGTTGTTAGATTTCCATGTTAAAGGGACCAGATGTTCACTTCAAGATAAGCGGCTATTTGAGATAAGCGACATTAAGATAACGGAAGTCGACTGTATTCGGTTGAGAAAAGCACCTTTTCTGGAGCCGTGATTAATGTGTTCACACTTATAAGGTTGATAGAAGGGTTCACAATTGTTCTTTTATTTCAGGAACTCTTCCAATTAGATCATCTAGTACTCTCCCAATCCCCCACCCCAGCAGCCACCCTCCCACTCCCACAAGACTTATTGGAACAGGACCAACCTTTGAGTTTGGTGAAGAAAGAGGTGATCTCATACAGTTCTATAACCAGGTTAGTGTATCAAGTCTTAAAGTGCTATGCAGAATTGTAACAGATGACAGTCTTAATATTTTTTTTTTTTTTTTTTTGTATTATTTTTCAGAGTATATGACTCAGCATTTCATGTGAATCGTCCGCTTTGTGACCGGGAGGTTGCGGGTTCGATCCCCGGCCGGGTCATACCAAAGACTTTAAAAATGGTACTAGCTGCTCTTTCGCTTGGCGCTCAGCATTAAGAAAGTAGAGCTAGAACTGGTCAGCTCAGTGTCAGTATAATGTGACTGGGTGGAATATCATGTCAAAGTGTCTGGGGCGTGATATTTCAGTGAGGCAGCACTCTAAAAGTGAGCATTGAGCTCCCTGCCACATCCAGACACCGTCGCGATATGACTGAAAAAGGTTGAAAGTGACGTTAAGCCCAAATCAAACAAACAAACAAATTTCATGTGAATCACCTTCACATGAAATAACAAGTCCTGTTTTCTCTAAAAAAAAATAAAATCAACTAATGCAAAGGAGTATGACCCACCTCTTGTCAGCAGTACAGGGAACAAGTTCTCTTTAAAAGTAGTTTCCAGTAAGATATAGACAAACCTATCTCTATCAGAGTTATTTCCCTTGGAAATATTGCTATTACCCTAATACATCATATGGCAATAAGCTTGAGGGAATTTATCTTACTTTTTGCATAAATATAGATTAGAATTGCCACACTAGAATTGGACAATGGAAAAAAAAATATTACAGAATTATCATAAGTTTTCCTCCTGAAAAGTCCTTTGTTTCCCTACATTGATGAAGCATGATACTTAACCCAAGTTTCCCGCTAACCTAAAATGCCTTACAAAATTTTAATGAACGTCATTCCGATTTTTTTTTTTTTTTTATAGCATACAATCTGAAGCAAATGTACATTTTGATATGTTGCTTTTCAGTATCCAGAAAGCAGTCATTACCTTGTAGGGGGTATCTAATAAGCACTGCTTGTTGACACTTCTTGTTACGACAAAACTAGTTATGACATTTCACTTGAAATATCATGTTTGATTTTCGTTGAAAAAAAAAAATTAGTCAAACTTAGGCCACCTTTATGAAGCAGTCACATGTTATTTAAAGACCAGCTTTTTCAGGTTCCATAAAAAGGTAATAAGTGTAAATTTACCTGTATTAAATAAGCACCTGTCTTGAGCACCTGTCAATGGCTTTCCCATACATGCTTGCTTTACACAGGTTGACTGTAATAATAATTTAGTTATTTATTTATTTTTTTTTTTTTTTTTTTAGAATATTGTTTGTTGCTGTTGGCGGCTTTAATATATAATTTTTACTGTCTGAATATTGGGTATTCATGGTGATACCCTGATTTATCAATTTTTGTATCTGATAAATATTAGTTGTGCAACAAGTCCAAGTATTTCTGACTTAAACTCTGCATTTTTATTTTCAGGTTTTTATCACAAAGGTGAAAAAATTTGCACTCAGGTTTTCTGCAAGCCATCCAACTGGGGTAAGTAGTAGAAGAATTGAGCTTGTCCTATTTGTTTTCCTTGTATGTTGTTTTCCCTCAGTCATTGCATGTACATGTATGTTTTTCTTATTAAATTCCCATTCAGCTTGTATATCTGTTCAATGTTATAGTAACCTATTGTAGTCTGGAGACCCCTAAAAGGTAATTGACAAATAGTGCAGACCCAGATCAGATGCTGCAAAATGCTTCGTATGATCAGGGCCTCCACTGTTTGCAAATTGTCTAGCCATTTTTCTCTAGGATCATCTAAATCTCATAGCAGGACGTACCTAAAATTGAAATTGGACTCTTCCAGTATGTAGTGTCGGGGAGTCTATTCAGTCAATGAAGAGCTGTTGTCAGTGCCATGTTAAGTTTTCCAAAAGGAATAGCTTCTTGTGCTTATATCCACCCTAGATGAAAATTTATCTCATTTTAGAATGAATAAACTCCCCACACACATTTTATAGTGGAAGCCCAATTTCAATTTTAGGTATGGCAGGCTATGTGATTTAGATATTCCTAGAGAAAAATGGCTGAACTATTTGCAAATAGTGGAGATCCTGATCAGACACATTCTGCAATGTCTGATCTGGATCTGTTACCCTTTTGGGGGTCTCCAGACTAAATTGGCTTAAAAGGTCACTTATTTACCATTTAGAAATATTTGAATGAATGCCCAGACTCTTTACCATACTTATCTTAAAATGTGAGTTTGAATTTTTCAGCCTGTCAGTGTTGCAAAAAGCCGCTTGACAAGTGGCAGACAGTGAAGATCCTGAGCAGACATGGCATTAGGATACCATAAACTCTAAACCATACTTGATCTAAAATTTAAATTTGAGTCTTAATATATGTATGCCATCAACTGTTTGATGAGTGGCAAACAGTGTAGACCCTGATCAGATGCCTGATCTGGGTCTACACTGTTTGCTGAAGTATGTCTGTCTGTCTGAATACTGAGGGAAAATACATAAATTTTATCTTTATTGCAGGATGCCCCTCCCCTGTCTCCACTCCCACCAGTGAGATGTCATACGACGTCACCACGCAGGGTCTCCAGTAAACACTCAATATATGTGTCTCCACACAAGACAACTCACGTGCCACATTCACCGAAAAGTGACACCCAAAGAATGCTGTACTGTTTTAACAGAAGTCCTTCAAAGGTAAACTACCGTGTTTATTACTCTAAATCAGAATCATTAACCTTTACCCCTCTGCAGCAGATGACAAATTGATATTGTTTTTCTTATTTTCCCAGAAAACGGGATTTGACATTTCTTGCAAATTGTCTCATTGCACGTAACGGTGAAACCTGTTCTCTGAAAAAATAAGGAAGTATTACAATATTTGATCAACTGAAAATTTTACCAATATGCTAAGTGTTAAACAAGAATCATAGCTCTGGCAAAAAGGAGGGTATCAGGTAAATATTTTCTTATTTCTCCACAAAAACATATGCCGAGGCACTTCTAATGAGTACCCACATCTTATGTTTTTATGGAGAACTGAAAAAAACTATCCCACAGTTATCACCAAACACTCCTCCTTAACAATTCCTCTGATACCTTTTTAAAATGATAGGGTCTTGGATATTGGAGTCCAGAGCTTATAACAGTTTGAATTGTAATTAATTACCTGTCATTTAGTGCCTGATCATAGGTAAATACTGGCACTGTTTTGTTTGGCATATAAAACACCACAAGACTGCAGGAATATTTCCATTGCTCACAGAGCTGCATTTGTCTTTTAAAGTTACCGAAAATATGACTAAATACAGTATAACCTCAGTGGCTCGGATGGCTCGTTTACCATGGACTATTCAAACTCTTTTTTCAGTCCCTACAAATTTCTTCCAATAGCTCAAGAAAACAAATATTTAGGGATTTTTTTTTTTTTTTTTTTTTTTTTATCATGGAATTGTATGTTGTGTGTACACATTAGAATTGCCTCATTGAGGCAGTTCTAATGTGTACACTCAACATACAATCATTGTGTAGAAAATTGAAAAGATTAAATTATCTCTATTTGCTTCCTGAACTGGTGCCATGATTAACCCTCAGTGGCTCGAACTACCCATGTTTCGAACGAATTTCCATGGTCCCAAAGATGTTCGAGGCATTGAGGTTGGACTGTACATGTAAATCCTTGCTAAAATTGCTCGCGTTATGTGCATATATTATATATATGTAAATGGTCATCTCTACTGGGAGTATTTGAACTAAAGAATTACAACCATGAAATTATTTTCATTGAATTTAACCCATTTAAGCCTAGCGTTCCAGAAAAGGGACATTGGCAAACAGAGTAGACCCAGATCAGACGCCACAGAACGTGGCGTCTGATCAGATTCTTCACTGTTTGCATTAAGTTCAGAAATTTCTATAAAGGATGACAATAATAAAAATTAACCAGACACCCCTTATATAGGAAATGGACCTGTCCAAAGAGTTAAGGTAGAAGAATCCGTTTGGCATAAATGGGTTAGTGCTTCGCGTTAACTGCTGGGTAAAACACTCGCAGCAAACATTTTGTAATGTCCCAAGTTACAAACTGCAACACTGTGTTTGTAGCTTTGTTAAATCATATCTTATTGGGTTTTGTGACAGAATTACATATTTTTGAGAGAGTAAGGCTTGACATTTTGTATGAATCGTCTGCTAGACACCCCATGAAATGTCAAGCCTTTTGTCTGTAAAAAAAAAAAATTAGAATGTTGTCTGCTACAAATTTGAATGGAGCTTTAAGGGCTAAAGCATTACTTTTAATATTTTGGAACAGAGCTTACAGGCAATCAACAACATGATTCGTCGAAAAGATGAGAAGAGCACGCACTATACGGGTAAACGTCTGCTGCAAGTGGACAACGAGGAAGATGATGAGGTTCCCACCAAGAGGATCAGTCTCATCAAACGTCTGCAAGATATCACTTCAGAGAGGAAGGAGGCACATATTGTTGTACTGAAAGGATAAATGTGTGGCAGGCTTGAAAAGAAGTATTTGATTTGGAAGGATGACTGAATATATTACTGTTACACTTAATTCGATTGGTTGGAATACATACAAATGCTTTCTGAATAAAATCTCCGGAAATGTGAATAATTATTACTTGGTGAAAGTGCAACAGATTACTGATGTATGTATGTGAAATAATTGTAGGAGGAGTCGTTAACGAAGAGTATTTGACGATAATTCTGGGACAATTGTTCTTATTTCTCTATAAAAAAACATAAGTTGTGGGTACTCACTAGAAGGGCCGCACTGAGATGCTTCTAATGAGTACCCATGACATATGTTTTTATGAAAAACTAGAGACAATTACCCCAGAATTATCATCAAGTAAGCCACCTTAACAACTCTTGAAATTTGTTAATGATATTCATAGACTGAGATTGCATAATTATTGTCAGAAAAATTAAATAAATTGGTTATTAAAGTGGGTATTTCAGTTTTACTGAAATAATCATATGCATGCATTATTAAAGCTATATTAGCCAGTTTTAATATAAGAATAGCAGAATAAGTATGAACTGTGGCTTAGAATAATTTTAAATTTGATTGCTGACTTTGTAGCTTCAACTCATTACCCCAGCGCTTTTCACAGAAAAAGCAGGGATATTGTTATACCCACCATCCGTCCGTCCGTCTGTAATGTCACACCATTGCTCCTAGACCATTGAAGCTAGAATCTTAAAACTTTCACAGGGGATAGACCTCGCCATCGACTTGCTCTAGTTTAACCCTTGAACCACCAGCCACAACAGCAGGAGGTGACATTTTGTCTTATTTTTGAAAAAATATTGTTTTGAGAAAATAAGGCTTGACATTTCATGTGATCTGCTTAGAAGAGAGTTCACATGAAATGCCTTTCTCAGAATAACTAAGAATATTTTAGAATGTCGCCTACAATATTGTAGGGTGCTTTAACGGTGTTAAGTAGTCAAGAATGATTTTATTTTGTGGATTTTAAATTTATATTTGTGTTACAAAAATAAAAAGACATGAATATTTGTTTTTTTTCTTAAATAGAAGTCAGCTTCTGTTATTGATAATTAACTTAAAACTTCATGCATTACAATATTTTGTCGATTGGATGAACTTAAAAAGTTACATGCTGAAATACTTGGTTAAAATAAAAAAGAACCCAGGGCAGTTTGAAATAGCTCCAGATAGACAGATTCTCAATCTAAAAACTGCTAAATATTTTTCTTATTTCTGCATCAAACATATGTTTAGTATAGTCCATAGCTCTTGATAAGGTGTTTTTTTTTTTTTTTTTTGTTTTTTTTTTTGTTTTTTTTTTTTCAATCAGAAAGTATCCATATTTTTCTTATTTCTTGACGAAAACATACGTTCTGGGTACTCATTAGAAGCCTCAGTGAGGCGCTTATATGTACCCACAACAGATGTTTTGATCGAGAAATAAGAAAACTATCTACCTGATACCCACTCTTATTTAGACCTATTGTATACTCCATAGAATTATTTTTTTGAGGTTATGCTAGAGATTATCCACAACAGTTTTCGGTGGCAAAATTGTTAAAGTACTATTCTGAATGCTTCTTTTATCTGGAGCTAATTTATGAGCATTCAAGGGGACTGGGTACACTCAGTTTATTTTCTGCCATAGGTCTTGATAAGAGTTTGTATCAGGTAAATAGTTTTCTTTTTTCTTGACGAAAACGTATGTTGTGGGTACTCATTAGAAGCGCCTCGCTGAGGCGCTTCTGATGAGTACCACAACATATGTTTTTGTAGAGAAATAAGAAAAGTATAGCTACTTTTTAGTTGAAAAAAGTGCCTTATCAAGAGCTATGTTAAGACTAAGAATCTGCCATCATCTTCCTCTAAGGAGTCAGCTTTAGTGACTTGCAAACCAGATCATGTTTGGAAGGTTATCTATGGTAAAAGGAAAGAATTGTACTCCCCTATTGCTCCATAGAGGAGCAATTGTTTTCCTTTTAGAATAGTCCCCTTTTCAGAAGGGAGGCAAATGGGTTTTAACAGAGTGGCCTCCCCTGGAAAGTGTATCCATTCTCCTTAATAAGAAATGCTTTTGACCAATTTTTTTTCAGGAGGTTGCGGGTTCAGTCCCCACTGTGTCGGCATCATACATTCTTTCGTGGAGATTGATTGGGAAATATTTTCATTCTCTCCCTTCCGCTGATACAAGAAGGGCAATTGTCAGTTCCTGGCAAAAGAATGTGCACAATACTGGTTAAACGCTTAGAGGACTAAGCCTGCCCAGTAAAAGTGTGGTTAGGTAAACTGACCATGCTCGATATGACCTCATTGGGTTGACTGGGCCGTAAAACCTCAACACAAACAAAACCAATTTTTTTTATTTATTTGGTGCATTGTTACCTGTGATATACATTATTATTATTATTATGAGAAAATACCTCTTGCCAGCTCCTGAACAGTGAAAAGCCTGGACTAGTACCATATTTACCGAAAGTATTTGAACACCTCAACTCCTTACCGTTATTGTCCTAAAATTTAAACAAGTCTGTTTTACTTCATGTAGATGTGTCTAAAAATTTGCAGGATGAGTGGCTGAGTTAACCCATTTAGCCGGCCTCGGTGGCTCAGTTGGATGCGCCGTACGACTGGAGACCAGGAGGTCGCAGGTTCAACCCCCGCCGAGGTCGGCAACATTCTTTTGTGGAGATTGATCGTGAAATATTTTCTACGGTCATTCTCTCCCTTCCGCTGATTCAAGAAGGGCAGTTGTCAGTTTCTGGCGAAAGAATGTGCACAATACTGGTTAACCCCTAGAGGACTAAGCCTGCCCAGTAAAAGTGTGGTTAGGTAAACTGACTGTGCTTGACATGACCCCATTGGGTTGACTGGGCCGTAAAACCTCAACGCAAACCAACAAACAAAAACTGCCGCAGTTGTCTCCTTATGTGAAAGCTATGAGAGTATGTCCTGTTTGTGCTAAGTACATGTGAACTGAAAAAGCAACGACCAGACTGCGCAAATTTGTAAAGTGATTTGGGCCTTCACTGTTTGCCAATAGCAGAAGAGAGGTTTTCTCTTGACTCATAGCTTGTATGTAAAATTAATTTAGTTTAACCCATTGTAGTCAGGAGACCCGTAAAAGGGTACTTGGCAAACAGTGCAGGCCCAGATTAGATGCTGCAGAACGCGGCGTCTGATCAGGGTCTCCACTGTTTGCAAATAGTTTAGCCATTTTTCTCTAGGAATATGTTAATCTTATAGCTGGTCTTACCTAAAATTGAAATTAGAATATTCCAGTATATAGTGTGGGAGAGTCTATTCAGTCTACAATGGGTTAAAGTAGTGACAGGTCCTGTCATGAGACAGTTGATCCTGAAAGGGCCAAGCAAATTTGTAGCAGACAACATTCTAAAATTGATTTTATTTTTTCAGAGAAAATCAGATGACATTTTAACTAAGTTGTATGCTAGGCAGAGATTCTCTTGAAATGTAAATCCTTATTTTCTCTGAAAAATAAAATCAATTTTAGAATATTGTCTGCTAAATATTTGCTTAAATTATCATGCATTTGTTCGCTTTAGCTGTCAATGAAAATTTACAAGAAAAATCGTCTATATGTTTAGTTGTCTTCTACATGCATTAATAGAAAGCAAGGAAATATGTTTTGTGCTATTATTGACAACCTTTATCATTTTTAGCTACGGTAAATGTCCTAAAATTTTGAACACTTTATTTCATATACTTTGACCTGAATTTTGCTTTTTATATAGTTGTTACTTTAAAAACTGCTGGCCTCGGTGGCTCAGTTGGATGTGCGTCCGACTGGAGACCAGGAGGTCTCGGGTTCGACCCCCGCCGAGGTCGGCAACATTCTTTCGTGGAGATCGATCATGAAATATTTTCTACGGTCATTCTCTCCCTTCTGCTGATTCAAGAAGGGTAGTTGTCAGTTTCTGGTGAAAGAATGTGCACAATACTGGTTAACTGCTTAGAGGACGAAGCCTGCCCAGTAAACGTGTGGTTAGGTAACTGACCGTGCTCGACATGACCCCATTGGTTGACTGGGCTGTAAAACCTCAACACAAACAAAATACTTTAAAAACTTAGTGGAATGTCAAATAGTGTAGACTGTTAACAGACTGCTCCTTCAGGAGCACTCTGATCTGGGGCTGCACTGTTTGTATTTGCAGTTTTGTCAGACACTTTGGTGTACGGAATTTTAAGACATTTATCAGGGATTTTTTTTCCTTTTATTACTGTCTAAGGGAGAGTACTATATCTTTTACTGTTATCAGGAAAGGCAATAATTTAGATCTCAAACCGTCATATACCATTTCATTATACATTTCTCAGTCCTTGAAAACTCCGTGTTATTATCTCTTTATATGCAACAATGTAATTTGCAAGGCTGCATATGCCCCCTAGCACTTTCCCAGTCAGCATTCTACGTAAATCTATATCGGGCCGTCATCGGCCCGTCAGGGTAGCTGACGGGCCGATGACGGCCCGATGTAGATTTACGTAGAATGCTAGCTGGGTTAAGCCCCTGGCTTAAAGGATATTCAATTTTCCAAGTAACCAGAATGGGCTCAATGATCCCAAAGGAAATAAAAACTTAATCTGCACTATATCCATTCTGCTACCAATGTGTCTAAAATAGTTGGACGGGTGGAAAACGGTGTAGCCCCAGATCAGATGCCACAGAATTTGCATGAAATGTCGGAGCCTGTTTCATGGAAAAAAATAAGATAAATATCATAATTCTGTCATCTGCTGAATTTGAATTAACCCAGAGTGTGGTAAAGGTTAAAAGCCTTTTTATACATAGAACGTGCATTATACAGGTATCACGAAGTATTCATACTAACCATCAGTATCATCACAAAAAAATATTGTGATATATCGATGCATTAAGGATATCAACCCAGCTCTAATATCAGATGAATTTTGTCTTATTTTCTTTTTGAAAATATACACACTTGGTACTCATTAGAATTGCCTCTCTGAGGTGATTCTTATGAGTACCTGGAACATGTTAAAAAAAAAAAATAAAAAAATAGTACTTTTTGATTGAAAAAAGTTCTTTTATTAACAACTTCGAACATTCTGGTCAGCAAGCAATTATTTAAGAGGTATAAACATTTTGGCAGCAACACATCAGTCAAGCGCTTTGTCAAAAGGTCTGTGCATATGCTCAAAATACCATATTGATGCAAATATCCCTCAAGGGTTTGCATGTCGTTAAACCTGAACTCATATGCCTTGGTGGCTTGGTCGAAGTATGTCCGACTAGTGATCAGGGCCCAGTTGTTCCAAGCTAACGATGTCATTAGTTAACGATTCGTTAAAATTTACATCGAGTGATACGCATATATGCTGAATTTTTTTGCTGAAAAAATGTGAGTAGCTTTTGCAGTGCAAAAGCTACTCACATTTTTTCAGCAAAAAATATCAGAATATTTTGTATTGAATCCGCTAAAATAGTTAACGAAATGACCCTTAACGAGCTCGTTAAGCTAATGACGCTTTGAACAACTAGGCCCAGGAGGTCATTGATTCGATCCCCTCTGAGTCCTACAACTTTCATGGAGATTGGTCATGCTCTTCCTTCTGTGAATTCAAAAAGGGCAGTTGTAATTTTCTGGCAAAAGAATGTGCACAAGTACTGGTTAACCTCTTAGAGGACTAAGCCTGCCCAGGAAAAGTGTGATTAGGTAAACTGACCAGCTCGTATGACCTTAGTGGGTTGACTGGGCAGGAAAAACTCAGCTGAAAAAAAAATAATATGAACACCGATTTTGATCACATCTCTTATTTCATAGTTTCCTACATGTTTTCTTGGTGAAATAAGAAAAATGTTCTGTAAGCGGAGCAAAGACTAGATCAGATAGCACAAATGCGTAGGTTGATCCAGCTTTCACCGACAGCTTATGCCCTGAAGGCATAGTTTTACATGGTGTCATTCATGTATATTTTTTATTTTTGGGGGCTTTGATAATAGGAAATATATCACTAATTTTGTCTCTTAAAATAATCTCTGGGGATCAGGGCCCAGTTGTTCAAAGCGTCGTTAGCTTAACGAGCTCGTTAATGGTCATTTCATTAACTGTTTTAGCAGATTCAATATACAATATTATGATATTTTTTGCTGAAAAAATGTGAGTAGCTTTTGTAATGCAAAAGCTACTCACATTTTTTCAGCAAAAAATTTCAGCATATTTGCGTATCACTCGTAAATTTTAACGAATCGTTAACTAACGACGTCGTTAGCTTTGAACAACTGGGCCCTGATCGTCAGAGTAGGATTTGATAGGTGGGATAGAAAACCAGAGATAAATTCGTGCTATTAGGTATAACCATATTAAAATATGAATCTGCTGATGTGCTGCAAATATTTTGAGAATAAAATGCTTGCTTCAGAAGTATTTTACTTGCAATTTTGCTTTTCATAGTTTCCTTGTCAGGATTTTGTAAGATTCCAATATTTTATGTATACGGTTCATAATCACCTTTCTTTTTTGTAGTAGTTTATCTTTGATACAGATCTTAATAACAGCTGGTTTCTGTGAAATTCCTTTCATCTCATTATGCTTGGAGCAAACTTTATTCTACAGTAATTTCATAGTTCTAGATAAAAGGAATATCCTTATTGTGATTTTTTTTATTTCTACATGAAACATGTGTTAGGGTACTCAATAGAAGGGCCTCAGAGAGGCACTTCTAATGAGTACCCACAACATGCTTCTAATGTGCACCCACAATACAGGTTTTACTCATTAAGAAAACACACCTATTCAAATATATACTGAAAATTTTACCACCAGGCATGTTTTCGTGATGCTGAGGAAATAAGAAAAATCACAGTGTGTGTGTGTGTGTGTAGGCGTGCGCAAAAATAGGCCTTATCTAGAACTCTGGAATTTGCCACATTCTGTTTTTATATTATTTTGTTTGTTTTTTTTTCAAAGAAAATAAAACTTAACATGTCATGTGAAGATTCACATGAAATGTCAATCTTTATTTTCTCTGAAAAGTGAAAAAAAAAATTTAAAAAAATAGAAAGTTGTCTGCAGTTGTGATTTGCTTTTTATACCTTAACCCTTGTCGTGCTGAATAAATTAAGATGCCACACCCACTTCCAATTTTCAGCCAACCAGATTACTTGATCCAAGTTATTGATATATATTCACATACTGAATGACAAACAGTGCAGATCCAGATCAGTTGGCTTCTGAAGAAGCCAACTGATCTGGATCTACACTGTTTGCAATGGTAGGACATATCCAGGTTCAGCAGGACTAGGGTTAAGATGCCAAGAAAAATAACATCTGAAAATGTCATCTGTTTTTGTAGTCTGCTGCGTCTTCTTGCAAACTTTTCAAACATACTTCTTGCATATAGGCAAATTGTATGGACCCAGATCAGACTGCTCCACACTGTTTGCAACAATGACTTTTAAAGTAACTGGCAGAAGATAAAGCAGACGACAATTGTTGTGTTTGACGTTTTAAGGGTTAAAGGGTAAATTGATTAACCTAAATATTGAATATCTGAACTCCTTACGATATTTTCCTTAAGTTTGAACAAGTCAGTTTGATTACTTGGTGATGTATCTAAAAGTCTTGGTAGAATGATAAACAGTGAAGACCGTCATTGAACTGCTCCTTAGCAGTAAGAAGTGAGTCAGTTCAGTCAGGTAATTTCAAATACATGTGTATTAGGGCGATACCGTAGTTTTGAGATAAATTTTATGTCTGCTCTGGGTCTGCATTGTTTGCACAGATAGGTCTGTGCAAACAATTTAGACCCAGAGCAGACATGATACAATGCAGCACCTGATCAGGGTCTACGGTGTTTGCCACTAGTCCAGCAATATTTTAGACATATTGACAGGTATTAGAATGAACTTTAAAATTTTAGGAGAAGAATGGTAAGTAGATAAGGTGTCCCAATATTTAAGGTAGATTCGGTACATAAATAAATGGTAATAATGATTTCATGTGTGTGCTCCAAAACCACTTCTTACTTGGCACATCATAGATTAGCTCACTTACGTTTTTGTGTTGACTTATTTTGTATGACCCTCTTTAACTGGAAGACTTGTAAAAAATATCTTCTGCCTGCAATTTGACAGGAATACACTTGTATTGTGTTAATGAGATTTTTAAATCCGTCATGAATGCCAGCAAAAGCCAAACTCTTAAAGGGGTCTGGATATACCTCCTTGGGAAAAAAAAAAAAAAAAAAATAATTACAGAAGGAAGGGAGGTATATATTTTCATGTCAGTTATTTCCCGTAGACTTTAAGGTTCAGATATTGTATACACAAGCAGCAAAGACACAGAGAAGACCGCAAAGGCTGATCCGAGTCTTCACTGTTAGCACAGTTCTAAGTTCACTATTACTGGAACCTAACTCAGTTGTGCACCTAAGGCTTTTACACTATGTACCCTAAGTATTCAGATCCACAATCCTCAGCAAACATCTGCGGTATCTGATCAGGGTCTACAATGTTTGCCACTAATCCAGCAGTTTTTACACACATCAGTAGGGTAGTGGACTTATTCAAATTTAACTCTCCTCTTGCTGAACATGACATGCCCTGTTCTAGCAAATAGTGTAGATCCAGATCAGTTGGCTTCTGTAGAAGCCAACTGATCTGGATCTGCACTGTTTGTCATTAAATATGTGAATTTCTATCAAAAAACCCTGATCAAGTAATCTGATTGGCGGGAAATTAGAAGTGGGCGTGGCATCTTAATTTATTCAGCATGGCAAGGGTTAAGGACAAGTATGATAAGTACTGAAGGTGTCCTGATACTTAGAGTAAATTTGGTAATAGTTTCATTTCAGGCCATAAATCCCAGACCAGCCTGCACATCTATCGAGATCAGTCCAAGGCAAATATTCTATATTTAGTTCTGCAAATTGTGTGGGAATTGTGAAGGCCAGTCAGTGCTAGCTGCCTGCACTATTCTTAAATGGCATAAAAAATTTTTGTCATGATGGGGTTATTGTACATATGTATAGATCAAGGCCCAGTTGTTCAAAACTAACTATGCCGTTAGTTAATGTATTGTTAAAACTTTGATCATTAAATATGGCATATAAGCTAATATTTTTGCTGAAAAAATGTGAGTAGCTTTTGCATTTGCAAAAGCTACACGCATTTTTTTTTCAGCAAAATACCTGTAAATTAGATATTCTACTTATTAGAACAGTTAAAATTTTGACATCTAACAAGCTTGTTAAGCTAACGATGCTTTGAACAACTGGGCCCTGATTCTTAGTTGTACATATTCTGAAGTGTATAGTACGCCAGTTTGAATATGAATGGGTCATGTATGTTTAGCATGATGGCTTAAGATGATGGATAAAATTTTCAGACATTTGAAATATTTTTCTTATTTTTCCCAGAAAACAGGATTTTTAATATTTCATGCAAATTGACTCCATATTTTTCTCAGAAACTCCAGCGGAGACAGTTTGCATGAAATACCAAATCCTGTTTTCTGGAAAAATAATTCAATATATTGTCTGCTGAAAATTTTACCCAGAATGCTAAGCATTTAATGATTAATCTTAAGTAATTGAATGACAAGGTACATGTACAGTGTCGTGGAAGTCGACTGATTCTGTTTTCTTAAAAATATGTCGTACCAATATAAATTTGAAAATCAAAACTAAAATTGATTTCAACAGTGGTAATCCGGCTGTGGAGAAACACGGTACTTTTACAATAGGGTTCATTCCATTCTATTGTGGCACTTGGGCTAAGGAAATTGTTTATTGTTTGCTCGTCACTTAGCATGCTGGGTAAAAATTTCAGCAGATTACTGTTTGAAATATTTTTCCCACAAAATAAGCTGACATTTCATGCAGATGTCTTCTAGAGAGACAACTTGCATGAAATATCAAAAGCGTTATTTTTTGGGAAAAATAAGAAAAATGTCATCAGTTTATTGTCTGCTGAATATGCCTATACAGTGGTAAAGGTTAGTACTGAATACATGCAGTAAAGCCCAGATATCTAACAAAGAATTCTTTTAACCCTTAAAGCGCCAAGCAAAATTTGTAGCAGACAACATACAAAAAAAAAAAAAATTATTTTTCAGAGAAAACAAACAAGTCCTGACATTTCATGTGAATCATCTGCCAAGCAGACAATTCACATGAAATATCAAGACTTGTTTTCTCTGAAACAAAAATGAAAATTTAAGATTGTCGTCTGCTACAAATTTTGCTAGGCGCTTTAAGGGTTAACTTAATTTTAAGAAATAGCACCATCTTGATAGGCAAAGGTTGACTTTTGTGTGAATCCTATCAAGGCAATTTTCAAGATTTACTTGATGGGATTGTACAGAAGATAGGTTTGTCAGGATAGTACATGTATTACATAATTCTTTATGTAGAATATTTACTTTACTGAATGCACATCACAAAAACATGCCTATATAATTTTGACCCCCTTAAACCCCACTTTTATACATTATTTTTCCAATTTCTGCTCAAAACATAGATTGTAGGTTCTCGTTAGAACTGCCTCAACGAGGCAGTTCTAACGAGTACCCGCAATCTGTGTTTTGAGTAGAAATATGAAAAATATCAAAAAAATTTTATCTGAAAATTTTCATTTTTTTTTTTTTTGGTGGTAAAACTTTCAATATATTTGAATAGGCATGTTTTCGTAATGAGATCTTTTCAGTTTTGAACAAAATATGAACAGTTTACTTACTGGATGTCGAGGTTTCACATAATATGGTATGAACCCTATACATGCGATCCTCAGCTGTAGATACAGGAGAACCTGCCTCATGTTATATACAAAGAGCTGAGCTCAAGCTTGAAATGGCCTCCATTTTCACAAGATTCTGGTCGGGCCTGTGCATTTTATATGGTAATTGTCCTAAAATTCAGTACACCAAACTTCCTGACAGTTTGATACATATATATATGCAAACAGTGCTGAAGTATGGAATGAAATGTTAAATTTTTATAATATATTTGCCGGAGAACTTAAATTGTATATAGATTCAAATTGTGTGTGACCTGAGGGAGGTTCAGAGAGCTTACTGATTGTTAGTGTCTATAAGTTAAGAGACTATTGAAACATGATAAATAAAGAAAATAACATTAACATACCAAATAGTTGTGTTGTCATTATCTCCCATTGTTTTGTTTTTTAAATTGATTTCGTGTTGGCTCTGTAACTCGTAAACCCTTCGGAATATTTTTATGGTATTTGGTAGAACAGGATGAGACAACTTGTCGGGTACAAGAATGACAACTCTGCCTTTCTTACTTTTGATGGTATATCCCTTCGTTTTATTTGACACTGATTATGCATTGTCCACTCTTCTGGTCGAATTCCTTTTGAAATATTTTTTTATGATACTTGGAAGAAATGTAGAACAGGGCGAGAATACATGTTGCACACAAGAATGACAACTCTGGCCTTCTTACTTTTGGAGTTATCTCCCTTTGTTTTGTTTTTTAAATTGATTTGATGATATAAGCCGCCGGTGACATGGGAGCTTCCATGATCCGTGACCTAGCAGTTGCAATCATTCGTGATGGCAAGGTACCCTCTGACTGGGAGCAGAGTTTCATTGTCTGCCTCTACAAGGAAAAGGGGACGCATTGGAAAGTCTCAAGCTGACAGAGCAGGTTATGAAAATCCTGGAGAGGATTGTGGATGGCCTCATCAGACGGTGTCAATCGACGATTCCCAATATGGCTTCGTCCCAGGCAGAGGCACTACAGACGCAATCTTTGTTGTCAGGCAGCTGCAAGAGAAGTATCTAGCTGCCAATAAGAGACTACATGGCTTTCGTAGACCTGGAGAAAGCGTTTGATCCAGTATCTCGGAAGGTCATCTGGTGGGCACTGAGAAAACTTGGTGTGGAGGAGTGGATTGTGCGACTGGTGCAGGGGATGCATGCAAATGCGCGGACCCGTGTCTGTGTTGGTGAGGGGTACAGTGAACAGTTTGAAGTGAAGATTGGTGTTCACCAAGGATCAGTACTCCACCCGCTGCTCTTCATCATTGTGCTTGAAGCCTTGTCATGAGAGTTCCGCTCTGGGGTACCCTGGGAGGACCTCTATGCCGATGACCTTGTTATCATCGCTGAATCGCTTGAGGAATGTGTCAGGAGGCTCTTGACTTGGAAGGAAGCAATGGAGAAGAAAGGACTGAGAGTAAATGCAAGAAAGACAAAGATCATGATCTGCGGTACGGGACTGGACCTCCTGCAGAGTTCAGGCGAGTTTCCATGCACCGTCTGTCGCACTGGAGTGGGCAGCATCTTCTGCAATGGCTGCAAGCACTGGGTGCACAAGAAATGCAGTGGGCTCAAGCGCTTGAAAAAGTATCCTGACTACAGATGTACACGGTGCCAGGGAACTGCATGTCCCTTGGATGGCAGACCACAGAAGGAAGTCCAGATCGGACCTGACAAGCTTGAGGTGGTAGCTTCCTTTTGCTACCTAGGAGACATGCTCTCAGCAGCAGGTGGCTGTGAACTTTCAACCACAACACGTGTGAAAACCGCCTGGTAGAAGTTCAAGGATCTGCTACCAGTCCTCTCTTCACACCACCTCTCTTTCAAAACTGTGTGTACAGCTCTTGTGTGCGGAGTGCAATGCTACATGCCAGCAAGACTTGGCCATTGACAAAGCCGAACCTCCAGCGTCTGCAGCGAAATGACAGGGCAATGATCAGATAGATCTGCAATGTCAGGCCGCAAGACATTGTCATCACTAGATCCAATGAGCTTGTGCGGCTTGGCATTGAGGATCTGGACCTCATTCTGAAGCAGAGAAGACTCTGATGGTATGGACATGTGGAATGCTCCAATGGTGCAGTCAAGACAGCCTTTGACATACAGGTTGATGGAAAGCGTGGGCCTGGGAGGCCCAAAATGACATGGAAGCAGCTGACAGAGAGGGATTTTAGAGAGAGGAAGCTCTCGGCTATCAACCTTGGAGATCTGCCATGCGTGCAGCAAGCCAGCTATCTGGAAGGGGGCCCACTGATGTGGATGTTGCCCCTGTACCTGCATGTTAATCAAAAATCCTGTTATGATATGATATGAATATGATTTCTTGTCTGCTCTGTAACTCGAATACCCTTCGGAATATTTAGATGGTATTTGGTAGAAATATAAAACGGGATGAGACGATATGTCTGGTATAAGAATGACAACTCTGCCTTTCTTACTTTTGGCATTATCTCCATTTGTTATTTTTGACAGTGATTATGCATTGATTTCGTGTCTGCTCTGCAAGTCGAATACCCTTTGGAATATTTTCATGATACTTGGTAGAAATGTGGAACAGGATAATATGATGTGTCGTGTCGCCTAGAAGAATGACAACTCTGGCGTGGTTATGTGTGTGTGGGGGGTGGGTGGGGAGAACATTAGAACATTTTTAGCTGAGCTATAGTGATCATATTTTGTCCGTCATGCATCCACCCATCCATTAACATTTTCAAATGACCTCCTCTAAAGCTGCTGCACTAATTTTGCTCTAATTCCCTTAGGTTTAGGGAACGAAAGATTGCTAAAATGGTCGCTGTCCGTTGACTAAGATGGCCGCCATGCCCATATATGATAAAAACCTTTAAAAATCTTCTCCAGAGCTGAGGATGCCTTGGGGCTGAATCGTTTGCACAAACCATCGGGGATGGGAGGTCTACCAAAGTTGCTAAAAAATAAAAATGGTGGTCCTACATTGAAGTTTGACCTTTTAACGGCGAGGTCAAGTTTGCTTCCCTATGCATTTGTATGGACCCATACATTTGTATGGGAAAAATGTTGAGAATTTCAAACAACTTCTCCTCTTAAGCCTCTGGGCCAATGTTGCTCAAATTTCAAGTGGAGCCTCCTTGGGGCATGGAAACAAAAGGTTGTTAAAATAGTCGCGATCCATTTACCAAGATGGTATCCATGCCCATATGTGGTAAAAACCTTTAAGAATCTTCTCCAGAACTAAAATACCGTATTCATCCCATTTAGCGCCCCTGCCCCTATAAGCGCCCCCTCACGGTTTTTCCAAGAAAAATGTTATTAGCGCCCCCTTCTGCAGTCGGAGAAAAATATTTTTCACTTACCGAAAGTAAAGATTTCAGCCTTCCAGTCATTGCCAGATCTGCTGTAAAGCTAAACACAAAAGGCATTTTAAAGCCCTCCACTATCTCAATGCATCTGTGTTGACTGCTTGTCACTTTACACGTTTACGCTTCCACTATGTTTCAAGAAAAAAAGCTACAGTTTTACTAATTTCACGCGGTACATATCCAACGGAGATTTTTCCCCTGCATATTTATCATGTCGGTTATTAAGTTTCCTGGCAGTGTAAAGAATTTCTCCTTCCACTTGGGTCCAAACGTCTTTTATAATGTCACAACTTTTGTGTATTCAAAACTCGCGGTCAAAACAATCAGCTTCCCACATTGTGGAAGCAGACTTCCCACTTTCACAACAGAGAGCGTTGCTGCCGAACGATATCGCGCTAATAATTCTTTAGCAAGCCTCAAAATTAAAACTAATTTTCTTGATATTTCACTTCGCACAGCCCAGTTAGTTACTTTAGAAAAAAAAAAAAAAAAAAAAAAAGAGAGAGAAAGAAAAGAAACGGACGCTGTCAACCCTTCCGAATTTGGATTCGTCCAAAACTGACTGTTTTACAAATGGGGCTCTCGGAAGGGAAAATAACGTACCCAGAAGAAAAAAAAAGTCCCTCGCATCAGTAAACTGTTGCAGACAGCGACATGCCCGATCTGCCTATAAACTCTATCAACGATACCTGCGACCGGATGGTTGCGGGCTGTTTACAGACCCCAGATGCAATAGTGGCCGCGTGTTTAATCAACTCCTTTTTTTACAATATGCGTCAGCACCCCTGATCTATAAATAACGGTGTATACTACACCGTGTGTATACAGTATACCTTTACACATATTCTGATGATGAAGCTACCGCGTGTACTGGATTTAAGAAATCGCCGTTCTTGCAACATTATTGTTCCTAATAGGCGCCCCCTCTTTCCAATTTTTTTAGCGCCCGGGGCGCTAAATGGGGCGAATACGGTATATGTGAAATAGGTTGAGAATTCATATTTTGGACATCTCCTCTGAAGACTATGATCCAACTGAGTTGAAACTTGATGAGGAGCATCGGGGCGCCTAGTAGACACAAAATAGCTGAAATTGATGAGCCGATTGAAAATCCAAGATGGCTGCCACAGCCGCCATCTTGAAAACCAATTTTCGACTTTTTTCCCCAAACCTTTAGTTGATTTGAACCGAAACTTTCTCTGTTGCAACCGGAAAAATCGTGTTATCGTAAATCCAAGATGGCCGCTACAGCCGCCATATTGAAAATCTGTTTTGGCCATCTCACAAACCACAAGGCGAATTAAGTTGAAACTTACAATGAAGCAACAAGTTCTCCTGCAGATGAAAAATAGCTAAAATCATGCTTATTGGAAATCCAAAATGGCTGCCATCTTGAAAACCAATTTTTAACTTCACTCAAACCGTTGGGCGATTTGAGTTGAAACACACTGTAGGGACAGGATGACCTCTAGATCGAAAATAGCTAGATTATAAAATGAACGACCCTTGAGAGCAATAAACACACACACAAAGACAAAAATAGCTGACGTGTCTAAAACTTACAATATATGATTGAAGTAGCAAAGCTTTAAGTTACAATCAATATTTTATTCTTTAAGGTTTATCTTCCCTTGCGCCTATGCTGTATACATGTATAAAATCATGATATTGTTAAACACTTTCTCTTCAAAATCATGATATTGTTAAACACTTTCTCTTCAGAAATCAGTTGGCCAATTTCCACCAAGTTTCATGTCGATCCTACTATTGAAACGGGATTGAGATTGTTCAAATGGTCACGCACCATTGACTGTCATACCCAGATATGGTAAAATAATGATAATGAAAAAAAACAAACATTCTTTTTCTTCAAACAAGTCCTGCTCAAATGATGATCCTTTCATTAGTTGCAATGACAGAATTGGAAAAATGTAGCACAACATCTGCATATCTGCAGTGGCTATTTCACTGAGCGAGCCATGACCCATGGGCCCTTTTTTTTCAAAAAACCTTTTCTAGGTCCTGATCAAATCTCCATGAAAGAATGCTACCAACCCATTGGGGGTGGAAATCGCCACCTCCTTATCACAGTCGAATGTGGATCCAACTTAGCCACCGAGGCCTTTGGAGAAAGTAAGTGGGTATTTCATGTAAATCATACTAAACAGATAACATACTGAAAAAAAATTTCTGGAGGAAATGTTGACATTTCATGTGAATCATCTGCTATGCAAATGATTTATAAAAATGTTATAGAAATGAAACGATTTTGTAAATTTTATTGATGAGTCATGGGAAGGATCAAGTCTAAAGGTTTGATGTTAGTTAGGGGATGCGGATTTACTTGTTAGTTACACAATAATAAATTCCAGTTCATTTTTACATTGAAAACTTTGGCTAAATAGCTCATTTCAGATCTTAAAGATATAGTTCCAAGATTCCTACTTGGTTGTTTTGTTTGTTTGTGTTGAGGTTTTACTGCCAAGTCAACCCAGTGGGGTAATGTCGAGTAAGGTCATGCCTAACTACACTTTTACTGGGCAGGCTCAGTCTCTTAGCGGTTAACCAGTATCGTGCACATTTTTCCGCCAGAAACTGACAACTATCCTTCTTGAATCAGCAGAAGGGAGAGAATGACCGTAGAAAATATTAAATGATCAAAGAAAGTTGCCGAACCCGGCGGGGATCAAACCAGCTCAGTTTTATCGAAGAATATATGCCATTTAGATTTTTTTCCGCTCGACCATTCAAAAGTTAGTGCAAGACTGTTTAAGTTAGATTTATAAAGCTTTGCTTTGTCAAAAAGAAATCAAACTGTTGTCTGCTGCTATTGTGATTGGCTCTCTAAGACCCAAAATATTCCTCAGAATACACTCCTCATTTAACCCTTGTCATGCTGAATAAATTAAGATGCCACACTCACTTCTTATTTCCAGCCAATCAGATTACTTGATTTGGGTTTTTGATAGAAATTCACATATTTAATGACAAACAGTGCAGATCCAGATCAGTTGGCTTCTTCAGAAGCCAACTGATCTGGATCTGCACTGTTTGCTAAGGCAGGGCAGGTCGTGATCAGCAAGAGAAGGGTTAAAACCCCATCACAAAAACATACCTTTATAATTTTGACCCCCTTAAACCCCACTTTTATGTAGTGAAACTGGGGTTTACAGGGGTATACATTATTTTTCTTATTTCTGCTCAAAAACATAGATTGTGGGTATTTGTTAGAACTGCCTTGCTGAGGCAATTTTAACAAGAACCCACAAATAATGTTTTGAGCAGAAATATGAAAAATATCAGAGATTTTTATGTGAAAATTTTCAGTTTTGGGAATGAAATTTTCTATATATTTGAAGAGGCATGTTTTTGTAATGTTCATTGAGATTTCTACCAGTTATAAATAACAAGACAATTTTCAAAAAAATATATTTTTATTTCTCTCAAAAGTAACACATTAGTTTGAATCTTTATGAAATTGCTGAAATTTTTGTCATGATATCAGAAACAATACCAATAAAACATGTAACACTAGCATCATAGTAGCATGCTGGGAAAAATTCAGCAGACATTTTGAAATATTTTTCTTATTTTTTTTCCCCAGAAAATGGGCTTTGACATTTCATGCAAACTGTCTCCTTTTGGAAACAATTTGCATGAAGGGTCAAAGCCAGTTTTCTAGAAAAAATAAGAAAAACGATTGTAAAACTGTCATCTCCCGAATTTGCCCAGTGTGGTGAAGGTTAAAGACTAGTAATTAGAAAAGAAACCGGGATTTAAAACATAACCATATTTACCCAAAAATTTGAACAAACCAGCCATCTGATTTACAATTTATCTAAACTGTAGTGGCTGAGCAGCCAGTAGTGAAGACCCCTATCAGACAACCCATTCCATGACGTCTGATCTAGGTCTATACTGTTTGCTTGTGCCTGTCTAAAAACTCAGGAAAAATACAGTATGCCGATTAAAAAAATACACAGTGCAAGACAAAAAGTATGCAATATGCAAACAGCAAAGACCCAGGCTAGCCTCCTCACTCTTCGACCAATAAGGCTATTCATGTTTCTCAATATATCCTAAAGTATTCATCAACTCATTTGAGCCACAAAGGTCCTGAATAGAATGTGCAGGCTGATACAGGCTTTTCTTGCATGCATGAGGCATAAGGGACCTTTTCTTGTATTGCTAAGCAAATGAGCTGCACCTAGATAATGTACGGTAAATGTTCTAAAATTTCATACACCAAAGTGTCTGACAAAATGGTATATGCAAACAGTGCAGACCCTGATCACACTGCTCCTGAAGGAGCAGTCTGATCAGGGTCTACATTGTTTGCCATTCCACTAAGTATTTTAAACAACAAGTGCATAAAAAGCAAAAGTTAGGCCAAAACAGTATAAAGTAAAGTGTTCGAAATTTTAGGACAGTTGCGATACTGTCTGACGAGTGCACCTAATGAAGACACAAATCAGCCTGTGCATGTGTGCAGTCTGATCAGTCTTTACTGTCTGCATGAAGAAACTGCATCATTATGTACCTAAAATGCACAGTGAAGATTCTGATTAGACTGAACCAATATGCAGGTTGATCTGAATCTTCACTGGATGCACATGTCCGAAGGAAATTATTCTGACATTTCAGCTAAAATAAGTAATTGAGATCAAGACAAATATGGGGAATAGTTGCCTTTTCCGACAGAGCCAACATAGTTTAGAAAATCATTCAAAGACAGAAACAAACACTGGCTAGTCAGAACCTCAACCATACACTAAGATGGGCATTCACCTCATTTTATAGCTATGAAAAGCTATACCAAATTGTTGGGTGTTCACTATTTGCACAAGGCATTGCAAAGACTCTTCTTTCTGCAGCCCAATCGAAAGTTTTATTACATAAAGACAGAAAAAAGAATAAACTTAACAAACTTGATCAGTAACAAATAAACAATAGGCATGCAATCTAAAATATTTTAATAACTAAGAAAAGATGATTAAACAAGCTACAACACAGGACAATCTCATTTTGGATATGCACCCAGTAAAGTCTCAGCCTGTGCATCTGTGCAGTTTGACTGAAGTCTTCTCTATGTGCTCTGTGTATAGACAAGGATCTAAAGCTTCTTGAAGCACACTGAAGATCAATCACTGCACTGATCAAGCTGATCAGTTATGGCTGGGAGCATGCCAGAAGGAACGTTGTCTTATGTTTCAGAGAAAGTGATAAAATGTACTGATGATGATTGGTGTTTATGTCCCTTTCAACATTACTTTAGTCATATGGAGATGATGGAAGGATGTTAATGAAAGGCTCTGTGCAATTAAGGGCTGTACAGTCACAAGCTGAATTCTGTCTCAAGCGTGATCCAGAGTCCGGAGTACTAACCACGCTAGCCATCTGAGCCCAGTTGTTCAAAGCGTCGTTAGCTTACGAGCTCGTTAAGGGTCATTTTGTTAACTGTTTTAGCGGATTCAATATACAATATTCTGATATTTTTTGCTGAAAAAATGTGAGTAGCTTTCGCACACTGCAAAAGCTACTCACATTTTTTCAGCAAAAAATTTCAGCATATTTGCATATCACTCGCTGTAAATTTTAACGAATCGTTAACTAACGATATCGTTAGCTTTGAACAACTGGGCCCTGATATAATGTACTGCAGAGCTCCAGATAAGACGAGTATCCAGATATTATTTTTTTATTTCTTAATGAAAACATATGTTCTGGTACTCATTAGCAGTGCCTCAGCAAGGCATTTCTAATAAGTACAAGAACACACATTTTTCATTGAGAATTACAGATATTTTTATTTCTTTACAAAAGCATGTTGTGGGTATTCATTTGAGTTATGGCACTTCTAATAAAAACACAAAACATGTTGTTGTTTTGTTGTTGTTTTTTAGAAAAAAAAAAAAAAAGGAAAAATATATTTCTCGATACTTCTCTTACCTAAAAGCTATGTGTAACAGTAACTGCTCACCAACAAACAATCACTACTTTATAGAAAGAAAACAGCAGACTGTGAACGCATACTACGGCCCAGCTGTTCAAAGCATCATTAGCTAAACGAGATCGTTAGTGGTCAAAATGTTAACTGTTCTAGTAAGTATAATATATAATTCACAGGTATTTTTGCTAAAAAAAGAAATGTGAGTAGCTTTTGCTACTCACATTATTTCAGCAAAAATACTAGTGTATATGCCATATTTAATGATTAAAGTTATAACGATACGTTAACTAACGACATAGTTAGTTCTGAAGAACTGGGCCCAGGTCTTTGTTTTGACAGATTGCATCTGGAAAATATAGAGATCTTCCAAGGGCATACAGCAAATAACTACATGCCATTACACTAATGAGACATTACTATTGATGATGATGATGATGATGATGCTACAAATATTTAACCCTTAAATTATTAATAACTTCAGCAGATAATATTTTAATATTTGTCTTGCAGATGATTCACATGAAATGTCAGTCTTATTTTCTATGAAAAATACTAAAAAAAAAAAAATTGAATGTAGTCTGCTACAATTTTACTATAATAGTGCTGAAAAGGTTATGTGATTTTTTTTTGTTGTTGTTTTTTTTTAATGACGATGGGTCATGAACAAAAAAATGTTTAATGTTATGATGTTTCTTTTTTTTCTGATGAGACAGAACTCTAGATAAGTAGAACTATATCTGAGCCAAATCATTGGATAATGGATCCTTATCACATACGCATAAGTGAACTGCCCTGATAAGCAAGCACATTACCGCAGTGGGATCAGGCCTTCATTTCCCACTTACAAAACATTAGACATGGCATAATATACTGCATCTATTCTAATATACGCCATGGGGGTGTTGCAATTCATTGCTGCTAAAATAAAAGCACTGAGGCCAAATTTGGGCCAAAACTAAGATATTTTGATAGCCTGAACTCAATTTTGCATGCAGAAATGTAGAAGGGGGCCTTTATTAGCGAGGGGGCTTATATTAGAAAAAATACAGTATTGAGAGACTACATACATGCAGTCTGATCTGGGCCTTCATTGTTTGTTTAAGAAATAAAGACCCATGACCCTAGCCATGGTTTGGCACATCTACATATGAAAACAGATCTTTTCAAAGAAACCTTGTTAGAATTCCTTCTCTCGACTTTGAGTGCGAATGGATACACTTTTGAGGGGAGATAATGGTTACTTTGCCTCCCTTCTGAAAAGGGTCTACTCTAAATGGAAAGAATTTGCTCCCGCTGGGAGCAAGTTCTTTCATTTTAGCGTTGACCCCTTTTCATAAGGGGCTTTGTGTGCAGGAAAGCATATAGGTATATTACTCACAAAGGTAATAAATGGCATAAAATTACCAAGTCCAGTCCATTTAAAATAAGGTCCCCTTTTTTCATCCAAAAAGCCTCGGTATTTTTCTCATTTCTCTAATCTACAAAACCATATCTTGTGGTACTCATCGGAGGCCCTTCACTGAGGCACTTCTAATAAGTAACTGCATGTTTTTCGAAGAGAAATAGAAAAATATCAGTACTTTGTTAGAAATGAGAACCACAATGTATGTTTTTGTAGAGAAATAAAGTAGTGAGTATTCTGCTTAGCTAGAGCTTTGTTTGTGTTGAGATTTTACGGCCCAGTCAACCCAATGGGGTCATGTCGAGCGCGGTCAGTTTACCTAACCACACGTTTACTGGGCAGGCTTAGTCCTCTAAGCAGTTAACCAGTATTGTGCACATTCTTTCACCAGAAACTGACAACTGCCCTTCTTGAATCAGCAGAAGGGAGAGAATGACCGTAGAAAATATTTCAGAGCTATGGACTATTAAAAGTAACTAGTAAAGTAACATCTAGAAGAACCCTGATGAAAGAATCAAAATGTCATCTGCTGCAGTTATGATTAGCACTTTAAAGTGCTAATCATAACTGCAGCAGATGACATTTTGATTCTTTTTTGTTTTGTTTTGTCTTTTTTTTTTTATTTGTTGTTTGTTTGTTTTTTTCACAGAAAATGACATTTTATGCATATTGTCTGTCTAGAAACATTTCACATGAAATGCCAGTCTTACTTTTTCCAACACACACACCCCAAAAAAAAAAAAAAAAAGAAAAACAAACTTGAATGTCTCTGCTACAATTCTGCTTAAAGCACTTCAGGATTCATACCGATAATGTAATTTTTTATGCATGCTGCCATTCCGAGTAACAGAAGCCACTATCTTTTTGCGTTATTGATATGTTTTTACTTCTCTCAGCACTACATTTAGTCTCCTTGTAGGTATTCTTACACTTGCCTGTAATTCCCCTTAGTATTCGAGAAGCTGACTCCTTGCCATCCTTATCTTAAAGTGCACTTTGTCCATTTTATAAACAATACAGACATAGAACTAGAGAGTGGGTATCAGGTTAATATTTTACTTATTTCTCCACGAAAACATATGTTGTGGGTACTCATTAGAAGTGCCTTGATGAGGTGCTTCTAATGAGTACCACAACATAAGTTTTCATGGAGAAATAAGAAAAATATCAATACTTTTGGACTGAAAAAAGAGCCTTAACTAGAGCTATGAATTGTCAGACACTGATCAGATGTTTCATTTTGCAGCTTCTGATCTGGGTCTACACTTTGCTCAGGCCAGTCTGTCTGAATACTTAGGGTAAAAAGGGTACTACAGTCCCTTTACAGGCCACAATATGGCAAAATGTCATTAATGAAAAATTATGCAAACATCTAAGACTAACATCAACTTTTATCCTGTCTTCATCCTTCCATGTTTAATTCTACAGTATTCGAATATTAACCCTCGTCCTGCTGAATAAATTAAAATGCCACGCCAACTTCTAATTTTCAGCCTGTCAGATAACTTAACTTGATCCAGATTGTTGCTACAAATTCACATAGTTAATGGCAAACAGTACAGATCCAGATCAGTTGGCTTCTGGAGAAGCCAAATGATCTGGATCTACACTGTTTGCAAAGGCAGGGTAGGGTTTATCTGGGTTCAGCAGGTTTTGATTGTGTTGGGGTTTAACGACACGTCAACCCTTGAGGGTCATTTTGTGTCGTCTCCCAGAGAAAGGGAGAAAAGAGATAAGAAGAGAGAGTAGAGGAGATGAAAGAGAGAGACAGGGAAGAAATAAAAACATTCCCCCTCTACCCTTACCCACTACAAGGATAGCAGGCCTTGCCCAACTGTAAGCCAGTATCAGTTAGACGCCCAAGTGATGTAAGATACACAGCACCTTCACCCCATGGGTTCAGCAGGAAAAGGGTTAAGTACCAAAGACTATGAAAAATTATTCATATATATTCTAGATGCGGTTCCCATACTCACTTGCTCTAGCATACACACGACAATTCCTGCAGTTCATACAGAATTTGCCCTAAATATCTGGACGACTTCTTAACCCAGTTGTCCTTCAATCTAACCCTTGTCCTGCTGAAGCTGGATATACTGTGCCTTTGCAAAGTGCAGATCCAGATCAGTTGGCTTCTGAAGAAGCCAACTGATCTGGATCTGCACTGTCTGGCATTCAGTATGTGAATTTGTATCAACAACCTGGATCAAGTAATCTGATTGGTTGAAAATTAGAAGTGGGCGTGGCATCTTAATTTATTCAGCATGACAAGGGTAAAATTAGTCCATCTAACTTCCTGTTTATGTGTCTAAAGTCTGCTGAACAAGTGACAAACAGACTGATCAGATGCAGTATTCTGCAGTATCTGATCTGAGTCTACAGTATCTGCTCAGGCCTGTCTTTTTGTTTGTGTAGAGGTTTTACCAGTCAGCCCAATGGGGTCATGTCGAGCACGGTCACTTTACCTAACCCCACTTTTACTGGGCAGACTTAGTCCTCTAAGCAGTTAACCAGTATTGTGTACATTAACAGACAACTAGTGGAAGGGAGAGAAACACCATAGAAAATATTTCCTGATCAATCTCCATGAAAGAATGTTGTAGACCTGGCCGGGGGAGAACCCGAAGCCTCCTGATCACCAGTCCGATGAGCATCCAACTGAGGCCTGTCCATCCAAATACTTAGGATAAACACAATATAACGCTGTCACAAACTCTATTTTCTTCAAACATTAATCTTACATTTCTCTCACAAACATATATGAAGACTACACCCAGCAACAGTCTACTTAAATCTATATGCACATGAAACAGCACGTCTATTTTCTGAAGAAAAAAATAAAAATTAAATCATAAAACCTTATTAGACATCTGCTTATATTTTATTGTTCAAGCACATAAGGCCCCTACTGTGTGCTGCAGTGTACAGTACATGTCTGTTTCAAACAACCACCCAATGAGAAAATATCGCAATTTTCACAGCAGTTCAAAGAAACAGGAAATAGGAAAATATTACAACACCACAACCTCTTTATAAGACGACTGCTGGGAGCCACAGCAAAAATCATGTTAGCTAAACAACTGTGTTGTATCCAAACAAAAATGTATAGATTATATAGAAAAATGACCATTTATGGTCATTTTTCTATGTAATCTAGACATTTTTGTTTGGATATAACACCTTTGGGATCCACCTTTAACCAGTTTTATATCCGAAACCATCTTAAAAAGAGGTTTTAGTGTATTTTCACAGCAGTTGAAAGAATCAGGAAATGGAAAAATATTCCAGTTTTAACAGCAGTAAACACAGTATGTTTCATCCTCTGAAAATGACATTAGTAGATGGTATCCTTTACTTTGAATCCCTCTCCTAATTATATGATGCCATTTGGTACATTCAGTTATTCCTTTTGTGGCCATGTTGCCCTCTGTAACCAATGGTGGCTCTTTAACCAGTGGTTGCCTTCAGTGGCACTTTGGTTGAGATTCCTGCTACTAGTCCTATCGACATTCCACAGGCTGAGTACTTTTGGTAGGCCTATGATAATGTCATTTTAAAATGGTTTCCAACAACAGGAAGCTTAACCTTTTGATGGATTCATATCTTCATCTTCAAGACAGTGATTTAAAATTCCGAAAGTTACCGAAAATGATTGTAGTTTCAGTCTCCTTATTGGCAGCCTTGGTAGGCACTGGATGCCATTGCAGATGCAGAAAATTCTGCAAGCTATTTCTTTTCTCCCTATAAAAACTACTGACAAAAGTGTAACCAAAGCTCCAAATAAGTGGAGATACCCACATAATATTTTTTTCTTAATTCTCCATGAAAAATGTTGTGAGTACCCACAACAATTCTTTTTTTTTTTTTTTTTTTGATTTGGGTTTTATGACCCTTTCAAGAATATTTCACTTATATCCAGCCGATCGTTCACCAAAGGTGGGCGAAAACCAGATAACCCGGGGAAAAAAACACCTGACCATCCATAGACCATAAGCAGAACTTGGCTTTCCCACATGTGACCCGAGCTAGGCTCAAACCACAGTGGTGAGAAACCAAATGAATTAAGAGTCAACTCTCCTATCCACTATGCTACAGGGGCCCTCAGTACCCACAACATATCTAGGGGAGAAATAAGAAAAATATCAGTACTTTTGAATGAAAACATTGCTTTATCTATGTACAGTCACTGAATCATAGCTCTAGACAAGACAGGTACCCAAGTAAATATTATTTATAATCCTCCATAAAAATATACTGATGGTCTTGATAAGAATTGCAAAGGTGACCAGGCAATTCCACTGAGCACAAGCAAGATATATGTTTTCATGGGGAAGAAAGAAAAGTATTCATACATTTTTGTCTAGGTTTGTCCCAATCAAAAATCTACTAGCTGGCGTGAAAAGAAGGTAACAGGGCGCAAGACTTAAGGAGACACTCTGTAGAAGTCATTGTTCCACATATCAGCATAGCTCCAGATAAGAAGATATTTGTGACAACAATTTAGGATCACTTATGAATCGAAACACTTTTTGCCAGAATACATCAGCAGCAATTCAGGGAGGCAATTCTAATGTGTAACCACATCATAAATGTATTTCTGAGAGACTGAGAAAACAAAATTTATCCACTGAAAAAAATTCATCGCTCCAGATCAGAGCAGGTATCAAGACAAAATATGTTTCTTAATTCTCCATGAAAACATACATTGTGGGTACTCATTAGATGTTTTCATGGAGAAATGAGAAAAAAATAACCATCCTTTTGTGTTGAAATAAAAGTACCTTATCATGAGCTATGCCTCACCGATACCATAATTATCATGATATACAACTATGATATGAACCAGAGTATTGAGTCCTCCAGAGAATATCACATTCACAGCAAATTATTTGATGTCCTAGATTTCACTAACATCATAATTCTGGTTCTCTAGAATGGATCATGGCATCCATGGCATGTATGGCTCCATGCTGAAATCCCTGCTGTAATTCTGTTGCCTCACCTTTGAGCTTTGCAATCACATGTTCCATTGCTTGCCGTCCCTGTCAAAGAAATATAGTGAACCCTCGTTACAACGACAGCATTTGTTCATAAAGATATTGCCATTAAAATGAATTTGCTGTTGTAAAGAATTCTTAATGAGCAGAAAGATATGCAGCAGATGTCATGTTTTATTTTATTTTTTCATAAAACATATGTTTTGGATATTTGTTAGAATCGCCTCGATGAGGCAATTCTAACAAATATCCAAAACATATGTTGCTTGAAGTGTTGAATAATAATGTTTCTGCATAATTTCTGATTAGTTGTCACCTCTTGAGAGAAGGTTTCCTTGCTAGTCAAATTGTCAGTATGACGAATTTTGGTGTTTCGAGTGTCGGTATATAGAGGGTTGACTTAACAAAATGAGGAATTCAGACTCTCAATAAGCTGTATTTAATTTAACCCTGGTCCTGCAGGACCCAGATATGCCCTGCCTTTGCAAACAGTGTAGCTCCAGATCAACTGGCTTTCTGAAGAAGGGATCCGGATCTGCACTGTTTGTCATTATGTTTGTTTGTTTTATTTAGGCTTTGCGTAGCTTTCAACAATCTTTCAGTCACATCACTGGATGTGGCAGTGAGCTCAATGCTCACTTATAGAGTGCTGCCTCATTGAAATATCACGCCCAAGACACCTGATGTGATATTCCACCCAGTCACATTATACTGAAACTGAGTAGACCAGTTCTGATTCCTAGCTCTACTTTCTTAATGCGGAGCGCCAAGCAAAAGAGCAGCTAGTACCATTTTTTAAGTCTTTGGTATGACTTGGCTGCGGAATGAACCCGCAACCTCCTGGTCACATAGTGGACGCTTTACCAACTGAGCCACTGTGGCTGTGCCGGTCTGTGTGTCATTAATATGTAAATCTGAACCTCGATCTTGTAATCTGACTGGCTGAAAATTAGGTGTGACATCTTGATTTATTCAGCAGGGCATGGGTATAAACATATATTCCCAAAACTCGGCCATAAGATCATCTCCACCCTTCTTGTGTTTTAAAACCCATTCAATGTTATTTCAGTTAGCTGTCCATCAACAAGTGCCTTAAGTCCAATTTAATGCTTAGCACCCTGCTAAAAATTCAGCAGATGACATTTTGAAATATTTTTTCTTATTTTGCCCAGAAAACAAGTTCTGAGATTTCATGCAAAGTGTCTCCACTGGCTAAGCACTTCTAGTGTCAGAGTAGCCACAACATGTTTTCATGGAGAAATAAGAAAAATATTATGTGGATACCTCTTCATATCCAGCACTGTAGGGGAATGCTAAATGTTCTACTCTACTGGAGCTCCTCCGTATTTTAACATACAATATCAGTGCCTGCACTAACTGTCAAAATATGGAAGTCCCAGGACTTCTTAACTCCAATATCTGGAAGTCTTGGTGATCAAACTTTTTCACTCCCTTTCAGAAATTCAACTTCAATATTCTTAAACTCTCATTTATGGAGTAAAACTGCCATTGTTAAGCTAAAAAACACATAAATTCATTTTAAATTTTGTTATAAATGACTAAATATCTTTAAAGTTGGGAGTCCCAGACTTCCTGGCATTGATTTTTGGAAGTCCCAGGGCATTTTTTGTGAGTCTCGGACTCCCAGACTTCCCTTAATGCAAGCACTGCCATATTAACCAAATGAAGACTGGAGACCCCTAAACTGGCCACTGGCAATTAGTGTTAATTTCATGTATATTGCTGTTCTTCCTAAGTTAGGTAACTCTTCTGTTTAATTAATTTACTCTTCATTAGGAAACAACGTCATGACATCACAAATGGAACCATGGCAACATGACGTTAAGTAATTACCTTTGGCAACCATTGTGTACAGTAAATAAAGTGTGTTACTTTTCATTAGAGTTAGCGTTTATCAATTAATGCAGACCCAGACCAGACGCTGCAGAATAAGCCATCTGATCAGGGTCTCCACTGTTGGCAAATTGCTAAACCATTTTTTTTAGGAATATCTACATCATATAGCCTGACATACCTAAAACTGAAAATGGAATCTTCCAATATATAGTGTGGGAGAGTTTATTCAGTCTTTAATGGGTTAGTACCATAAATATTCTGACGCTATTACACCTTACAAAACGCGACCTGAAATTTCAACAAGTCCATGTTACTACCTCTTCATGCATCTCAAAACTGCTGGAATAGTACAGGGGTGAGAATAGTTGCTAATAATCAATCCTGAAATCTAAAAATTCAAGTCCAAAAAATACTTATACTTTTCAGAGTTCTCACTAGGATTTTGAAAGTAGGAGTTTAAGAATCCATCTCTGAGAAAAGTTGGAATTAAAATTGAAAAATAGGAGTTTGACCTAGAAAACTTGGAGTTTTCAGCTAAATATGAAAACCAAATATTTAAGGACATTGTCTGGACAACTTCATTTTTCAACATAGTTAACCTTGACCACTGAGTGTCTGGTAAGGATCCAAAAGTTTGCAAACAGTGGAGACCCTGATCAGATGCCTCATTCTGCGGCGTCTGATCTGGGCCTGCACTGTTTGCCAATTACCCTTTTAGGGGTTTCCAGAATATAATGGGTTAAAGTTATTTCAGGCATATATCAACCCAAATAACCATTTTTGACACAAAAGGTGTCTTGTTAACACATACATGCCATATCTCACACTGTGAGATAAAATCTCCAGGGTGTCCACAATTTGAGTAAAGCAAAATTCCCTGACTTTTCCCTGACAAAAACTCAAATTTCCCTGACCAATTTTTTCGATATTTTGCGCAAAGTTCTGGCATCTGCCTCATCCCCTTTAGCCAACCCTTTGCTTCATTTACACAACCAGCTGTAATTGTCTTACTCTTTAAAAGTGTTTTTGTTGCTTGTTTTAATATGTTTGTTTGTAGTTTCACTTTGAACTTATTTTCTACTTTATTTTTTCTACATACATACATGTACACGTATGTATTTGCATGTTATTTATTGTTGAATGAAGTCCTTGAAATAGAATGTATGTCCAAATACAAAAGGTTCTATTGGCCTCCTCCACCCCTATAGCCAACCCTTACCACCTTTTATTGCTCTAGCAATTACCATTTTATTACTGTTTATATTTTTTCATTTTGTTAATTTTTTGTTTTGTTTTTTTTTTATATTGTTTTCTGTTGTTGTTTTTTCTATTAATACAAACATGTACATGTATTTGAAAAAGTAAACTATACTGTTGGATGTGGTGCTTAAATTAGATGCATGCAAAAATGGACAAAATACAAGCAAATCTAAAAGATATATCTCCATGTGTTCATAAGTATGCACTTTAACATTGTATTTATACAAACCAGTTTAAGCCTCCAACTTGGCATTGATATAAAATTTAAGGCTAGCTTGTATTTATTTTTTTTTGCATGCTCAAACACAATGCCCTTAACCACAGAGTTAAATGAGGTACAAAGTTCATAGAACAACTAGCTACTCATATTAAAGTGAGAATTATGAAATGAGCACAAGGAAAAAGTTTTTGTACCACATACTGAATCCATGCATGTGAATATTGTACAGTAAATTTGCTTAACATAGTTTATATATTAAGTAGAGCATATGATAATGATTTGTGGGTTAGAGATATTGACTACTACTTTATATAAGTAGACATGCAAAGCTGAATTGAAAGGATAATTGAACACAACAGAAGTGTAAAAGGTAAAGTGTTACAAAGCAAACAAGCAACCACAGCCAACAGTATGGAAAATGAGAAAACGTGTGTTAATACAATTTTCAGATGTGACTCATAATTCAAGCAAAGGTTATACAACAACCACCATGACCTAGGCATAATTGTATTAAATGGTATGGTACAGAAATAAGAGGATGTATCAAATCTTAAATATATCATAAACCATACCAGATGCACAAACTTGATAAAGATGAACTAAACTATGCTCAACATGAGGCAAGACAAAGCCTACAAATGAAACATGTATCATTATATAGACTTTGTTCAGACTGATGAGAGAGAGAGGTACATAGTGATAACATTAATGGTAGTGGTATATATATTGTTTGAGATTTTGTTCTTACCAGCCATACCATACTTCTGTACCATATCATGAAATGAAAAAATATCCATGACCAACTAGCAGAAACATATTAATATGCAAGACTTCTAATCTACTGATGAAACTAGCAATACAATTCTAGCCCAATACTTCTTAAGATTTTATATCTAGGCAAAATTGAGCTGTTGCATAGTGGATATGCTGTCCATAAAGAAAACAACACATATACACAAATAGTCGATGTTCCACATGCACAATCTGATGTGCAGTTTTAGTTCACAGTTCATATCTTTTTCAGTGTCTTCTCCAGTGTCTCTATTTCCTTTCCAGTTTGTTCAACTTGCTTTTTCTTTTCCTTTGCCTTTTCTCTAAAGGCATTGGACTTTGTCACCAGGTCCCATTTCATTTTCTTTTCTGCCTCTTGAGCTAGGTCATCTGCTTCTTTCAACAGAGTCTCTGCACAGGACTCCAATTTTCTTTTCTTCCCTTTCAATGTTGTCAATTGTTCTTGAACTGTTTTTTTCCTTGTTTCTTCAACACTTGCAACCTTCTTCCTTTTTTCTTCTTCTAAATATGCATCATACTTTCTCCTGGCATTTCTGCATGCTTCCATCATCTTTTTTGTGACTGTTATTTGTGAAACATCAAGTTGTCCTTTCTCTTTCTCACCTGTCTCCTTGTCTGCATTACGCTCTTTAGGAGCATTCACAAGTCCATCATAAACTATTCTGAATGCTTTCAAGGTTTCCTTACCCATGTTTGTTTTCAGAATATCCTTGTTTGTGGAGAAACCCCTCTCTACTGTTGACTGACCATGAGACATCATCAAAACCATCTTGACAACCTCCCACAAGGATTTGTACTTCCCATTTACTCCCATCAGATTGTAGTAGAGTTCATCTAATCTATCCTTTGTCTTGTCAAAGGAGGACAGTTGCTCACTTTCCTCCTTTGCTTCTTCCCTGATCCACTGTTTAAACTCCTGAAGACATTCGTCACATTTGCTTGCTGTCAGCCACTTATTATTAAGCAGTTTCTGCAAAATGCTGCCCATCTTTTCTACAGCTTTCTCTGGGTCACCACAAACTAGAGCTGGATCAAGACAGTCCATTGCCTTTACAGTAGCATACTTTAAAGGACATCTTTCTTGAAGCTTTCCAACCATATGCTGGAGGAATGTTATGCACTCTTTCTGAAACTCCAGTACACGAAGAGGACTTGCTTTCTTCTCCTTAAGAACAGTGTCTACTACCTGTTTTGCAGCAAACCCCACATCTACCTTATCTGGAGAAACAAGATTGTCCTTCTTAAAAACGTCTATTTTAGACACATTAGTTGTACTTTTTAGACATTGTTTCTTTACAAATCTCTGAAGTAAGTTGGTCATGATATTTTCAAGTCCACTACACAAGAATGGCACCATGGGCTTGTCTGTTTGAAAGAGTTCCAAGAATGGAACCAGAATCTTGGCAATGGTTATAAAGAAATGTAACTTTGCTGGCACAAGCTGGTCCTGTGAATACTCTGTCAAGTTTATGTATGACTGACATTTCGGCTGCTGACTTTTGCTTAATTTCTGTTCTGCCGAAATGTATGTCTTTATATTTGGCCATATCTTGATTGCCCTCTCAGCAATTGGAACATCTTCCAACCATCTGGTACTGCAAAACTGTAAGGCAAACTGTGCACTACCCTTATTTGCTACCAGGTAGTCTTCTCGTCTAGCAGGTGTGTCATTGAAGCAGTGATAGACTGCTCTCATGATGCCATCTAACTTCTATCCTGTTTTACTGGCTCCATACTTGAATGCTCCATGAACTACATGGAGACCACAGGATCCAATGTTGAGTAACATAGGAAAGTCTGCGTCAGAATCATGCCGTTTCTGAACAAAAGTGTCGTAGAACTTCCAATTGGTATTTGGTCCATCCATGGAGATTTGCAACATGTTTGACATGTTCAGCCCTGAGAGTGCTTCGTTGAATTTCACCAGGAGATCTCCTGATCTTGTGTGACCCAAGAATACAGAGTCAAAGTAACGTGTTACTACCTTATTAAGTTCATTGTCCCAAAACCTAAGGTGTAAGTCCATTTGTTCCTCCTGAAGCACTTTGTTCAGGGACTCATCAAAGCACACCACAAACACTGCTCCAGGCTTTTGAACTTTGGCGCTAAGCTCCTCTTTGAAGCAGTTGGCAAGTCCGAACTGAATGAAATAGGCACATTTGGTTATACCACATTTGAACTTCTTTGCTATGGCACTGTCTGGAAACATTTTCTGAAAGAGGTTACTTGTTTTTTCACTAGAATTCACAGAGTAGTGGCTTACAACTGTTTTCATAGCCCACAGTATCTCAGCTGTTAAAACTTCATCACGTACAACATAACTTGACATCATTCCAGATGTTGTTGGTTTTTGTGCTGGTGGTAGAGGTGGGGGAGGTGGTACTACCATATCCGTTGTATTTAACGGCTTATCCTCTGCACTGCTGGAAGGTGCAACCTTCCCAAAATGGACATCAAGAGGTTTAATTTCCTGCTTTACTTTGACAGACAATTGATGTTTCAACTTATGTTTTTTTCCATTGGCGTGACTAACTAAAGATTTCTTCCCCATATTTCCTAATTCAAAATTGTAGCCACATAACATGCAACGGGCTTTAGTTTCTGAATTTGGGTCTACCCCAACCCAGCTGGAGAATGCTGGGTCTTTAATCCAGTCTTTGTTGAATTTTGTTTGTTTACTACTCATGACTATGAAAGTGTATCATTCACAAGATAGTGTCCTCAAAGCAAGTTAGTTTGTGAGAGAATATAAGCAGAGGTTACAAAAGCTCCAAACACCAGGTTAGATTAGTATATAGCAGAGGAAAGCAATTTTGGAATCATTCATATCTCACCTTAATTAAAAATAGTTAACTTTGCTTTGACTTTAAAGAACCTAAAGAGAGTGGTGGGTTTACATATCAAACTTCTTTGACAGGAAAGACAAGTTAGTATCTCAACAACTCTCCACAGGTTCAAGAAAGAAAACAAGAGTCAACTATTTCTCATGTTTCCAAATAAGTTTTGTTATGGACAAGTTAGTGAAAAGGTAAGGAAATTGGAAACAAATACTTTTGTAGCTTTATTCATAGTTAAGGGCCTGTAATAAGTTTTTAGCTTCTTTTTTGATTATTTCATAGACACAGAAATTATTTTCTCTCCAGGAAAAATGTACTTTGCGACAAAATTCTTAGTGAAAAAATGACAAGATCTTTCTTAGTCATAATATAATGCAGCTGTGACCTTTGAAAATCTTCCACATTTAAAAAGAAATGTTAGCTGGGGAGGCAAGGGGCGCCAATCCCTTCAGTTTCTTCTGAAAGAATAATTTGACAAATGCAATACTTTAGAGGACAAGACATTATTATCTACTATCATTCATTAGAATACGCATAAAGTAAAAGCCAAACAGGAAGAAACTGCCTTAGCCTTTATTCTTTTGTTTTTTTCTCTTCATGGACATATTTTTTCAAAATTCCCTGACTTTTCCCTGACTTTTGCTGAAATTTCAAAATTCCCTGACCAATGTCAAAATTCCCTGACAATTCCCTGACCTTGAAAAAAAAAAAATTCCCTGACTTTTTCCCTGACCGTGGACACCCTGATCTCACAGAATTTGACCCATCTGGAGGGCAATTCCTATAAAAAAATTTTCAAACCATTTTACAACAGACTTTATGAAGTAATAAACATAAAGCACACACTGTTGTGGTTTTCCCAAGCTTCTGACATGAAAAAAAAAAAAAAGACTTTATACTATATTGGGGGAGCTCAGGGTTCGCACTAGGATTTCTTTTTCTTTCGCCACCATTTTCGCCAATTTGATTTTTTTTGTGCCATTTTCTTTAACTTTGAGCCAGATTTTGAACCAAATTTTGGCCACTTTTGGCCAAAGAATTATCTTGTCAAAAAAAAGGTGTTCATTTACTGATTCCTTTAATTGCAGCAATAGATTCAAGAGTCAGTATAATGTGAAATGTGTGGGGGACTTGAAAGTAATTCTTGCACTGATTTTTAAAACTTTTGCTGTAATTAATTAATTACAATGTCATGAATTAATAATAAGACTTTGTTTTGCATATCGAATGTTGGACACAAAAATGGAACACTTTACATGGAAACGAAAGTTCTGAAAAGTGCTGTATAAGCCAATAAATATAATGTTATTAATGTATTATACTGTAAGAGAATAACGTAACAATATTCATTTGTACCCTGATAAATGCGGGGTAAGTTTCTAACACAGCAGGTTTTACTGTTTTAAGGGAGCTAACTGCAACTGACTTAAAAGGGAGTTTACTGCAATTGCTTTACGAGTCTGGTCTATGCGAAATGGAATGGGTAACAGCATTTTTTTTATGAATCGCGCCAATAAAAAAGAGGGGGCATGCTTATACAATAAGCGGTTAACCAGTACATTGAACACCCTTCTGCAAGAAACTTGTAACTGCCAGTCTTGAAGCAGTGGAAGGAGCGAATGACCGTAGCAAATTTATGTGTTTCATAATAAATCGCTACAATCTGTGGGGATCGAATGCGCGATCCGGACCATCAGAGGCTAATGTGTCCGTCTCTGAGGCATTATTCGTGTGTTTTTTGTGTTTTTTTTTTCGGGACGATGTTCGTTGATCGCCAAATGAAATTAAGGCTCATAAGAAGGTACCGAAACATGCTTAATTAAAGTCAGCACTGTCAAAGTGTACTTACCACTTTAATAAGCCGAACCGATTAATGACAATAATTATTTCTCGTGTAATCAATTTGTTTTCCATCTTTGTGTTTGACATAAGGTTCCACATGATTACATTCTGGGTGACATAGGTGATGCGACTCTGACATTAATTCCTGATTGGTAGTTTCGGCAGAGCGTCATGAATATTTAGGACGAAAGGTGTGGAAAGTGGGTGGTGCTACTGTCAAACTGCGCATCATGGCACGTGGCCTTATATCGCTTTCATCAAATTCAGGTTAATTTGATCAGCTACCGTTTTCTGATCGATAATTGAGTTGCTAATTGGCAAATTATACAATCAAGGAAGGTGCGATAGACACGCGCGACAATTATACGACTCAGTAGTGGGTAATTCAGGTGATATTTTTTTCGCCACTTGTTTTCGCCAATTTATGATTTTTTGTGCCAAATTTTATTTTTCTGCGCAAATGGCAACAATGGCGATCGGTAACGCAAACCCTGGGAGCTCCAAAGTGATATTTAAGAGATATCACAGAATTTTGTTGACTCTCCCTTAAAATTTTGCCTTATCTCACAGATTTTAGTCCACAGCTTATGGCATGTATGTTAACAAGTGACAAAGTGAAATCCTGAAATCAGGATTAATCTTGGAGTTTCCCATCCCTTGTGAGTGGCACACAGTGCAGACTCTGATCGGATGCCATCTGATCTAGGTCTACACTGTTGAGTACTGAGTATGTTACGGTAATTATATGGCATAATAACATACCTTGGTAGCATTTAACTGTATTGTGTCTGCTACTATGCCCTCGAGGTAGCTTGACAATGGTATACCCTTCACATTTACAACTGCTTCTTGTTTCAATAGTGTTCTAAAAATGAACGATGCAAATTTAAATACCATAATCAGGGCTGTTAACCCTAAAAGCGCAAAGCAAAATTTGTAGCAGACGACATTCTAAATTCTTATTTTTATTTTTCAGAGAAAACAAGTCTTGACATTTCATGTGAATTGGCTGCCAAGCAGACAATTCACATGAAATGACAAGACTTGTTTTCTCTGACAAAAAAAAAACAACAAAAAATAATAATAATAATAAATTGTCGTCTGCTGCAGTTGTGATTGGCATTTTAAGGAATAAAAGAGCAAGAATGACAGATAATATTTGAGTTCTGTCATAGCAACAAGATAAGTGAAAAAGCTACTGCATATGAGCAGATCCCATGTAGATTTCCAGTGTTGCTATAGCAACTATAAATCAAAATAATGATAGTCTTTGAAAATAAAACACAGTACAGGACTATGCAAAGAACAGGGATTGAGAGGTATTTCGTTTACACATGCATTAACCCATCATGGTCATATAGGGTCTTAAAAATTATCCTAAAGTGTTAAATATAACACTATTTTTAATCTTGTATTTCTTTTTAACTTTATATTAAATGTTCAAAAGTTATTTACATGTTAAGAAATGATTCTGTAACTGAAACTATAGTTTGTTAAAAATGGTGATTTCTTTTAAATCTGTTTTGGTATTAAGTTTGTCTATCATATTCCATAAATGTACATTATTATATACGTGTTAGAAAACCTAAATTTTCAAGTAAAATGTGCTTTATTTAAAAGTTTTCTTGACACACATCCATAATGTTTGTTTGTTTTTTTTCATCTTTTAAAATAAAAAAAATTGAGTGAATTGTCGATGTCCCAGTATGAAAGCCAAAGCTCTTGATAAGATGCTTTTTTGGATTCAAAAGTACTGATATTTTTCTTATTTCTCGACAAAAACATACATTGTGGGTATCCATTAGAAACGCCTCATTGAGGCACTTCTAATGAGTACCCACAACATATGTTTTCATAGTGAATTAAAAAAATATTTGCTTGATACCCTCCATTATCTATCTTGACCTATGAAAGCGAGTCGAATCTATTTGTTTTGTTTTTTTTTCTTGCAGGGTGTGGTTAACCCTTTCATTCCTTCAGACCAATGAATATGCCTTTACAAACAGTGCAGATCCAGATGACATGGCTCATAACAAGCTGTCTCATCAGGATTCTGTTACAAATTATTGACTGAAACCCCTATTTGCAACAATGAAGTCCAAATTCGGAGATGGAAGTCCATTTCTTAAAAGGAGTGAAAGGGTTAAGGAGGAGCATTTGAAAATTCTGGGATAATTTTCTCTGGTTCTAAATAAAAACCAAAAAGTAACATGGTGTGATTAGTCATAAGAAGCAGAAAAAAGGGGTCGACATTTCATATAAATTGTTTACTTAGAAGACAATCTGCAAAAAAATGCCAAGCTCTACTTTCTGGAGAAATTTTTGAAAATACTTCAAAATGCTGTCTACCGATTTTTAAAATACTTACTTTGCCTTATCTTCTGGATGTGGTGAGTAAACAAGCTTCTCATCTATGGTTATTACACTACAGAATGTCAGCTGCAAAAACAGATATATTACTTTACCTATTGTAGGCTGAATAGTCTCTCCCACGCTATATATTGGAAGAGTCCAATTTCAGTTTTAAATACGTATGGCTAAGAGATACATTGTGTATTTAGATATTCTAGAAAATCAATGGCTTAACTATTTGCAAACAGTGGAGACCCAGATCAGACTCCACATTCTGTTGCATTTGATCTGGGTATGCACTGTTTGCCACTTACCCTTTTAGGGTCTCCAGATTACAAAGGTTAATATCTTGCATAAAAAAAAAGATATGGAATCTATCAAACCCATAAAGTGCCAAGCACAATTGTATTAACTCTGCATGTTGGGTAATTTTGCATGCTTTTTGTCATATGTGGATTTTTTTTTTAAAATATACTTTCTGCCAAAAAAAAATATCAGGAATACCACCAGAGTGTCAAACAGTTTGAATCCAGATCAGACCTGACGTTTTGTCGGGCCTGATCTTGGTCTGAACTGTTTGCCAAGTTATCAGCAGACGACAAAATTCGCCACTAGCTGGGAAAGAATTAATAGGTGAAAGTGAAATGGCAGCAAGCACCATATTTAAAGTCTTTGGTATGACTTGACTACAGAATAGCTGGGATTAAACCCAAAACATACACTCAAAAAGTGGATCCTCTACCAGTTGAACCACTGTGCCGCTGAAATTTGGCAAAAACTGGCATGGCGGTTTAGGAGAAGTCACTTAACAATATGAAACATGAATATAGATAACTCAGGGCAGATAATACAGGAAATGTTTAATTTTTTATTGTAACTGAAGGGTTTAGCTATCTGATCATATATTGTAGACTTGTACATTGTAGTACTATTAGACTTTAATACATTTTAAGAAAATGACTTTTTTGACTTTATGTATGGGGAACCATTTGACCATGTAAAGAGGTCACAGGCAAACCTAGGTCCTTGACCTTAGCAAACTTGGGAGACCTTTTATCCCTGATGCTATGTGCAAGGGTTCAGTATAAAGCGTTCTTGAATTTTTTTTTAGGTACTATAATTATTCATAATAGTTTTTAACGTACATATATGGGCATGGCAGCCATTTTAGTCAATAGATCAAGGTCATTTAAGCCATCTTTTGCCTTCCCGACCCCCCACACCCACACACAGTCCAAGGCGGCTCCTTTTCAACCTACCCATCCCCCATCCCAACACACACACACACCCTTCTGAGGACAGAAAGTGATCACAATAGCTCATCCCTGCGCATTTGGCTCAAGTGAGCCTAAAAAAAATGTTTCTTTTTCCGAAATGCAGACCTTTAAAAAAAATTTTGAATCGCAGAATGATACAAATATGTACTCACATTTCTAGCTTGTAAGGTCATCTTTTTCTTCCTGGGATCAACTTTAGAGTGTTCACTGCCATAACCATGATTGTCCTGGCCCAATATCTGAAATAAGTCATAAAATACAGAGGTTATCAATCCTGGTCCTGCTGAACCCGGAAATGCCCTGCCTTTGCAAACAGAGTAGATCCAGATAGGCTGGCTTCATCTGAATTTGTATCAACAATCTAGACCAAGTAATCTGATTTGCTGAAAATCAGAAGTAGGCGTGGCATATTAATTTACTCGGCATGATAAGGGTTAAGGAGGATTATTAGATGATAATACTGGGATAATTTTCTCCCTCCATAAAAAGCTTCTAATCAGTACCCACAACCTAGGTTCTTTATGGAGAAATAAGAAAAACTATCCAATATAGCACCATGTACTCCGTCTTTAAAAACTCCGCTGACAATACCATATACATGTACACCCTAAGCATCCGCACAGTCAGGTATTAATAACACTGCAGACCCAGATCAGATATTACTGAACATGGAATCAAATCAGTGTCCATACTGTCACTTATCCAGCAGTTTTTAGACACATCAACTGACCTGTTCAATTTTAAAAAAGTATGAAAGAAGAGATGTACAGCTATTTTGGGTTCGTCTGGGATGAACTTTATCCAATACACACTGACAGTATTTGATGTGACCCGTCCTATATTAACCCTTGTCCTGCTGAATAAATTAAGATGCCACGCCCACTTCTAATTTTCAGCCAATCAGATTACTTGATCTGGACTTTTACTATAAATTCAGATACCAAATGGCAAACAGTGCAGATCCAGATCAGTTGGCTTCCGACAGAGTATATCCGGGTTTAGCAGGACAAGGGTTAAAGCTTAAGAAGATAACTTTTGATTTCTGATACATAAAAAAATAAATGTGGGTATCATAGCTCCTGGGGCCAGTGGTCTCATAAGCCCAAAAATATTCCTTTGCCAAACCTACTTTTGCATAAGGGAGCATAATTGTAACAATTAATATTGTTTTTTTTATTTGAGTTGGGAGTTTTACGGCCCTGCAAACACTATGATGGTCATTTAGACAGTTGAGCTGGTTACTTTACCTTTTACCGGGCAGACTTAGTCCTCCAGGGCCCAGTTGTTCAAAGCGTCGTTAGCTTAACGAGCTCGTTAAGGGTCATTTCGTTAACTGTTTTAGCGGATTCAGTATACAATATTCTGATATTTTTTGCTGAAAAAATGTGAGTAGCTTTTGCACTGCAAAAGCTACTCACATTTTTTCAGCAAAAAATTTCAGCATATTCGCGTATCACTCGATTTAAATTTTAACGAATCGTTAACTAACGACGTCGTTAGCTTTGAACAACTGGGTCCAGGCAGTTAACCAGTACTTGTGCACATGTCCTTTCAGCCGAAAACGACATCTGCCCTTCTTGAATCAGCAGAAGGGAAAATGACTGTAGAAAAGATTAATTGATCAATCTCCATGAAAGAATATTGAAGGACCTGGCAGGGATCAAAACTGCAACCTCCTGATCACCAGTCAAATGCGCATCCAACTGAGCCACCGAGTGACTCCAAGTCATTATTGTTATCTCCCTAACAGAAATTTATCGAATGGCTATGTCACGACAGATGGCAGTGTTCAAGAAACAGAGCTTACTGCACGGACTAAACATTGTTCAGCCAAGAGCGAAAAGTAGGTCACAGATGACGGCACTGGGCAGGGAGCATCATGGTGGATGTGTACATAAAATTTCATTAGCCTAGAGTCTTGGTGTTTGAGAAACAAGAGCTAAACACACAGGTTTAATATTGTTGGCACCAGTGACGATGCCAACACTAGAAACTGATCCCTATACAGCTCCTGCTGGCTAAAGCAGTCACCACAAAAAAAAAAAAAAAAAAAAAAAAAAAACAATTAGCAGCAGGAGGTCAACTACCAGTTTAATGCTGTGAGCCCAGTTGTTCAAAACTAACAATGTCGTTAGTTAACAGATCGTTAAAATTTTGATCATCAAATATGGCATATATGCTAATATTTTTGCTGAAAAAATGTTTCAGCAAAAGTACCTGTGAATTAGATATTGTACTTACTAGAACAGTTAACATTTAACATGCTTCTTAAGCTAACTACGCTTTGAACAACTGGGCCCTGTATGCAAGGTAAAAATTTCAGCAGACGACTTTTTGAAATATTACTTCTCTATAAAAAAATATGTTGTGGGTACTCATTAGAAGCGCATCAGTGCAGCACTTCTAATGAGTACCCACAACATATGTTTTTTTTATGGAGAACCAGAGAAAAGCATCCAAAAATTATCATAAATACACATTCTTAACAAGCCCTCTGTACATAATAATAGCATATGGCGAGGCAATAATTGTTGTGACAATTTTTTTGTCATTTTTGCACATACCTTGCTGGACTGAAAACATGTTTTGGTACTACAGAAGTGCCTCGAGAAGGTGCTTCTAATCATCACGAAAACATGCCTATAAAATTTTGACCCCCTTAAACCCCACTTTTATATAGTAAAACTGGGGTTTACAGGGGTATGCATTATTTTTCTTATTTCTGCTCAAAACATAGATTGTGGGTACTCGTTAGAACTGCCTCATCATGGAGGCAGTTCTAACGAGTACCCACAATCTATGTTTTGAGCAGAAGTATAAAAAATATCAGGATTTTTTTTCTGAAAATTTTCATTTTTTGGTGCTAAAATTTTCAGTATATTCGAATAGGCATGTTTTCGTAATGGAATGCCCAAAATGAATGTTTTCATGGAGAAATAAAAAAAAATTATCAATACTTCTTGACTGAAAAAAGCTCTTTTTCTGGAGCAATGGATTGGAATTAATGGTCAAACTTCTAAGAGGACAAAATCAATCAAATATAAGTGGCTTACTGCAGTAGCCCAGGATGGGAACCCCCATCTGGTACTCATGAGCCTGTGGCTTTTTAAAACTCCTTTATCATCAACATATCTGTCTACAACATCAATTCCCTGTACTGCTGGATTAAACGGATTTGGGTATTTTCTCCAGGCAGCTTTCACCACTGTATCCCAGGAATGCCTAAATTAAACAAAATGTAAGTACATGTATGAATAGCCATAGCCCTAGATAAGAGGAGTATTTGGTAAATATTTTTCTTTATACTCCATTGAAACATGTTGAGGTACATGTACTCATTAGAAGCATCTGGGTGAAGTACTTATAACCCTTATCATGCTGAATAAATTAAGATGCCATGCCCATTTCTAATTTTCAGCCAAGCATATTACTTCATCCAGATTGTTGATATAAATTCACATACTTAATGGCAAACAGTGCAGATCCAGATCAGTTGGCTTCTTCAGACTCTGGATCTACACTATTTGCAAAGGCAGGACATATACAGGTTCAGCAGGACTAGGGATATTGTGTACCACAACAAATGTTTTCATGGAGAAAAAGTAAAAACATATGAATACCTATTTACTGAAAAAAGTGCCTTAATACTAGAACTATGCATAGCCCCAAAGAAGACATTTCTTTTCTCACCCAAAACTTGATAACAATTCATTTGTATATATTAGTGTTGTGCCTAAAACAGTGTAATCAAAATAGAAAACTAATTGGATGAGCCCAGTTACGGCAACTATCCAGTGCTTGCACTGTGAAAATCAGGAAGTCCCAGGACTTCCGAGCTCCAATATCTGGAAGTCCTGGTGATCAAATTTTTTCACTCACTTTCAGAAATTCAACCTCAATATTCTTAAACTCTCATTCAAAAACCGCCATTCTAAAGCTAAATAACACATAAATTCATTATAAAATTTTGTTATAAATGACTATGTATCTTTAAAAGGGGAGTCCCAGACTTCCTGGCATTGATTTTTGGAAGTCCCAGGACAATTTTTGGGAGTCTCTGACTTCCAGACTTCCCTTAATGCAAGCACTGAACAACTGATAATTTTTTTCACTATCGATTATTTGATATTCTATTTTTAGAAACATGGGCCAAAGGTCACATAATGAGACCAACATATTAAGAGTATTATGAAAGACTCATTGACCAGAAACATGGCTGCAAAATCTGCTTTGTCTTGAAACAACTTATATCTTAAATTACCCTAGTTATGCTATTATATGCTGTTGCATTTTAAGTAATATAGAAACATAAAGTACATATGCTATAATGATTTATGGTAACTGGTCAACTCGTACCTTAGTCAACTCGTACCTATTTTTGGTCAACTCGTACCCATTTTCAGGTCAACTCGTATCTCCCAAGTCAACTCGTACCTACCTTGGTCAACTCGTACCTCTTAAAAAAGAGATAGTGGATGGACAGAGTAGATAGATAGATTGATTGATAGATAGATAGATAGATGGGTAAATGACAAACAGTGAAGACTCACATTAGATGCTGCAGAAGGCTGCTTCTGATCGGGTTTCCACTGTTTGCAAACAGTTCAACCATTTTTATCTAAAGAATATCTGAATCATTAGTCTTTCTTAAAATCTAAATTAGAATCTTCTAATATATAATGTGGGGTAAATTATTCAGTCTATCAGTGGGTTACAGTTTTGCAGTCTCAACAGCTGAAAGAAGTTTTTTTAACACTTTTGCATGCTGGGTAACAAATTCAGCAGATGCTATTTTGAAATATTTTTTCTTACTCTTTTCAAGAAAATAGGATTTGACACTTAATGCAGATTGCCTCTTAAGGAGAATTTGCATTAAGTGTCAGATCTTATTTTCTAAAAAAATGTAGAAGAATCACTTCAGTTTGTCGTCTGCTGAATCTGCACATAGCGTGGTAAGTGTTAGTCAAGGTATTCAATGACTGTAGGCAAACAATGAATACATCTCTAGATGTATTTATTTTTCAATCATGATTTTTAATATTTTGTTATTTCTCCATGAAAAATATCATGTGGCAAACCATTGAAAGTGTATCAGTGAGACTCTTCAAATGAGTATCCTCAGCATATGTTTTCATGGAGAAATAAGGAAATATTTATCTGGATATTCCTCTTTTCTGGAGCTATAGGGAATGCGTTATGTGAAGCAGATCTAAGCAAACACTGCTAACTTCCAGCTCACGACTTTGTTCAATTACAGCTGACTCTGATTATTTTGAAGTTCAAGGGACTCTCTGAAATACGAGATATCGGTATCTCGATGAATCAGATTTGCAGAACCGTCAATCACAATAGCAGCAGAAAATAACTTTTTATTTTCTTTTTCATACAATAAAGTCTTGCCATTTCATGTGAATCATCTGTCTAGCAGATGCTCCACATGATAATGTCAAGACTTGTTTTCTCTGAAAAAATAAATAAAAGATTCAAATTGTGCTTGACGCTTTAATGATTTATGAACAAAGACGTATAAAATTACAAGATTCGCAACTAAACGAAATCCCGCAATATCTCGTGCGTCCCTGTGTTAAGAGTCCTACAGTCGCGAGAGCCGCGCGAGACTTTCGTTACCAAGACAACACAGGTACGCTATCGCTGGTATCGCTCGAAAGAGCGAACAACCATGACCGTAATTCTTGATTGTTTTCTCTCACAGCATAAATAAACATTACCTTTTTTATCTTGATTGTTTCTCTCACAGCATAAATAAACATTATCTTTTTTTTTTTTTTCACAAGGCATCATTCATACTATTTAATTGATAAAAAGGAGAAATGAATTTGTAAAAGTCGGCGATTTTCAAGAGGCGAAAGACATTGAAGATTCACAGCTGCCGGTAAAAATCTGTCAGGTGTTTTCATTTCGATTATTTTCTGTCCCGATCAGCATCAGAATCTCAATGATACTTGATTTTTTTTTAATTTATTCATTCAGGGTTTTACGTTTCTTTCAAGATTATTTCACTTATATCAAGGCGACTGTTATTCAAATCCATAACAAATAATGGGTAGGGTGAATGAAATAAACATTTTCACCTGTTCTACGATGATTTAAGACCTGAAATGCTGGCCAACATAGGATAAGATATAATTTTAACTAATAATAATAATATCTGACATAAAAATCAGAAAACTGAAAAGTTTTATGTGTTACAAAATGGGCAATGCCCCGTCAACTATTCCATAACAAACAATGGGAGGGCGTTTGGAATAAACATGTAAACTCATAAATATTACATATTTTAGGATGATACAGGGCTTGAAATGTGGGCCAACACAGGTTCAGGTATAACTGTAACAGTAATAATATCTGACAGAAAATTTAGAAAACTGAAATGTTTTTTGCGTTACGAAATGGGTAATGCCTTGGCAACAACCAGTGGTTCCAGTGCATATAACGGGTGGGGGTATATGAAATACAACACACGTTTAATGCATGGTTTGGCTGATTTAGCACTTTAAAATGCTGGCCAACACAGGATCAGATATAATTTTAACTAAAAATTATAGTATCAGACAGAAAACCCAGAAAACTGAAATGTTTTTCGTGTTACAAAAGGGCAATGATTTGGAAAACTCGCATCAGTCTTTCATCACTCAATGTGTACAGCACTGTTCAATGTCTTCTTTCTCAGTTGGTTCGGCAGATGTGCAAAAATAACTGGGTAGTTAGTAAACTCGAGACATTCAGGGTTCTCACTAGGATTTTAAAAGTAGGAGTCCGGGACTCCCTTTTTATAAAAAGTAGGAGTCCCAGCCAAAAAGTAGGAGTCCCATTGTTTTTTTTGTTTTTTTTCATGACTCTCCTTTAATAGTGAGCATGTCCCCGCTACTTCATTCTATAAATACCTGATGGAGTATCAGTTTCCTTATTTTCACACACTTTTTTGTGGGTTTTTTTACTAATTGATTTCGGTCTCTGCTTTGCTTTAAATATTCCGAGCAATGTCTGTTACCAACTGGTAGTCATTATCACATATCCTGAGGTTATTAATTCAATAAGAGTTGGTCCAGAAATTAGATGACCGTCATGTCTCTCTCATGGGAAAATCCTAACCTATTTTACTTGCATGGTAAAGATCGTCACACTTCAATTCAATACCCCACACCAACTCAAAAAAACTTCGGTTCGTTGCTGTCTGAATAAAGTGATCTTGAGTGTTATGGATATTAAGTGAAACATATTTTAATCAAAACTAATTAAAGCTCCGTTATATGCTATCACAAACTGATATATGCAATATATCCGCATATTCTGATCATGGACACCTCTGTTGAGCTTCCCGCAAAACGTCAATTCAATGTTTACATTTGCACCGTGCTGCGATCAATACACGCTACGAAAAAATGTCCGGGACTTCTTCACTAGCTGAAATTTCGATCTACTGCTTTGATTTGCCAAAGAACTCTTGATAATTTAGTTCTATTTTAAATATGTGTCTGATTCATATGCATTTCTGACAAGAAAGTGCTCTATTATGCAACATGGTAATAGTTCGTTTTTCCCCCAAAACGGTTTCCCGCCACGCTGTCAAATGACGTTTCTCTTATGAGCACGCGCTACTGTTACTTACATGCACGTGCTTTCTTCGTGCGGGAGCAATGGAAAATGTAACTTAAACTATAACAGTCCCAAATCGTATACCGTCGACCGGGGTGCATCTGAGCAGTTCCATAAGACTCTTCACATGGGTTTATGGGATAGATTCTATGGAATTTGGGAAACTATATTTTTTTAGTGACAAGCAGGAATATAAACCGTTTAGATACGCAGCCTGATATCTCGCAAAGGGATAAAGTGCACTTGTCTAAGACACGTGTCATCTTTTAACAGAAGAAAAGTAAGCAGGCGTTTTTGATGTTAGTGACGAAAATTATTCAACGTCCGAAAATTTTTAAATTGAAAAAAAAAAAGATTACTAAAACAAAAAATTAAAAAAACAAAAACAAAAAAAAACGCCAGTCTCAAGGGATGAAATCATGATATCTGCGCGTGTATTTTCAATGAATCAGTCGGGGGTGCAGGCAATACACATAGAGGGAAGGGGTCGCATACCAGTGTCAGTCGCATGCTTTAACTCGATCGCTGAAGTGTGAACTGCCAACACCTGTTTAACTACCGCTTGCTTAGCAAATAACGGTACTGTCGCAGGTGTGAAAAGCACGCGGCGGATAACTACTGTTCTTTTAAGATGCTACTGACGGTACGAATAACACGTGGCGGACTTTAGACTTCAGTCAAATAATCCGACCATAATTAGTAGTAGTACCACGGGAAAAAACATGCGTCCGGCGGACTCGGCTTTGGGAATTTTTAGGAGTCCGGACGCTGATTTATGCGTCCCGGGACGCAGGATTCTGCGTCCCCGAGAACCCTGGACATTCAAGGACCTATTTCGTTCCCTTTAATTCGCTACATAAAGTAAGAAGTTATATAAAACTTACTTGAAATCTGCTAAAAATTCATGCTCCAGTCTTCATGATGAAACCCGTTTTTGTTGGTAAACGATGTTGTTTTGACTAATTCATGACATAAACGGACACAGTTGATTAAATAAAATCTATTGAAGGCAACAGTTTTTAACAGTAACGATCATACGATAGTATTTCATCAACAAATATTTCTTGGCGAAGAAAAAAACAAGATGGCGGCACGCGACGCTATCGGTTCTCGAATGTCTCTCGCGGTTTCACAGGGTATCACGAGATGTGTTGGTTCTTTCTATTACGCGGAGAACAAGTTGCAGTTTGCAAATTCTTGTATTATTTACGTCCTTGTTTATGAATAAATAAATCAAACAATCACATTTCACAAATTAAAATGTAATTTGACAATTGAAATTATACTAAGATATGACAACCCAAAATAGACATGATTTGAAAAAAGGGTACGAGCTGACTAAGGTACGAGTTGACCAAAAGTATGTAGTTGACTATGGTACGAGTTGACCAGAAACCTGATTTATTATCTGACAGGGCTTCCATTAACTTCCAGTCTCAGGAAGTCCCAGACTTCCTACCCCTCAAATTTGGAAGTCCCACAGGAAAATCTAGGAAGTCCCACTTTATTTCCGTGCTGCGGCGGTCTGCCCTTTCTTTAGTAGAACATAGGTTCTTATTTCAGTGTCACACAGAATCATCATGATAAACGCTTCTCTTAGATGTGTTTTAAAAATGTCCTTATCGCTTATTAAAATTCGATCACATCTTTTTGGAAAGCCTGTACTTGTATGTGGGACCTTAGCGAAAGCATCAACATTGGTACAACTTCGCATTCGTTTCAAAGCCCAGAGAAAGAAAAAAGAAAAGAAAATACACGAGAGAAAACACCCAAAACATGTTTTCTTAAAAATAAACAATCCTGAAATTTTTTTGCAGAAATGTATTTAATGAAATATTTGTTCGGATTGAAGCTGATCAACACGAGCGAACAAGTTGCTTACTTCACAAAAATTGTGGGAAAACGGCGCCGACTCGTGCAACAACAAACAAATTAAAGGCAGCTCTCGATGAAATACCAACAGCAAAACGTTCGTTCGCGGAGAAAAGCAAGCAAAACCATCGCAAATTGCCTATATTTAGACTTACTTTGCGTCTTTTCCGACCTGGTAAACAGCGCAACCGGAACAAGGCTATGCATTTAGAAACGGGTTTTCCGAACATTTTGACGAAAAATATGTTTTCTTTTCATTTGAAAAATTGCTTTTGTTGTTATGATAAACGTAAGCTTCTAAATTCGAATAGATTTCAATTTGCTTTCTGTACATAATTGTTATTTATTTATTTATAGAATTTCACTCTGCAATTCCCGGAAGTGTTGCAGACGACACACCTTCTTAGCAAAATAGGAATTTAAGATTTTAAGACGTGAATATTAAAAAATAATAATGACTTCATATAATTTCAACGAATATTTTCGGGGTCGCAGTAGAAAATTTAATTATAAAAACATCAATTAATCAGCTCAGCACCCGTGACCAATACACGCAGTGATCACACAGCCATCAAAAGGGTGCCGCGACGCTTGACACGGCTATCGATAAAACTCCCTCAAGCGGAAAGTGGGACATCCTTAAAGCTCAGTCAACACAGGTAGCGAATTTCCGTTAAGTAGGTGGGGCAAACATCATACAACTGATTAAAAGTGGGCGGACCTTTTGACAATTTTTGGACCTCTCTGGTATCTATTTCCGACGGACAAAAGAAATTTCGGAAGTCCGCGGTACTTCTTTGAAGTTCAATTTGGACGTCCGGTGGCAATCTCAGGACGTAATATACGTCGTACGTCCGCTTAACGGAAGCCCTGCCAGTATGGGATATCTGATTGTATAATCGATAATCTCATCGATTTTACTTTCCTGATGATCGATTGTGACATGGGTGTCTGTAGAATTTTAGGAAAAACTGGCAAATGGATTTACAAATTTTAGGAAAAACTGGCAAATGGATTTACAAATGGGGTTTAATGAATATCTCAATGAGCAGGTTTTTTTTTTTTCAAATGCGTTTTTCGGAGGGGAGAAAAACATAGTTCACATCATTTACTAAAATTTACTGGATAAAAATTGCCCAATCAAATTCGGAACACATATCCTCAGCACATAACTATTGACCCCAACTACCCAACTGGTGGGTCTGGTCCGTCTTACGCAATAAACGTTATAATTTTCAACCTGTAATTCTGACACATTTAGAGGCTTCTGTGTAGAATCTTTTTAGAGTTTTGTGTGTAACTGCGCAGATCATTCCGTTATAAAAGCATTTTTGTGTAATATAAACCCCATTAAATGTATAGAATGGAAAATACCTGAATAAGGAAGTCCGCAAAAAAAAAAAAATCAATTCGTCACGTTTTGCAGGGTCAGGTGGCTCTGACCATCAATAATTTAACAGCCGAATAAAGTATCAGTTTTTAAAATGTCTTACTCAAATGTGTGCTCTGAAGTCCAGATTTTCATGGTATTCTCTGACAGATATTTCAAGTTTTTTTTTCTGAAATGTACACGAAAAAACGTGCAGTTCGTCCTTGACAACCTTGCTGGAAAGGAACCTAATCACTGTCTTACGTAAGATTGTCATCGATAAAAAGTAGTTCGTTATTGTGTTCTGGTTTCCAGCAACCTGCTTAAGGTAAAATATCACACCAGACCGAATCAAATAGAAGAAAATGGCTCTGAAAAATGGGCTCGACCTCGAAATCATCCATGAAATAAGGTATGGTGATAAACCGAAATCTATCTCTCTCTCTCTGCCTGCCTGCCAGTCCGTCTGTCAGCCCGCCCCCACCTGCCCATCTATCTATCTATCTATCTATCTATCTATCTATCTATCTATCTACCTATCTATCTATCTATCTATCTAAATACCACTTTGCCAACCCACCATAGGCACCTACCTATATACCCTCTCTCTCTCTCTCTCTCTCTCTCTCTCTCTCTCTCTCTCTCTCTCTCTCTCTCTCTCTCTCTCTCTCTCAGCTTAAATTAGAATTTAGCAACAACAAAACAAAAAAAACAAAAAAAAAACATCCTCTCTCTCTCTCTCTCTCTCTCTCTCTCTCTCTCTCTCTCTCTCTCTCTCTCTCTCTCTCTCTCTCCCCCTCTCTCGCAGCTTAAATTAGAATTTAGCAACAACAACAACAAAAAAAAAAAAAAAAAAAAAAAAACTAAATGGACCATTAAAACTATTTACAAAAAGCAAATATGTGAATGATGCAAACCTCTGGTGAGTGAAATTAAATTCGGAATTTAAAAGTCTCCATGATTTCTTTTAGTTTCCTTATGACACTAGTGATCCAAATGAATAAGGGATCCAAATAGATTTTTTAAACAATCACTTTATTAGCCAAGGAACACGACGTTTCGGCCATCGTGGCCTTTCTTAAGAAGATCAATTCAATTTGATATCTACATTTTGAAATAAAGAACTTAAATACATATCAAACTTGCATTGAAGATTAAATTTCTTAAGATACTACTTCTTTCTACTGCTCAGTCTTATAGATAGGTACCAAACAACATGACGTGACATCATAACGTCATCAATTTTCCCGACGTCATGTTATTACGCCAAACTGACACACTAAATTGACTAATCCTTTAGACTTTTAAATACCTTAAAACAACTGAGCCAGAGCAGCCCACTACCCACAAAAACTCAGATCAGTCTACCCAGATGAGCAGTCCGACCGAATCCTCGCTGGACACACATATGATTTTGTTAGAAGAACAAACCTCCAGCTCTGTCACACAGGCAAATAAATTGATAATTAATGACTAAATAAATAAATAAATACACAAGTAAATAAATAAATAAATAAATAAATAAATAAATTGAAACACACTTTAAAAAAATAAATTAATTAATTAAAAATAATTAATATAAATATACAGATAAATAAATTAATAATATAATAAAAAAAATACTAAATAAATATAAAAAAAAAAAAAATAAAATTAAAAAAAAATAAATAAATAAAAAATGAATAATTAGTTACACAAAATACATAAATAAGGAATCGGCAAAATAATAAACATCTACAAATGAGCAAACAAACAAACAAATATTCATTATTCATTTATTTGCTTATTCATTTATATATTTTTTCCCAGAAATTCCCATAATATACCCATGCAACAAGCCCACCTTACCAGCCCATGCCTCCATGCAGTCTGAACAGAGTCCTTGCTGTTACCCAATAGGCAACCATACACCAGAAGCCCTACCATGCGGCTAGCAAAGACCCTAAACAGACCCCACAGGTGCGCATTCTGCAAAGCGTCCCCTCTCGGCTTACATGCAATGCTATAGGAATATAGGAATTATATACCAAGTCCCAACTCATCCAATAATAATTATAAAAATCATTACAGATATACATGCCTAAACCTCCTATGTATGCCTGTCAATCAGATATGAACCAGACATAGCAGCCCCCAACATATGACCTGTGCTTCCAGAGCAGACCCCGCACCTGCCCAACCTGATCAGAGTATGTGGACAGCGAAGAGCTCAATCTAGTTTTATACAGCCAGTAACGACCCGAACCTGACTGCCCCAACCCGCAGGTCAAACCGAGCCCTCCCCATGCACACACGTCAACCGCAGGAACCGCCATGACCATGCTCATACTCATACTATTTTTAGGTACTATATATAAGAAAAATCTTATGATAACAACAAAAAAAAAAGTGATTCCTTTATGGCATGTACCGCAACTGATTGCTCTTAAGTTTTATCATTCAGCCCTTCTGGCTTTACAGTGAGCAGTAGTTTCATCCAGAGTTTCTCTCTTTCCCGTCTGTATATGTCTTTCTTCATTCTTGACCTTTCTATCACCTGCATATCCTTAGGACAGTGGCCATCCGAATTAAAATGGATAGCCACGGAGAACTCTTTCTTTGTGCTAATACTTGAACGGTGTTTGGCAACCACAAGAGGAGGCAACCATTCCAATGTTGAATAAGCTGGAAAATGCTTTAGAGAACCATTGTACGTAAAAATATATCTTGTATATTGTAAATCACGTGATGCTCTAGTTTATTCAATCCAGGTGCAGGGATCAAATATATTCACAGTGTCTACATGTATTTCGTGGAAGCCTTTTCCTGTCGTGCTTCCAGCGTTGGCCACTGCAGTTCATTTAGCATCTCGCCAGCATGACTAGTGTTTTCCCGACGCCTGCAATTCCAACGGACAGCAATCCTCTGTAGCATATCAGCATGATCTGTTAAAATTTGAGTGCACGAATTTTAAACCCGGTGGCGTACTCCAGCTTGAGACGCACAAGGGTCTTATAAGCAGCTTCCTTGCTTTCTTTATGTGCCAGAGAAAAGCTCTGACGGAGAAAACCAAGGGTCAAATTAGATCTCTGTGATCAAATGAGGGCCTTATGCAATCATCTCAGACAATGGCAGCCAGAGTAAACCCATTACAGCCTAGCCTTCCATAAAAGGGACATTGGCAAACAGTGTAGACCCAGATCAGACGCCGCAGAACGCGGCATCTGATCTGGATCAACACTATTTGCATTAAATACAGGAATGTCCATAAAAGATTTTAATGATAAAATCTAACCAGACACCCCTTCTATTAGAAATGGACCTGTCCGAAGAGCTGAGTTAATAGAGACCACCCGACATAAATGGATTAAAGAAAACCAGTAGCTGAACCATGGATCGAGGGCCCGAACAAAGCCATAACATTAGACGTCAACAGTAACGAAACGAAGTCTTCCCGAGGCACCAAAAGAACGATAGATATGCAACAATATAGGGATCAAACATGGTTTTTCATGCATTAACATTCGCCAGGTCCCGAGGGAGGTGTTGAAAACTGAGACCGGAGGCCGCGGTTTTCAACACCTCCCTACGGACATCGCGGTTTTCAACACCTCCCTAGGGGCATGGCGAATGTTAATGCATTGAAAAACCATGTTCGATCGCTATTATTGCATAAAAACTGAAAACATTTGCTACAGTTCGCGTTATTTCTTGCACTATTTTGTTTCGCCTTTTCACCGATGTCTCGCGAAAGCATTTTGCACGGACTATGCTCGCTCTAGGACCGGGCAGTACACATCTCGTAAAGGCAGCAAATCTGTGGCCCAGGTACGATCATATTGAAAGTTGCGTAGCCGTGCATTAACAGCGCGTGAATTGCCTTGTTAATACATGGCTTTTCGCCGGTTAATACACGGCTGTTAACACAAGCGACACTGCTCTTTACGCAATAATGACAAACGCAACATATGAAACCACCAACGCACGAACTAAGACGAAGTGCAACAAAGGAACCGTCTCCGAGTTCAGAATCTATGGTAACAATCAGCAAAATTCTGACATGTACGTCCAACAAAGATTCCAATCAGCCTGCGCATCCGCACAATATGATCAGAGTCTTTGTTGTCCGCATGAAGGAACTTCGCATCCTTGGCTAGTCTAAATACGCCCAATAAATAAAGCAATTGCGCAGGCTGATCTGAATCTTTGCTGGGCGCACATGTCCGAATGTACATTTTCTCTCGTTAAGGGTCTTTTTTTATAATTATTATTATTATTTTTTGGTTCAAGCTTGAAATCATCCATTGAAATGGCATTGTTATTTTCAGTTTGAAACTAAGTTGAAGCTTTTAAGTTAAAAATAAACCGTCATCACCACCAAACTCTGCTTTCAAAATTGCTCTTACATGTGATATGCTTATACATGTGCATGTTTCAACATTTAACTGAAATGACCGCATAATCGCCTTTATTATTTTTTAGTTAAAAACTGAAACCATCATTTAGCTATAAATGATTCTAAAAGGAATTGCCCTTGAGAGCTTTGGACATATTCATAAAACGAGCTGGTGTCAAGTTTTCTGAACCAGATTTAAATCTTCGATTCAAAACTGAAAATACCCATTATATATATATATATATATATATATATATATATATATATATATATATATATATATATATATATATATATATATATATATATATATATATATATATAAATATATATATATATATATATATATATATATATATATATATATATATATATATATATATATATATATATATATTGACATGAAATAAAAATCTTATATCGGATGTATAGCGAAATCACTACTAAACTTTTTCATTCAAAATTTTCTATTACACGTGGCATAATCTACGTATTATTTGCTGTTTAAAACAAAGTTGAAACTCGTGTCAAGTGAAAAAGTCCTTCGAACATGGCAAAATGTGCGCCATCGTCCTGCACATGTGCAAAGTCTCATTCAGGCATTTGCTCTCCATTGAAACGTTCTGTAGTATTCTGTTAGCAGACAGCGAAGGCCCTGGTCAGACTGTGCAATGTGCAGTCTGATCTGAGCTTTCGCTGTCCGCATATATCCGAAGACACGTTTTCGCATGACGAGGTTCAAATATAAAACCAAATCACCTTTTGAATATGAAACATTATCTTATTACTCTTTCAGACTAATTTATTAGCCCTAAAAGGGCGTTTTAGATTAACACACATTGTTGATTTCTCAAACTGCAGATGATTCTGCCAATACGACTTTCGATTTTTTTTTTCATCCCACTCTTATGGGTTATAGCATAATATTAGATAGGATGTCTAGTGCAAGCTAAATATCTGGGCCCAGTTGTTCGAAGCATCGTTAGCTTAACGAGCTCGTTAGTGGTCAAAATGTTAACTGTTCTAGTAAGTAAATATCTAATTTATAGGTATTTTTGCTGAAAAAATGTGAGTAGCTTTTGCAAAAATAGCGTCATGCCATATTTAATGATCAAAGTTTTAACGATACGTTAAGTAACGGCATCGTTAGTTTTGAATAACTGGGCCCTGAATTTTAATTCTTATAAATAATCAGCTGATGAGCGCTCCTATATTGTCTTATGGACAATGCCGACAATCGCAAAAGAAACAAGAAAAGGTAATTCAGCAAGATTAACAATGTCACCCCTGATTTTCTTGAATTTGGACTTGTCCACTGACGCAAATAGGGGTTTCATTCTAAAATCAAAAACAGAATGGAAAACAATGTAGATCCTGATGAGACGGCTCGTATCTGGATCTACACTGTTTGCATAAGTACTTGTTTTGGTCTGTCGGGCTGAAAGGGTTAATGCACCGCTTATACACCCGTCTACACAAATGAGACTTTTTTTTCTGAATCATTCCGAATTTCCTACTCAGCTAGCTATTCCTTGCTCAAAATGACACGATAAAGAAGACGACCTTTAAAAGGAGGTTACAAAACTCGATACCACAGAAGACAAAAAGTGTTCAGATAAACTCGTCGTTGTTAGGCATCTTTCAGTGTCTGATATGGCCTACACTGTTTACTTCGGTCCTGTTGGCGAAATGTGTTAATTTACTTGTTTAGTGGGGTATGGGTGCTTATACGCTGAAGTGGGTACACAGAATGACAGCAGTGCAGACCCTGAATTCTCCTTAGGGTCTACCGTCTGGATCTGCACTGTTCACACTGCTACGAACATTTATTATAACTTTGGTGTAGCGGCAAGGCCAAGGAAGTGAGATCGGAGAGTGAGTTGCATTAGAAAAGAAAGTTGCGCCCTGCTACTGTAAGAGAAGAAAGAGTTGGTAAAGGTACTTTTTGCACTAAATCGGCAGTCCAGGTTTATTCATTTATTTATTTATTTATTTTTATTATTTTTTTTTACCACAAGAAAATTTTTTATCACTCTATAGGCAAATTCAGCAGTTGTCAAATTGATGTTGTTTTTTTTTTTTGTTGTTGTTTTTTTTTTTTCAAGAAAACAGGATTTGACATTTCATGCAAATTCTCTTCATCGTCAAAACATGTTTTATGGGAAAAATAAGAAAAGAATCAATGTCTTCGTCTGCTGACAATTTTACCCAGAGTGCTTTAAGCGTTGTTTTGCATTTCTGGTCTACACGTAATGCTATTTAAACATTCTTGTTAAATTCAATTTAACAGTTTGGGAAGCATTTCATCAGCAAACATATGTCTAGTAACAACGATGTTCCTAATATAGAATCACGTATCTTAAACGCTTAGCACTCTGAGAAAATGTTTCAGCAGGCGGCAAATTAATGATATTTTTCTTATTTTTCCCAGAAAATAGGAGTTGGCATTTCATGCAAATTGTTGCATGAAATGTCAAAACCTGTTTTCTGGGCACAATAAGAAACATATCATTAATCTGTCGTCTGCTGAATTTTGTCCAGAGAGTGGTAACGGTTAATGATTTCGTACCGAACTACACAGCCTTGTGATTTGTCATTTCGTACAAAAGAAGCAAACGTAACACATTGTAATTAAACAGACTAGACTTATTTTGTCTCTGATGTATTAAAATATATGATAAAAATATTGAAATAATGTATCGATTAATGCGCGAATGTGCGGACTGATCCGAATCTTCGCTGAGCACACATCAGAATCAGAATATTTTACTGGTGATACATCAATAGACATTCATTCACAAGGGCCAACGATTGCAAAGACTGGTCTCTAGATCTCACAAGTGATGTGAATCTAGCGACAGGGTCCTCAGAAGTTTCAGCAGAGGAGACTATAGATGCAGGGAGTGCATTCCAATCCCTAATATCGTCTGGAAAGAAACTGTACTTATAAATGTCAATTCTAGCATATGGCACTTGAAATGTCATTGGATGCTGATTCCTACTGCGCCTATTTGGGGGTTGAAGGTCGTCACAAGGTATACTCGCTCTACCTTTCAGACCTTTGAATAGCAATATGAGTTTACTACCTTTGCGTCTCTTGTGAAGAGACTCCCGCCCGAACTGTTCAAGAATGCTAGCCATACTTCCAGTTTCAAAGTTGTAGTTTCCAGTCACAAACCTAGCTGCACGATTCTGAACCTTTTCTAATTCTTCCTGGATTACTATTCCATGTGGGTCCTAAACAGGGCTAGCATACTCCAGGATTGGTCGCACCATCCCCCCTTGCATGCCGTCTCCTTAACATCCTGGGGGCATGACGATAGATTACGTCTTAAGAAACCAAGAGTTCTGTTTGCTTTTGTGCAAACATTGCTTACATGAGTATTCCATTTCAAATCCTTAGAAATTGTCACACCAAGGTATTTAATATTATCAACATTTTCGAGGACTGTTCCTTCTAAGGAGTAAACTGCATTGATCTTTGTGATCGGCTTCCTAGTAAGCTACATAATGTTACATTTCACGGGCTGAAATCTCATACCCATTTCCTGGCCCATTTGCCCTGTTGATCAATATCCTTTTGGAGTTTCGTTGTGTCTTCAGTGCTATCAATCTGACGATAGCAGACACAGTCATCAGCGAACAAACGAATCTCAGATTCTGTTCCAACCATGATGTCATTTATATACAAGAAAAACAACAGTGGACCGAGAACAGTGCCCTGCGGCACACTAGACAAAACAGGTGCCCATTGGAATTTTGCTCCATTGACTACAACCCTTTGTTGCCTATTGCACAGAAATTAATCAATCCATGCTAAAGTTTTTCCACTTATGCCATATCCATGGGGTTTACATTTCAGAAGTTCATGAGGAGGAGTGTCAAAGGCCTTCTCGAATATAAATGTATCTACTTGACCTCCTGCATCCAAAATTTTAGCCCAATCATTTATTACTATATCAACTGAGTTTCACAGCTACGATTCTTTTTGAAAGCATGTTGCCTGTCTGACAGAAACTTGTGTTCATCAAGATGAGCCATAATATTTGTACATATTATGTGTTCAAGCATCTTGCAAGGAACACATGTCAAGGATACTGGGCGATAGTTACTTGGTAAAGCTCGGTTGCCCTTCTTATAAAATGGACAGATGTTAGCCAAAGACCATCCCTTGGGGATTTCACCCTTATCAAGAGATTGTTGCAACAAATGAGCAAATACAGGACCAATACAGCTAGCATTATTTATAAATCTACAGCGGACCGTTGTCGGCCCGTCAGCTACCCTGACGGGCCGATAACGGCTCGCTATAGATTTATGTAGAATGCTTACTGGGAAGTTCTACAGCAAGTTCTTTAAGGACTCTAGGATGAAGTTCATCAGGTCCCAAAGCCTTTGAGGCATTTAAACCTTTCATCATTTTTATAACACCTTCATTTGAAATGTGAATGTCGCTCATAGGTGGAGCTGACTTCTCAAGTACATGTCCGAAGGTATATAACATATAGTTCTATACAGAGTAAAGAGAATTCCTTCAACCTTTTTCTTTGATGTTAGTCGCTTTCATTCCCTCTCGCTGGCCAAATTACGTTCCAACCAGGAATCTTGTCCATGTTTTGAAGAAGACGTTTTGGATTTTGGAGGGTAGGCTTTTTCATTCCCTCTCGCTGCCCAAATTCAAATTACGTTCCAAACAGCAGTCTTGTCGATGACAGTAGATTTTTAACGGTATAGCTAATCCATGAAATCAACTTGATTTCGCGGAATCAACTTTTTTTTCACGAAATCAACCTATAAAAATTAATCTTGGGGGTATATGGGGGATTTTTTTTTATTTTATGAATAAATATATGTTTATACAGCAGTGTGCAAAATTTCATGATAAAAAGGGATTTTGGGGGTTGATTTTGGAGAAAATGTAGAATTTGTACTAATACCGGTATGTCCGTGGGCCGCGAAATCAGTCTGTCTTTGGCGAAATCAACATATAAAAACAAATCTTTGTGGCATAGACGAAATTCTCTTTTACTACATGAATAAACATATCTTTATACGATGTTGTATAGATTTTTTTTTCCTTTGTTCAGATTTTGAGTTGAATTTGAATAAAAGATGCAATGTTGTGTATTCATTTCGCTGGGCCCGTGTTCCGTGAAATCGACTGTCATTGGCGAAATCAGTCTATAAAAACAATATTTTGACATCATAAAAATTTACTTTTACTAAATAAATATATCATAATTCGAGAATGTACAAAATTTCAATTCCTTTGTTTAGATTCTGAATTTGATTTTGAATAAAAGATGCTATTTGTGTATTTGTTTTGCCTGGCCCGTATTCTGCGAAATCAACTGTCACCAGCGCAATCAGCCTTAAAAGTTGTATCTAATTTTATATCAGTAGTTATTTCAGTAATTATAATTATATACCGATAAAATAACTCTGATTTCGAGTTCTATAGTTAACAGGTGAGAAGTCGGCAAATTCAATAAACCATCAAAACATGACCGATTGTTTTAATATACAAATCGCGATATATATAGATCTATACCCAAAAAAAGTAAGAGAAAAGTCCAGGGAGTGGCACAATCACAAACCGCAGCCCTTCCCAGACCCCAAGAGGAAGAGGAAACCGACAAATCCAAACAAGCACAAATCGAACAAACGTACGAAAAGCACTAAGATTAGCTCTCTCTTCCCCAAGCGAGGTAATCGCAAAACTAAAAGGACTGAAAAACACAAGAACAAAGTTTGAATAATTTGAATACAAGTTTGAATAATTATTTAAAAAAAAATGAGAAGTTCAGAAATAATCCTAATTAGTAATTTCACCCATTTCGTGGGCTCGGACGGGACAGACGGTTAGATAGATAGATAGACAGATTTCGGCCAGGTACAGGTGTTGACCCGGTACAGCTGTTAAAGAAAGCCGATAATCCCTTAATTAAACCATGATTGCTACCTACTCAGGACACGTGACCGTTAATTGGATTACCGTCTTTAATCTGGACAGGTGTTAATCACCTCGAGCGGTCCCAATCACAACCACGAACAGTGAATGTTTAGGAGAGCCTGTGCATCCGCGCAGTCTCGCCGCAACCTTTGCTGTTCGCTCACATGAGATGAATAATCTTCAGCCAAAGAACCGAAGTTCTAGACTCGCTTAGGGACTGATAATGCGCACTGCACGCACTTCTATATTAAACCATGCTGTTTAAATTTGCTGTTGAAATGAGCAAGACATAAAATGCGTATGATAAAAATAATTTAGTTTCACTGTCACTTTGCAAGGTGTTCAAATTGCTGTTAATTTAAAGAAACCAGCGAAGACCCCTGATCAGACGGCACATTATTAAGATATGCAGCGTCTGATCTGGGTCTGCACTGTTTACTTATGTCCTATCCTTATAATTATGTAGCACTGTAATGTAAAAAAAAGTCTCACAAATAATGTCATTAAAATACATATGAGCCGGCACAATTAAAATGTTTGCCAAAGAATACTGAGATCAGACTGTGAAACCATACATCAACTTTACTTTTCTTTCAATTCAAAACAGAACGATTGCTCTTAATACACGTTTAACGTACGTAAGGCTAATTTCGTGAAATCAATGCCTACGTACTTTCGTTTGTGCTATTAGAATTTATCCATAAAATAATTAAAATATACTTTAAAATAAGATTAACATAACAAATAATATATTTTCAAGCTGATTTCATCAATGCTAGTTGATTTCACGGTCCACGGACTTGGTAAAATCAATACACAAATTTAAACTTTTGCGGGGGTGGGGGATGGTCCCTGAGTACGATAACAGGCACAACCAAAGCTGATGTACGGTGCAAGTTATTATACTAATTTGACGCTGAGAACCAACCAGAGGCGCGCATTAATCAGTACTAATGTAACAGAAATATCTAATGGTCACTATTTTTAGACGCTACCAATCAAGAGTGGCGTTTCATAAGCGGACAGGAAGCCAATTGATGTTATGGTAACAGCGCCAAGATGGCGAATAAAACAAGCAAGAACATTTATTCGGCATAAAAAACTAATTTTATCTGGAATCCATTTCAAACTCACGGTATGTAAAATCAGAGGGCCAATCAGAGAGTTATACTGTATGTGTCCATCCTCAGAGTGCTTGAAAATTTTTACCTGTTTATTGATTTTTCTTCCCCGAAAACATGATGTTTTTATCGCGTTTGGTCGACAGAAAACTGCTGAATACACCAATTTTCGGGTATATTTAGAATTGCTCAGCCCATAAAAATTAGATAACAAATATTGAAATGCTCGTTGTAGCAAGACAGAAAAAATATAGATTGAAGCTAGCTCTATGGGCTACCAGAATTTCATATGGCAAGACTTGTTGTTTATCAGCTTTTTTGCTATCTTGCCAGTATCCATTATTCCTGGTAAATGGTAAAGTTATGCAAGTACATATAATGTTTGATTGAGTCATGGGATGCAATGAATCATTTGTTACCAGTACAGCTACAACCTGTCCATCATATACGATTTATGCTTAGATCTATATTATAATGAATATTTCATTTACTCTCGTTTAGACATTATTCAGAGTTGTTTTTTACCTAGCGCTTTACACAGACGAAGAAAATCTGCAAATATTTAACATGATTTAATGCAAAACCATTTGTCGTAACTACCTGTACACAAAAAGTTTTATTCTACTGTCCTTTCGAGTACTCAGAAAGACATTTTTGCCTGGCGTTTTATTTTAAATAAAAATATTGTTCTGATTCACCATATCTTGTCAGAAACCATTTGTCTTTTCTGTTTCTGTGTCTTGTTAGCAAATATATACTCTAAAATTAAATTTACAGCCAAGATTTTGTCTGACCTATATAATTTCTACAGTAATGTGATTTTGGAATTTTTTCTTTGCTGAATTTAAAATTATTGATGTTTCACAACAATATTGTAAAAATATCAAAAAAATTGAACAAACAAATCAGCCTGCCAGTATCCTACAGATTTCTGCGTAATTTCCATTCATTTTTAACTAGGGGAAAAATTGAAAATTTGATTTTTTAAAAACCAGCAATTTGATGAGAATAAAACTTTGTGTATAGGTAACAACAAATGGTTTTGCATTAAATCATGACATTTTGCAAATTTACTTCTTCTGTGTAAAGCGCCTAGAGTAAAAAACAAGTTTACAACTTTCTGAAATATGTCAAAAAGCACAGTAATCACTGGTTTTTTAAAAAAAAATATCAAATATTTCCATTTTTTACCATATACTCAAATGGCTGCAAATTATGCAAAAATCGCTAGGATAGGTAGTTTAGATGAAGGTTTTTTTAATTGTTCCACTTGTTCAGAATTTCTGAATTTTTTTACAAAATTGTTGTGGAACATCAATAATTTAAAATCTGATAGTGAAGAAAAGCAGAAAATAATTTCTAATAATTTTTTTTCCAGAAGTCCAATTTACTATAGAAATTGCATAGGTCTGAACTATTTTTGGCCATAAAATTAATTTTACAGTAAATATTCGAAAACATAGCAGGAAAACAGAATAGGCAAATGGTTCCTGATAAGTTAATAGCAACAAAACTTTTTTATTTAGAATAAAACGCCAAGCGAAAAAGTCTTTCCAAAGGATGTCGAAAAGACATTTGATTTAGGGTATTAGATAGCTTCAGGTTTAAATTAATGGCTAGATAAGGTTAAATCTAGATTTAGGATGGACAAATTGTAAATTTGCCAAGGAATTAAAGCTAAAAATTGTCACTCATATGGCCTTCCAGATGGATAAACCCAGTGTATGCGAAACTGATAGGACAGGTGGACTTGTCAGACAAAAATTTGTTCATCATATCATCATCATATCATATCATAATCGGATTTTTGATTAACATGCAGGTACAGGGGCAATATCCACATCAATTTGGCAATATTTTAATAAAAGAGATCAAACTCCAAGTTCTTATTTAAATTTAATTCCCGACTAGTTTCGGTTATTACAGCCTTTTTCAAGGGACATTATTGTAAACAATGAAGCATGATGACATCAGTGTCACATGACATCAATGGCAACAATGTCAAAAGTGGCAATGACTTTGGTGTAAAAACTTGATGATTCAAAAGTGTTAAGCTCATTTAACAATAACAGGATTTTAGAAGATGCATAGTCGCAGGAAAATGTAATTTTAAATCTTAATAATGTAATAATGTCATATTAAATGAAAACTGAGCCACAGGACAGCAATGCCTATAAACAGCCAGCAAATAATTTCTAACCTGCAATCTGGCAAATAATTTCTAACATGCACGTTCATTGAAGCTCCAGACAAAATTCTTAAGATTTCAAGTACACTTTAATCATTTGTCTGTAAGTGTCAGATAGACTTCGTAAAGTTTTTGTGTACCCAGTAAACTGCTTATGGCTACACAGTACACACCTTATAACAATTCTGGTGCTTTAATGGTGGCACTGTAGAGAATATATATGTCATCTTTAAGCTTTCTGTTGTGCAAATACATGTTAACAAAAATCACATATTTATTGCACAGTAGCATCTTAAATTCCAAAACCCATTATTATCTTTCCACATGGTCAGCATGTTTTATAGAAATTCCTGTATTTAATGTAAACAGTGTTGACCCTGATCAGATGCCACCTTCTGCAGCAGCATCTGTGATTTGGGTCTGCACTGTTTACCAACTACCTTTTAAGGGTAGTTGGTAAAATGGGTTAAACATTATTATCCGTGTCAGAAAAGTTTAGAACATTTTATTTTCTGTGTTAGAAAGTTGAACATTATTATAAATCTGTGTTAGAAGATTAAACATAATTAATTACCGGTATTTATCTGTGTAAACAAAAAGACATTGTAGCCCACCCAGCTTCTTAGAGATAGATTTGTCCCAAATGTTGCGTCTTTACTAACATGTCTATAGTTGTATAACTAACTGTGTGTCTATGTTTTTCTTTCTTTCAGAGATATTATAGGAGAATACAATGTCTACCAATATACACCACCTGCGAAGTGCAGGTGGCAGGTTCTCCAAGTAGGTCCTGCATGCTTTATAAGTTCCTTATCATTGCTTATCTTTTCTTGTTCAACTTCTTTTTTTATTCTTATGGTGGTTGTTTTAACTAGATAACAAGGATTATAATTAATAATACAGTCGACTCTCATTATCTCGAATTCCAAGGGACTTTCTGAAATACTTTGAGATATCCGTACTTCTACATATCAGATTTGCAGAATAGAGGAAAAACTAATTTGATTAACCACATTTAACAAATATATGTGTAATTGGACTCTTGAAGTTAGAGATATATTGAAAATATTGTGGAAAAGAGGAGAAATCCTCTTTTCCACAATATCTTTTACATGTTAGTTTTTCATGTTTAGGCAGGGACCAGATTTTCATTTTGAGATAAGCGGTTATTCGAGATAAGCGAGTTCGAGATAGCAAGAGTCAACTGTAATTCAAACAGTAAAGTCTGTCTGACAGATGAATTTTGCTGGGGAAAGATTTATCATTATTTAAATAAAAACTAAATGGGCCAGGTTTATGAATGGGCTGGTGAATGAATGTCATTTGATGTGTAAGTTCCTAACAAATGGCATATTCAGAATGACCCATAGTTTCAAATAAGAGGCGTTTGTAACCATAAAGTCTAATTTGTTTTTTATTTCTCAACAAAAGCATACATGTATGTTAATTGTCATTGCTCCAGATATAACTCTTTTTTTTTTCTTTTTTTTTTTTTTCAACTTAAAAGCCTTGATATTTTCCCTATTTTTCCATGAAAACTTAAATATGATAGTTCTCATTTAGAAACACCTCATCAAATTCATAGAGGTGCTTCTAAAGAATACCTGTAGGTTCCTATTTGAAACACCTATGTGGGTCAATTCCTCCAACTACCCACACCATATACATGTAACTCCAGATACATGTAAGAGGAATATCCATTTTTTCTTATTTCAACACAAAAACGAATGTTGTGGGTACGTGTGTTTTTACCAAGAAACAGGGCAGGGAAACTTCAGGATTAATCCTGATTTCAGGATTGAGGACTTTCATTTTAAGCATGACATTTCACTTTTACACTTGCTCACAAGACCATCCTTTTGTGTCAAAAGAAGTTATTTGGGTTAATATATGCCTGAAATAACTTTAAAAACTAATTATTAAACTGATAATTGTATAGCTGCAGGTGAGAGGGAGTATCCACATAATAATTTTCTTATTTCTCAATAAAAACATATGTTGTGGGTACTCATTAGAAGCGCCTTCCCGAGGCGCTTCTGATGAGTACCCACAACATATGTTTTTACTGAGAAATAAGAAAAATAATAGTATTTTTTTGACTGAATATTTAGATTTCAGAGAGTACCTTTCTCATAACACAGCATGTATTTTTTACTGTTTAGCATGTCAGGTCAAAAATTTCAGCAGACGACATTTTGAAATATTTTCTTTATTTTTCCCAGGAAATAGGAATTGGCATTTCATGACAATTTGCATGAAATGTCAAAGCCCATTTTATTGGAAAGTAAGGGAAATATCATCAATTTGTTTTCTGGTGAATTTGCCTGTAGAGTGATAGAGGTTAAAAATATAATGGTTTAAAATGTTGTTTATGTAATTTGAGTAATTAACTCATACATGCATGAATTTAAAATTGTTTTGAATAACTTTCTGCAGAGGAAAAATTCATTATATATCTCTTATTTTTCTCATGAATTAGGCTTTTATAGTTTGCTCTGATGTTAAAAAGATTTCAGATGTCAATTGAAATAAAATTTTTATCATGCATGCGATTTAAGCATTAAAGTTTAATTTCTTATAATTGTTTGTTAAAAAAAAAATCATCTGCATGAATTATTTGTTTTTAACAAATTATCTGACATAGTTCTAGGATTCTAGGAAGGATGAGTATTCAAAAACTTTTATCTAGAGCTCTGAAATTAATGATTGGTTTGTTTTAAGTTTTTGAGGCATGCTATTGGACAGCCAACATATCCAGAGCTCTAGATAAGGACACTGTATCATAGCTGCAGATAAGGCATTTTTTCCTTCCAGAATAATTTGAAATATTTCTTATTTCTTATCTCTGTCTGTGTACTTTGGGTAAACGCTGGAAACTTGTATAGCTTCAGATAGGAGACTTTTGTTGTTCTATTTTTTTACTGAGAAGTTAGTATTGATGTGTTCCTTATTTCTCCATGAAAACATATAATATTATTGTATATAATATTGTTTGTATTCATTAGAATTGACTCAATCATGTGATTCTAATGAACATACAACATATGGTACAATTTTATGGAGAATTTTAACGTAAAAACTAATGGTAATGTGATTCTTTCAGTATCCAGAATCTTGTCTAGTAGTACACTACAACCTCTTTATAATATGGTTCGTTATAACACAGTTTTGGATATAACACTGTTCAAAGATGGACCCCAAAAATGTATAGATTATATTGAAAAATGACCATAAAATTTATGGTCATTTTTTAATATAATCTATACATTTTTGTTTGGCTATAACAAGGTTGTTTAACTAACACGGTTTATGCTATGGACCCCAACAATAGTGTTATAAAGAGGTTGTGGTGTAGGGGAATAGCTACCCTTTGTACATTTTCCTCCATTTTTCCCAGGGTACAAATGTTGTGACTTCCTGCTAGCTTTTCTGCTCATCAGTTCCCTTCTATAAAAGGAAAGATTTTGTTCCAGAGCGTAGACATTAGACCCCTTTTCAGAAGGGGAGCAAAAATAATTTTGACAGAGGTGTCTCCCTTAAAAGTGTACCCATTCCCGTTAACCCTTGTCATTTGAATAAATTAAGATGTCCCACCCACTCCTACTTGCCAGCCAATAGGATTCCTTGATCCAGCTTTTTTATATACACATATAGAATGGCAAACAGAGCAGATCCAGATCAGTTGGCTTCTTCAGAAGCCAACTGATCTGGATCTACACTGTTTGCTAAGGCAGGGTATATCCAGGTTCAGCAGGACAAGGGTTAAGAGCTAGCATTTAAGAAATTAAGATTTTTATTCTTACAGAGCTCTAGATAAGTTTTTTTTTTTTTTGAGATAAAAGACAGCAATATTTTTCTTATTTCTCAATGAAAGCCTGTGCTGTGGGTACTCATTAAAAATGTCTTGCCAGAGCATTTCTATAAGTACCACAACATATGTTTTGGTGGAGAAATAAAAACAAAAAATATTTATCTTTATACCTCTCTTATCTAGAGCTGTGTATTCAGAAATTACAATACGAAAACACACCTATTCAAATATATTGAAAATTTCACCTCCAAAAACTGAAAGTTTTCGGATAAAAATTCTGATAGTTTTCATATTTCTGCTCAAAACATAGATTGTGGCCATTTGTTAGAACTGCCTGACCAAGGCAGTTCTAATGAGTACCCACAATCTATTTTTTTGAGCAGAAATAAGAAAAATAATGTATACCCCTGTAAACCCCAGTTTTACTATATAAAAGTGGGATTAAAGGGGTCAAATTATATAGGTATGTTATGTGATGGAAACCTACTTTTTTTTCTGGCTACCAAAGCTTCAGATAAGATGGGGTTTTTTTTCGGCCAAAAAAGTATTTATATTTTTCTTATTTCTCCTTGAAAATAAATGTTGTGGGTACTCATTAGAAGTGCCTCGGAGTTGATGAGGCACTTCTGATGTGTACCCACAACATAATTATGTTTTCCTATAGAAATGATAAAAAATAATTACGATACCTGATACCCCCTCTTACCCAGAGCTCTGTTAATCTAAATAGCTTTATTTTTCACTGTATTTATTTGTGCCAGGGCCTTCGTAAAAGGTACTTTAGTATGTATGCTGCCATAAAATTTTTAGTCCACCAGGACATATGCATCATCTTTGACTTTTGTTTGTTTAACTATATTCGAAAAAAATACTGAAAATAAAGCCATTTTTTGCATCCATTTTATTATTTCTTTCTTTTGACATTCTTTTGGAGAGGAGCTTATTTTATTTTATATATAAAAAAAATTAACCAATTTTGCAAAGATGTTTGGTGGTTGGCAACTTATTTTGCTCCCTTTGCAAAATTGTATACTTATACTTTCCACATTATTCACATTAGGTTAATTAATTTGTACTAATAACAATTTCATGGTACTAATAACAATTTCATGGGTACTGTATTTACCATAAATATTTGAAAACAATTGCCTGGGCAAACATTGCAGATCAGACGGCTTGTTAAGGAGGAGTATTTGATGATAATTCAGGGATAATTTTCTTCAATTCTCCATAAAATCATATGTTGTGGATACTCATTAGAAGTGCCTAACCAAGGCACTTCTAATGAGTACCCACAACATATGTTTTTAAAGAGAAATAAGAAAAATAGTCCAGATTTATCACCAGACACTCCTCCTTAACAAATCCTCTGCAGATTCTGATTAGACTGTTCATGCTGATCATATTCTCCTCAAGGAGAGTCGGATCACTCTCTGAAATGATTTCCACTCTGTCATACTTAACCTGATAGTCAAATATTCCAGTTTGAGGGGGGGGGGGGGGGGGGGGGGGGGTTTGTTAGCTTTAGATGATCAAAATTTTTGTTATTTTGCAGCAAAATATATTTTATGACTACGGTAAATGTCCTAAAATTTCAAACACTTAAGTGTCTTACAAAATGGCATATGTAAACAGCACAGACCCAGATCAGAGTGCTCCTACACTGTCTGCCATTCCACTTAGCATTTTAACCTATTGAAGACTGGAGACCTCTAAAAGGTAACTGGCAAAAAAATGCAGACCAAGATCAGATGCCGCAGAACATGGCATCTGATCAGGGTCTCCACTGTTTGCAAATAGTTCAACCATTTTTCTTTAGGAATATCTACATCATATAGCCTGCCATACCTAAAATTGAAAATGGAATCTTCAAATATATAGTGTGGGAGAGTTTATTCAGTCTTTAATGGGTTAAGACAGCTGTGTAAAAAGCAAAATTTAAGCCAAAAAAGCATGGAATAAACTGTTCAAAATTTTAGGACATTTACCATACTCATTGAAATTGCATTAACATTCATGATATTTTTTGTTATTTTTTTTGCAGCAAAAATACATGTAGTAACCTCAAGATATGTTTTATTGCAAAAATAGCACAATTATATTTTGATTATTATCTTTATCTGAACCTGTGTCATAATGTGTTTAATATAAAGTAGTTGTCTACACATTCATTTTAAATAGAGTAGTTTTCATTACTTCAATTAATGCTCAAGTTATCTCTTAACCCTTGTCCTGCTGAATAAATTAAGATGCCACTCCCACTTCTAGTTTTCAGCAAATCAGATTACTTGATCTGGATTGTTGCTATAAATTCACATACTTAATAGCGAACAGTGCAGATCCAAATCAGTTGGCTTCTTCAGAAGCCAACTGATCTGGATCTACACTGTTTGTAAAGGCAGGGTATATTTCCAGTATATTTCCGGTTCAGCAGGACAAGGGTTAACATTTAAAAGTAAAACCGAAGCTGCTAATATATATATATATATATATATATATATATATATATATATATATATATATATATATATATAAAAGGAGAAAAGTAAGTTTGATAAAACTCTTATTTTTGGAACAATGTATATTTCAGCACCAGTATGCCGCTGGGACCATTCGGTGAGGTGGTGGGTACCACAGGGACCTTGGAGTCCCTCGGGCCAGATGCCCAAACTTACAGAAGTAAAGTGGTTGCCCCTAGGAATCCTAAGCTTGTAAAAGGAGATGAAGATGAACACAAGGTAATGGTGTCATTTGTTATTCTTTCTTTAGCACCATTTGTCTAGTTAATGCTGAGTCTGCTGGGTAAAATTTTCAGCTGACAACATTTTAAAATATTTTTCTCATTTTTTCTGGAAAGCTGGTATTGACATTTCATGCATATTGTCTCCTAAGAGACAATTTGCATGAAACATCAATGCCTGCTTTCTGGGAAAAATAAGAAAAAAATCATCAGTTTGTCATCTGCTGAATTTGCCATTTTTCTCCCTGCAGTTAAACTAAGACAGTGATGTGCCATTCACTTTGTTTGGCAATGTTTTTGCTGAAATAAAGGTAATGGTATTTAACCTTTAAACACCATTCAGAACTGTAGCAGATGAAATTCTCATTCCGATCTTTTTTAATTTTTTCCTAGAAAATAAGACCTGATTTTTTTTTTTTTTTTGAATAATAAAAAAAATATTTTAGATTATCAGCAGACGACAAAAGTTGCCACTAGCAGGGAAAGAGTTAAGGTTCAAAAGTTATTTAGACCATTAGAAATGATTTTATATAGGCAGACAGTATTTGACTTTTTATAAATCAGTTTGGAGCACTGGTAATAATTATTGCCACATTGTTATCCACCAGTCTCCATAGTGCAGTGGATAGCTCATCTGACTGCAGATCCAGGGGTGGCAAGTTCAAGCCCCAACTCGGCAACATATACATGTAACTTTCATAGAGATTGATCATGAAATAATTTCTACAGTCATTCTCCACCATCTGCATATTCAAGGTTACTGAGAAAAGCTGTGCTTCAGCTAGGATTTGAGGGCAGAGGGGTGCCGGGTAGGGCACTTTTTGCACGGTCATACAAGAATGAGGGCACCATGTGTCATGTAATGTGCTTAGTATCAAGACATGTTACCAAATATAATGCCATTCCACAGTAAATACCTCAAAAATAGAGTACACATAAAACTGACCTTTAAACATTGATAACTTTTTTTAATTTTGGTTTGATTTTCATGAAATTTTCACCAAAATGTAGGGTTTTATGTTTGGAGGAAATAAGACAGAGGGCAGCTTAAAAAGGGCAGAGGGGCTGCAGGAGAGGGCAAGAGGGGCAGCCTGCCCCTCCATATAGGGCTAGCTGGAGCACCTGGAAAGTGTTTGCGCAAGTATTGGTTAATCGCTAAGAAGCTGAGGCTGTCTAGGAACAGTGTGAGGTGGTTAACTGACCATGCTCAATATGACCCTAATGGGTTGACTGGGACATAAAACCTCAACTCAAATCAAATCACATTGTTATACTGCTACAGTGACAAGTAGTAGAGGATGGCCATTTTGATGAGGGTGTACAGAGGATGACAGAGTGGTTTATATTATTGGCAGTCTAAATTGGCAGATGAATGTGTTATGGCTAGATTTGACTCACTTTCCTGCTGATGAGTTCCCTAGCACAAAGCCTTTATCGTACTATACACATCACGATACCATCCTGAAATGACTGAAATGCCGTTGATGGGATTTTAAAGTACTACAATATCAAAACATGTTATCATAAATTTTTTTAGATGACACCAAGCAAGTTTATGTTTGACATGCAGATGAACACAGAACAGCGTCTAGCTAATACACATACAATGAAGGTACCAAGAAAGATAGAACTCCTGGATATGGCAGACACAAGCTTACAGAAGGTAAATTTTCATTTCCTGTTTGTGGCATTAAAGAAGATATGTTTCAAAAGTTGTTAAACTAATGCAATTATATATTGGAATATAAAAAGTTTAAAGCTTAGCATGCTAATCTAATAATACATCTTGTACATGTACATAAAGCAGGTAGTGTTTACTTGTATACAGGAAAGAACTTTTATTTTTGTGGATTTTATCAGTATGTAAACTCTAATCACTTACAAACTGAATAAAGCAGAGCTTTATGTTAAGTTTGTGTGTGGTTCGCCAGAGCTTACATATTCATAAAATCCACAAAAATAATAATTCCTTATAATTTCAACTTTGTCATCAAAATGTTACAAATGTTGTCAGAAATGTCAGTCTTTTGGGACAGAGGAAGTGTAAAACTTTTTCTTCAGCCAATCAAATTGCATGAAATGAGTATAAGTTTGAGGAGTTTGAATTATTTGGTAATAAGTAAAAATAGGTACATGAATGTGATATTATGCCAACCTGTTTCTTTATCAGTTGTATTAAACTAAAAGATAAAATTGGCAACATGTCCATTTAGAAAAAGAAACATATTTTACCCTTGCCATGCTGATTAAATTAAGATGCCATGCCCATTTCTGATTTTCAACCAATCAGATTACTGGAGTCAGATAGTTGATATAAATTTACATACTTAATGGCAGACAGTGCAGATCCAGATCAGTTGGCTTCTTCAGAAGCCAACTGATCTGGATCTACACTGTTTGGAAAGGCAGGACATATCTGGGTTCAGTAGGGCGGGTTAAAATTTCATCTGCTTTATAGTCATCTGGTCATAACAGATGGATGGACTGCCTTCAACTCGTGATACTCTGTAATTTTCTAGTGCCAAGTCAGACTCCGTCCCATTTCAGTGGGCAGTCTATACTAAAATATTTCATCAGTTATTTCTGAGGTTTTAACCCTAATCCTGCTGAACCCGGATATCTGCTGCTTTGGCAGCCAGTTGATTTAGATCTGCACTGTTTGTCATTTAGTATGCAAATTTGTATCAGCATCCTAGATCTAGCAATCTGATTGGCTAACAATTAGAAGTGGGCCTGACATCTTGATTTATTTGGCATGACATGGGTTAAGCATAACTATGAAAAGATTTGCTCCAACTATTGTGAACTGAGTATAATCCCTCATTTTATTTTTTATATAGTAAAAAAGAGGAAATTGGGGTGATCAGAAACTCTGAGAAAGTTTGTGTGATGTTGAAAAATGTGTAATTAGAACTTCACCATAAAAAATGCTAAAAATGTTTTCAACTTATTTAATTTTTTTTTTTACTTATTTATTTATTCTGAATTTGTTAATTTCTGATGCATAGCTCTATCACTTTGAGAGGCCTCCGTTTTGTCGTTCGGTGAGTTCAGCTTGGCCTGTAGGAATGCACACCCTATACAGCGATGTTGATATTGTTCCATGCATGATGCTTGTCCTTCATCATAATTGTATTGTATTAATCAGAACTCCAGAAAAGGCTATTTTTCCGTCCAAAAATTATTGATATTTTTCTAGCTTCTCCACAAAAACATATGATGTAGTTACTCATTAGAAGTGCCTCACTGAGGTGCTTCTAATGAGTACCCACATCATATGTTTTCGTGGAGAGATAAGGAAAATATCTTATCTGGAACAATGATTAATTATATTGTGCTGTACTGCTTCAGATAGGATGGGTAAAAGAATTATTTACTTTCCGGCACATTTTTCATTTTGTCTTAGACTGAAGGACGTAGGAGTTGTCCAGCTCTGCAGTACTTATCATATGCCTATAACTCTAGATAAGATGGTTATGCAGATAAAGATTTTTCTTATTTTTTCATGAAGACAAACATTGTCGATACTCATGAGAAGCACCTCATAGAGGTACTTGTAATGAGTATAATGTATCAATAGAGAGAGCCAAGGCTGAGATGATGACATCAGGCTTTCAAGAGGACCATACTTTCCCTGTTTCCCTACTTTTTTCTTGTGCTTCTTTTTTTCTCTACTTTTTTTCTGAAAATGATCTACTATCCCTAATTTTTAGTAAAAAAAATGTTTGCATTGACCAAAAACTGTAATTTTTTTCCTGGCTTGCTTTCCTCAGAATTTGTAAAAATCAGATCAACTTAATCTGAGCAAACATGATGCAAAAGTTTAAAAAATAGTTTTACTTCAGTTGTAACTCCTTTTTTGGAACATTTATTTTGGTATTTTGTTTCCATGGTAATACAATGTATAGCGTTATTGTTCAGAGAAAACTTTGTTTGCTCATTATATCTTTTTCTAAGTCTGAAAACACTCAGAATGTCCCTACTATCCCTACTTTTCATGATTGAAATTCCTACTTTTGCCCTACTTTTTCAAAATTTTGAGCCCTACTCTATCCCTGCTTTTTCGATGGAGGGCACTTGAAAGCCTGTGACATGTTGTGCATATTTGAAGGCACTTTTTCACATGATGTATGTGGTCCATTTATTCCTTTTCCTTGCTTATGTGAAGGCCAAAATTTTGCAATAATTTAGCATTTAAAATATATAAAAAATTATTTTGCTTTATTTGCATGTTTGCAAAATGTTAAATACAATTATTGTTGTTAATCTTGTTTGTACATATTGTCAATGTTACAGAAGGCGATAGGAAAATCTGTTGTATTTGTGGTAAACTTCCTAGTTCTTTGATTAGAGTGATGTTTTATATAGTTGATATGGTAAATTTCCCAAAGTTTCTGCAAAAAGCATTTGCAAACAGTGCAGACCCAGATCAGACTGCTCCTGAAGGAGCAGTCTGTTCAGGGACTACACTGTTTGACGTTCCTCTAAATATTTTAAGAAACAATTGCCAAAAAAGAAAAAAATTAGGCAAAAAAGTATGGAATAAAGTGTGAGAAATTTTAGGACATTTACCGTAGTTTCAGATTGATCTTAGTTAACTCTTTTTCACTGATGGTGAATTTAGCAGATAGCAAATGAGTGACATTTTTCACCTTTTCTCAGAAATTATGGCTTGACATTTCATATACATTATCTCGGGAGATGATTCGTACGAAATGTGACGCCCTGTTTTCTTTGGAAACGTGAAATACATTTTAAACCTTTGTCTGCAGATACTTTCAATCAGTAAAAAAGAGTTATTTATTTGATTTATTTTCAAACCAGTAAATAAATACCTATGTTAAATGCCCTTAAATTTGCACACCAAAGTTTCTGACAAAATGCCCTCTTCAAACAGTGCAGACCCAGATCAGACTGCTCCTGAAGGAGCAGTCTGATCAGGGTCGACACTGTTTGCCATTCCACTTAAGAAACAACTGTATAAAAAGCAAAATTTAGGCCAAAGAAGTATGGAGTAAAGAGTTGGAAATTTTAGGACATTTACCGTAGTTGTTTGAACAACTCCTGGAAGATTTCATGCTGATTATCAATGACTGTATATATGACCTCAAGCTTTAGCATGCTGAATTTAAACATTGATACAGGACATTTTATTTTTCATTATTTATTTTTTGTTTTCCTTCTTATTTTCCTTCTGCAAAATTAAGAAAAAAAGAAGAAAAAAAAAATCAAGAAAAATGATTCCAGTGAAAAAATGAAGCCCTGGTTTCTAGGACAGAGCAAACAGATGTCACTTATATTCCTTCTGCTTCTGTTTTTGTAGGGTTTTCTAAATGTTAAGAGTTTATGGTCACTACCTATTTTGTTAGTTAAGAAGCAGACAGCTTCTTAAGGAGTATTTGATGATAATTCTGGGATAATTCTCTTCAGTACTCAACAAAAACAAAATATTAAAAGCTCCCTAAGGCACTTCTAATGAGTACCCACAATGTATGTTTTTAAAGAGAAATAAGAAAAAAATATCCCAAATCTATCATCATTCATTCATCCTTAATTGATCATCTGTTATAAGCATTTGAAAATTTGACTTGTTCATCAATTCAAATTTATATGCAAAGCTGCTGCCGGCCTCGGTGGCTCATTTGGATGCGCATCTGACTGGTGATCAGGAGGTTGCAGATTCGACTCCAGCTGGATTGGCAACATTCTTTAGTGGAGGTTGATCATGAAATATTATCTATGGTCATTCTCTCCCTTCTGCTGATTCAAGAAGGGCAGTTGTCAGTTTCTGACAAAAGAATGTGCACAATACTGGTTAACTGCTTAGAGGACTAAGCCTGCCCAGTAAACGTGAGGTTAGGCAAACTGACCTTCTCGACTTGACCCCATTGGGTTGACTGGCCGTAAAACCTCAACACAAACAAACATAAGCAAAGCTGCTATATTGCAACTGTAGTCCATAAAATCCAGTACATGTAGTTGTTAGATTGATATAAGTTGTAATTGTTGTGGCAAAACCCGTACTTACTGTCATACTCTGTAGCTGGTTAACCCTTAAAGCGCCAATCACATTATTGTCGTCTGCTTTGTCATCTGCTTGTGATTCTAAAAGTCATTTCTGCAAACAGTGTGGACCCAGATCAGACTCCTTTAGGAGCAGTCTGATCTGGGTCCACACTGTTTGCCGGTATGCAAAAAATAGCTTTGAGAAGTTTGCAAGAATATTCAGCAGACGACATAAACACAACATTTTCAGATGCAGTTTTTCTTGGCGCTTTAAGGGTTAACCCTTAATGCACCAAGTAAAATTGTAGTAGACAAATAATTTTTAACGCTTTGCATGCTGGGTAAAAGTTCCAGCAGACGACATTTTGAAATATTTTTCTTATTTTTCCTAGAAAATAGGATTTTACACTTCATGCAAATTGTCTCCTAAGGAGACAATTTGCATGAAGTGTTAGATCCTATTTTCTAGGAAAAATAAGAAAAATAACATCAGTTTGTTGTCTGCTGAATTTGCCAATAGCATGGTAAGTTTTAAAATTATTTTGCAGAAAGAAATAAGACTTGGCATGAAAGGTCAAGTCTTATTTTCTTGAAAAAAAAAAAAAAAAAAAAAAAATATATATATATATATATATATATATATATATAATATATATATATATATATATATATATAAAATAGAATGTTGTCTGCTACAAGTTTACTTAGTGCTTTAAAGGTTAACTTAATGAAAATATGTGAAGTGTAATATTTCAGTTTGATGAAATATTTCCTCCCAACATCCTAACTAATAACAGACCAACCAATTCCTTTAGTATTTATTACTATATTAGTGACCGAGATAGAATGACTGTTAAACAAAAGTAGAAATTTTGCTTGCAAACTGAAAATGAAAATAAAAGATTGATGTATTTTTTTTTTTTTTTTTGTGTGTAGCATTTAGTTTAACAATCAATTTAATCCTTGTCCTGCTGAACCCGGATATACCCTGCTTTTGCAAACAGTGTAGGACCAGATCAGTTGGCTTCTGAAGAAGCCAACTGATCTGGATCTGCACTGTTTGCCATAAAGTATATGAATTTATATCAACAATCTGGATCAAGTTATATGATTGGCTAAAAATTAGAAGTGGGCATGGCGTCTTAATTTATTCAGCAGGACAAGGGTTAATGTGACTTTTTTGCATGTTACGGATCATTTGTATAAATTCCTTGTTTTGATCTGCTTTTTTGAGATTCTTTTTTATTTATCTGTTTACTCTGAATACCAATGAATGTGTATAATAAATTAACAAATTAATACAGTCGACTCTCGCTATCTCAAAGTCCAAGGGACTCTCTGAATTACTTTGAGATATCAGTACCTCGAAATATCAGATATGCAGAACTGAGGGAAAAAAAATAAATTGAACAACCACATTTCACAAAGACTATGTAATTTTGACTACTTAGTCGGAGATATATTGAAAATAATGTGGAAAAGAGGAGAAATTGCTCCTTAGGAGCAATTTCTCCTCTTTTCCACAATATTTTGTTACCTGTTATTAGTTTTTTATGTTTAGGCAGGTAGCAGATTTTCACTACGAGATAAGCGGTTATTCGAGATAAGAGAAGTAGAGATAACGAGAGTCGACCATATTTAAAATGTAATTTTGTTATAGCTGCATCTTCTTTCTAAACAGACAAAGTAAAACTGATTAGAAAGTCATTACATCTGTTCTGTCATGATGGAGCTGGCCTCAGTGATTCAGTTGGATGCATGTCTGACTGGTGATTAGAAGGTCATGGGTTCGACCCCCGGTGGGTGCAGGAAGGTTCTTTCATGGAGATTGATCATGAAATATTTTCTATGGACATTATCTCCCTTCCGCTGATTCAAGAAGGGCAGTTGTCAATATCTGGCAAAAGAAGATCCGCACATACTGGTTAACTACTTAAATGGCTGAGCCTGCCAAGGAAATGTGTGTTAGGAGAACTGACGGACTCAACTTGACCTTAACAGTGTGATTGGGCTGTTAAACTCCAATCCAACTGACTTGTCATGATGGAACAGTTGTGGCAGCAACATTTTCTTTTTGCTGTCCTTCAGTGAATTATATTAAGGTATTATTTTTCAGTAATAATTGTTATTTGTATGTGGTTGCACTTTTTTCAGCATTTTTCATTTAGATTTAGATAATACTAGGCTAATACTACAGTTTTTAGCTTGTCTTGTTGACTTTTATAAAAGCATTTACTTGTTTTATTACAGTTTTCCCAAGTGAATGTAGATGAGCCAATGTTCCAGCCATTCCCTTCAGAGATCTTTTTCCAGAAGTTTGAACCTTTTGAGACATACGAAGTTCCACTAGTACTCAGAAACAATGACAAGGTTTGTTTGTTTTGTCTTTTAGCAATTGGAACTCCAGCATAAAAAAAAAAAAAAGAAAAAAAAAAGAAAAAAAAAATGGTCTTTGGGGTGTACATAGCTCCAAATGAGAGAGGAATCCAGAAAAAAATATTTTCTTATTTCTCCACAAAAACATATGTTGTGGGTACTCATTAGAAGTGCCTCAGTGAGGCACTTCTAATGAGTACCCACAACATATGTTTTTGTGGAGAAATAAGAATAAATATTGATACTTTTAAAGTATCAAAGTTTGAAAAAAGTGCCTTCTATGGAGCTATTGGGTATGCTGACAGTAAAGACCCAGATCATCTGTGCATCTGCATGGTCTGATAAGGACCTTAACTTTCTGCTTAATGAATTACAGATATTCTAGGATATAGCAGAGTTCCTGATCAGTCTGCATGTACAGGATGACCTGGGCCGTCAGTATTTCTGTATAGCTCCAGATAGGACGGGATATCATGATACTGTTTTTCTGATTTCTCCACAAAAACATATGTTTTTGTGGAGAAATAGGAAAAATATCTGTATTTTTCAGTTGAAGAAAAATATCAGTATTTTTCAGATGAAAAATGCCTTATCTGGTGCTACGTTTCTGTGTATGTTTACTTTTGCCACGGCTCATTTCTGTTTTGTTTATTTCATCGTGATAGTTATCTGTTGTTATTGTTTTTTGTTTTTTTTTCTTGTTTTTTTTTTTTGTTGTAATAATGACTACGGTAAATGTCCTGAAACTTCAAACACTTCATTCCATGCTTTTTGGACTAAAATTTGCCTTTTATACATTTATTTCTTAAAGTACTCAGTGGAATGGCAAACAGTCTAGACCCTGACCAGACTGCTCCTTCAGGAGCAGTCTGATCTGTGTCTGCATTGTTTGCATATGCCCTTTTATCTGAACCTTTGGTGTACGAAATTTTAGGACATTTTCTGTAACCCTAATTTGTGAAAATGAAAAAAAAAAAAAAAAAGGATAAAAAAAATTCCAAGGTCACTGTAAAACTGTTTTGAGCTTTACATATACTTTTATAGGCCAGCCTTCCAGCCATTAGCTGAACCCAGATATACTCTGCCTTTGTAAACAGTGGAGATCCAGATCAGTTGGCTTCTGAAGAAGCTAACTGATCCTGACCTGCACTGTTTGTCATTCAGTTATGTGAATTTGTACCAAAAACCTGGATGAGGTAATCTGATTAGCTGACAATTAGAAGTAGGCATGGCATCTTAATTTATTCAGCTTGACAAGGGTTAAGTAGCAACGTTTTTCTAACCTGGAATGACTTGTGTTATTGTATGAAAAATGTATATTTAAGGTACCAAGGTTAGTGAAGGTCACTCAGGCTGACTCACCCTATTTCAAGATAATAAGCCCACATGATGTGGGGCATAAAGTTGGACCAGGTCTCCCAACAACATTTAGACTGCAGTTTACCCCAGATGAAATAAAGGTGAGTAACAATCAATGGAAACACTTCTTTCGACATCATTTAGTCTGAGTCTTAGAATTTACAAATCCATCATTTCTGTAATGTTTAATAGTTTTATTCTTTCGATAAGATGGAGCAAACATGATTTCTGTTGTTTTATACTCAGCCACATAATAATATTTGAGTATAAAAATTCCCCACTGTTATGTACATTTGTAAATTTGTGTGTCCATCCATCTATTATGAGTATGTACATGCATGTATATGCAGAAGTCAAGAAGACTTAAGAACGAGAATTTGATGGTAATTCTGGGACAGTTTTCTCCAGTTTACAACTGTCCAGTTTACCATAAAGACATACACTACAATCTCTTTATAGCACAGTTCGTTATAACACGGTTTTGGATATAACAGGGTTCAAAGATGGATCCCAAAAATGTATAGATTATATTGAAAAATGACCATAAATGGTCATTTTTCGATATAATCTATACATTTTGTTTGGATATAACACAGTTGTTTAACTAACACGGTTTATGCTATGGATCCCAACAACAGTGTTATAAAGAGGTTGTGGTGTACATTGTGGTTACTTGTTAGAATTGCCTTTGCAAAGCAATTCTAGGGAGTACCCCCAAAGTATTTTTTTTATGGAGAAATAACAAAAATTACCGTAGAACTATCGTCCTCCTAAAATTATCAGATACATCCATCTGCTACAGATTTTAATGGCGCTTTACAAGTTAAATATACACTTTGATGTTTTTAACCATGGTAAAGCATATTTTTTCCTTAAGCTATCTAATTTTTATGTCTTTTTCTTTTCTTCAGGACTATTCCCATGAGCTAGTGTGTATCACAGAGAGAGAAAAGTTTATTGTACCTGTAAGAGCTATAGGAGCTCGAGCTATCCTGGACTTCCCAGATGAGATCAACTTTCCCATTGGTCCAGTGAAATATCCCAGCACAAAAACAATTCTAGTTAGAAACATTGGAAATAAGGAGGGCAAGATTAGTCTCAGTGTTCAAAAGTAAGTATTAGATTGTAAATCAGTCAACCCTCTTTATATCAAAGCTTGATACAACTACAAGATTTGTTATAACAGTAATTTGACTGTACGAAACCTTTACACAAGAGGTGACAGTTAATCAGAAATTGTGCAAAAATACTGTATTTATTACTTCAAGAAACATATGTTATGGATATTTGTTAGAATTGCCTCACAGAGGCAATTCTAACAAATATCCGAACAATATGTTCTATAAGGAACTAAGAATAAAAGAAGCCATTTTTTACATATCATTTTGTTGCCATTAAGGATTCTTTACGACAGCAAATGCATTTAAATGGCTGCTGTTGCCAACATAGTTGGGAACAGATACTATCATTTTAACCCTTGTCCTGCTGAATAAATTAAGATGCCATGCCTACTTCTAATATTCAGCCAATCAGATTACTTGATCCCGATGTTGCCATAAATTCACTTACTTAATGGCAAACAGTGCAGATCCAGATCAGTTGGCTTCTTCAGAAGCCAACTAATCTGGATCTACACTGTTTGCAAAGGCAGAGTATATCCAGGTTCAGCAGGACAAGGGTTAATGAGGGTCTACTGTATGTATTAGTTTGAGCAAAAGAATCTACCCATATAGTCTGATCAGAAAATGAACAATGGGTAGGGCAAAACCAAACAATTTGATATATGCAGAAAGTGAAAATGTGTACATAACTGTCCATCCAATCCATACAAGCTTTGATGCTTACTTTATGGGTCTCTGCTGGGCTACAGATTTTTTCCTGGAAGATTGGCTTACAGTTGGGAAAGGCCTGCTATCCTTGTAGCAGGTAAGGGTAGAGGGGAAATGTTTTTATCTCTTCTGTTTCTTCACTTTCACTCCTGTTCCTCATTCTTCCCTGTCCCTCTCTTTCATCTCTTCTACTATCTCTTCTGTCTCTTATCTCCCTTTCTCTGGGAGACGACACAAAATGACCCACAAGGGTTGATGTGTCGTTAAACCCCAACACAATCAATCAAATCCTGGAAGATTGATCAAACTGTGCAGATGTGCAGGCTAATTTGGGTATTTTCTGTTTGCCTGTGATATTTTTGGGTTTGCTGTACCCCACCTGAAATATATATTTCAGGGATCCAGATCAGTTAATGGTTTTGGGATTAAAAATACAGTCAACTCTCGTTATCTCGAATCCTAAGGAACTCTCTGAAACACTTCGAGATATCCGTGCCTCGAAATATCAGAGTTGCAGAAGTGAGGAAAACAATAAATCGAACAACCACATTTAACAAATGAATAGGTAATTTGACTCCTGAAGATAGAGAAATATTGAAAATATTGTGGAAAAGAGGAGAAATTGCTCCTTGGGAGCAATTTCTCCTCTTTACCACAATATTTTGTTACCTGTTCTTAGATTTTCATGTTAAAACAGGGACCAGATTTTCACTTCGAAATAAGTGGTTATTCGAGATAAGCGAGGTCGAGATAACGAGAGTCGACTGTATTGAGATTTTTTTCTCTTGTTTAATGTTGGAAACAAGTTAGTATGTTCTTTTCAGATTTATTTTGTTTTGCTAAGCCAACAAATCAAATAAAATGTCAAGCCTTAATTATTTGAAAAAAAAAAAAAAATAAAAAATAAAGGTATATTAGAATGTCATTTATTACAGATTTGAATGACACTTTAACCTTTACCAGTCTCTGTGCTAATTCAGCAGATGACAAATTGTTGATATTTTTTCTTATTTTTCCCATAAAATAGGCTTTGATATTTTATGTAAATTGTCTCCAAAGGAGACAATTAACATGAAATGTCAAACCTATTTTCCAGAGAAAAATTTCAAAACATCTGAAATTTTTTCCAGCATGCTAGTTGTTAAAGGTTAACCATTTAATGTTTTTATTTTCAGACCCTTTTCAGTAACTCCAGAAATCGGAACACTTGCCGTAAATGAAAGCATGCAAGTTACAGTGGAGTTTAACCCTGAGAAAGTTGGGGATCATCGTCGGGACCTCGTAGTGCACTATGATACCGGAGAAGACATTTTTGTGTCTTTATATGGAGCAGCACAGGATGTTAATGTACGATTGGATAAAAATACAATTAGGGTGGAGAGTACATTTATATCAATGGCCAATCAGAGAACAGTTACCATAAGCAACAGAACAGATGTGATAGCTCATTTCAGGTGGACACAATTTGCTACTAAGGAAGAGGAGGACCAACAAAAATACAAGTAAGTGAAAAGGGTTTACATCACATCTTTATAACACGATTACTAGGATCCAAAGTGAAAATCATGTTAGCTAAACAACCATCTTGTATCAAAGAATTATTCCCTTAATTATATTGAAAAATGACCACAAATTGTCATTTTTCTATAATCTAGGCATTTTTCTTTAGAAACAACACTTGGAGTCCACCTTTAAACCGTCATAGCCAAACCTGCTTATAATGAAACGTCTTACAAATAGGTTCCAGTGTATTAGTTAACACTTTGCATGCTGGGTAAAAATAAAAATTTCAGCAGAAGATATTTTGAAATATTTTTCTTATTTTTTTTTTTAAGCAAATAGGATTTGACACTTGTCTCCATGATGTGTCAGATCCTATTTGCTAGGAAAAATAGGAAAAATATTGTCAGTTTGTCATCTGCTGAATTTGCCCATAGCATGGTAAGCGTTGATTTGCTATGATATGTGAAAACAAAAGATAGTTGGGAAAAATATGGGCAGAGAAAGTCCATATATATAAGCCTTGGATACTGTATCTGGGAAAAATAAGAAAAATATCATCAATTTGTTGTCAGCTAAATTAGTCCAGAGAGTGGCAAAGATTAAAGGAAAGAATTTCAAAATTGCATTTATGGGGTTCACAATTTTGAATTCATGACATCATAAAAGCCTTAACAGAATAAGCTAAACTGTCGTGTTTGTACAATTTGTGTGTGTGTGTGTGTGTGTGTGTGTGTGTGTGTGTGTGTGTGTGTGTGTGTGTGTGTGTGTGTGTGTGTGTGTGTGTGTGTGTGTGTGTGTGTGTAGCTTTATTTATGGGTATATCTTCTATAGGCATTTATTGTCTTTGCTTAAAAACTGCACAACTTCTGTAGAAAGATTTAAGACTTGGAACCTTATTATGAAAATAAGACCACTCTGCTATTAACCCATTGTATACTAAATAGAATCCCCAACACTACATATTGTAAGAGTCCAATTTCAATTTAAGTACATCCGGCGATGAGATTTAGATATTCCGAGTAAAAATGGACTAACCTATTTGCAAACAGTGGAGACCTAGATCAGATGCCACATTCTGTGGCATCTGATCTGGGTCTGCACTGTTTGCCATTTACCCTTCTATGGGTCTCCTGACTACCATGGGTTAAGACCAGCTTTTGCCAGTCCCAAATGTTTTTTTTTTTTTTTTATTATATTATTATTATTCTGTAATCAATATTTAGACCACCCAACTAATAGGGCCTCTTGTAGGCAATACGAAAGGTTGTCTTAACCCTTGTCCTGCTGAACCCAAATATACCCTGCCTTTGCAAACAGTGTAGACCCAGATCAGTTGGCTTCTGAGAAGCCAACTAATCTGGATCTACACTGTTTGCCAATTAGTATTTGAATTTATATAAACAATCTGGATCAAGTAATCTGATTGGCTGAAAATTTGAAAAGGCGTAGCATATTAATTTATTCAGCAGGACAATACCTGGTGGGGTTTTTATTGTATGTGCATTATGTCTGTACATGTATACATGTATGATAGTAGTAATATAATATTAATATTTTTTGTGTATCAGGATAACTTCAGCCCTTGAGGATGAAGAGAGGGCAGACAATGAAAGATTCCTTGAGGAGTGTGTACAAGATCCTACCCTAAGAGATAAAATATCAATCCTTGGAAGAACATTTAAAAACAGAAGAATGGTAAGTACCAGATGAGCCATGGCACAACAAAACCTACAGCAAGACCTGTGCGCCCAGTGAAGACAGATCAGCCTGGGCATTTGCCCAGCCTGCACTGTCCGCATGAAGAAAGTGTGGGTCCTTAGCAACTCATTGAGCACACAGCAAAGACTGATCAGACTGGGCAGATGCCCAGGCTGTTCTGTGTCTTCGCTGGGCGCACATGTCATTTTGTAGGTTTTGTCATGTGCTGGTCCATATTTACTCTAAATATGTGTCAAATTTACTCCTCACTATACTTGTCCAATTTTAAATAAGTTCAGTTTACTACCGGTTGATGTATTAAAAACCACTTGATGAATAGCAAACAGTATAGACCCTAGACAACTGCCAAATTCTATCTGACCAGTTGAGCACTTCTAACGAGTACCCACAACATATGTTTTTGTGGAGAAATGAGAAACATATCAATACTTTTTGGCTGAAAGATTTTCCTTATCTGGAGCTACATAAACTTACATAATGCTATTTGTATTTTCTATTTTTAGATGGTAGAAACTGACAACATGCTCTTCAATGATGATGTGGTGAAAATTGAACCGGTGGAGGGAGATATATGGCCAAACTCAACATTTGAAGTTAATGTTATTTTCAAACCAAGGGAGTCAAAAACCTACACAAGGACAGCATTCTGTGATGTTACAGGCAGAGAGAGTAGGCTCCCTTTGAGAATTCGAGGTGAAGGCAATGGACCAAAAGTTCAGTTTTCTTTGGAGAATCTTGACATGGGTAACATTTTCATCAATTCGACACATCATTATGAGATCATAATGGCCAACAAAGGTGACATTGATGCTATATATAGTGTTGTGCCAAACCAGTCTGTGTTTGGACCATGTTTCAAGTTCGATCCTGCTGAAGGTATTCTGATGCCAGGAGGACACCAGGCTATTCTAGTGTCATTTAAGAGCCCATATCTAGGAGATTTTGAAGAAGAATTTTTGTTTCAAGTGGATGGACAACCAGAAACACTTGTGGTCAAGTTCATGGGTTCAGTGATTGGGCCAACTTTCCAGTTCGATGTTCCAAGGCTCAAGTTTGGAACAATATCATATGGTATGTAAGACAGTTTGACCCATTGTAGTCCAGAGACCCCTAAATGGGTAATTGGCAAACAGTGCAGACCCAGATCAGACACTGCAGAATGCAACATCTGATCAGGGTCTACACTGTTAGCAAATAGTTCAACCATTTTTTCTCTTGGAATATCTAAATCACATAGTCTGACACACCTAAAATCAAAATTAGAATCTTCCAATATATAGTATGAGAGAGTTTATTCCATCTACAATGGGTTAATATTTACCAGTTTAATGTTTACCAAAACACGTACAAGATGAAGTACTAAAAAGTATTGATAATTTTTACATTTCTCATCAAATACATATGTTGTGAGTATTTGTTCGAAGCATCTTGTTGAGGTACTTTTGATGACTGCCCACAATATACGTTTCATGGAGTAATAAGAAAAAATGTTTATCCTGATAGCCATTCACTTAACTATTACCACTCTCTGGGCAAATTCAGCAGACAAAAGATTGGTGATATTTTTCTTATATTTTAGGAAAAAAGGATTTTAAATTTTATGCAAATTGTCTCCAAATGGAGACAATTTGCATGAAATGTCAAATCCTATTTCCTGGGAAAAATAAGAAAAAAATATTTCAAAATGTCATCTGCTGAAAATTTTACCCAGAATAGCTGTAATAACAAAACAGAATATGCTTTTTCATTAAATGTTAATTTCACATGAAATAGAATACAGTGAACCCTCGTTACAATGACAACATTTGTTCCTATAGATGTTGCCTTTATAATGAATTTGCTGTTGTAGAGAATACTTAATTAGCAGATTGATATGTAAGGAAGGTCTTGTTTTGGTCTTATTTCCCCATAGAACAAATGTTTTGGATATTTGTTAGAATTGCCTCACTGAGGCAATTCTAACAAATATCCAAAACATATGTTTCTTTAAAGTATTAAACACAATATTCTTGCATAATTTGTGACTAATTGTTACCTCTTAAGCAAAAGTTCCGTGACAGTCAAATTGTCATTATAATGAATTTTGTCGTATCAAATGTCAGTATAAAAAGGGTTGACTGTATTAGAAAAAAAAAAAAATAAATAAATACATGTAAATAAATATAAAAGATCATTGATTTGTGGTACAAATAGGATTCATTTTATTTATTCAGGTTTTCTCAACACCCAGATCTGCACACTGACAAACACCTCACTGGTACCCATGTCCTTCCATCTCCGTGTTCCTGGGGATGGGATAACAGACTCAATTTGTGGAACCAGTGACTTAGACAGTGCTAAGAGTGAAATAGGTACACTATCGGTGTCCCATGGAGCTGGTCCACCCAGGGAGTTTGAGATTGTACCAGCAACAGGGACAATACCACCACAGAGTGAGATTAAAGTAACAGTGAATTTTATCTCCAATACTATAAAGAAATACGAGATGAACTTGGTGGTTGATGTGGAAAATGTTGGTGAAGAAATTGTCACACTGCCAATCAGTGCAAAGTAAGTGTTACCATTGAATCCTAAGCTTCAGATAAACTGTTATGTTTGGTGGTAATTTAAGACAAGGATGTTTATTTTTGCACCAAAAATTATGTTGTAGTACTTCTACCACAACATATTATCATGAAAAATAATAAAAATAAAAATACATGTACTTTTTAATTGTAAAAAAAAAAAAATTATAGCTTAACTCAAACTATGAGTTTTGTTCATGTTTTAGGATAGTTATGAATTTGAAAAATTTCTACTGCTGAAGAGATGATTTGCATGAAATACCAAACTAACTGATGAAATTAATCCAGTTGTTTTCAAAAGTTAATCAGGTGATCTACTCCTCAGCTCCAATAAGTCTGCCAAATATCATAGCTATAGCTTAGATACCTTTTGAGAACCTTGTGAACAAGGTACTGTGACCAATGGAGTAATGAATGAACAGGCAAATCTAGTAAAAGCAAAATAGCACCTCCGCTTTTTCAAAATTAGGGGCATAAAAAGGGAGAAAAAAAGATATGGTAAATGTCCTAAAATTTCATACACCAAAGTATCTGACATAATGACATATGCAAACAGTGCAGACCCAGATCAGACTGCTCCTGAATGAGCAGTCTGATCAGGGCCTGCACTGTTTGCCTTTTCACTAAGTATTTTAGAAAAAAAAACTGCATAAAACGCAAAATTTAGATAAAAAAAATTATGGAATAAAGTGTTAAAAAATTTAGGACATTTACCATATTCTATTTCAAGATACTGAGTAATATCATGGAGAAAAAGTTTACATGTGTGTTAACAACCTGCCTGTCCAGGAGTCATTAAAACTAAACTTCCATTCTTTCAGATGTATTGTACCTCTCATCACAGTGCTGAGCCCAATCTTAGACTATGGCCGATGTTTTCTAAGACATCCTTATGAACACAGCATAAAGCTCCACAATGACTCAGATCTACCAGCAAAATATGAGCTCATTGGTCAGGTGGTCAATCAGGATACACCAATCATCTTCAAGAGTCCTCAACCAAAGGTAAGATGAAAGAGATTTAGGAAATGCCTGAAACAACTTTTAGGAAATTGTTAGAAAGTAATTTTGAGGAGAGGTTAATTATTCAGGGGCAAATGATATGTGATGTACAAATAATAGATGTAAATGGGGTGGATGACTGTTTTCTCATGTTGAGAGACTGGTAGTCAGTTCATAAATGCCCTGTTTTTTTTTTTTGTTTTTTTTTTTTTACTGAAATTACCTCAGAATGATTAAAATATATAACTTAAAATATATAACTTAAGTCTGAATGTTCATAGTTCTAGGTAAATGGATAAAAAAAAAACCCATCTCTTAGTTCTCTTGCCAGCCAATTCCAATGACTACCCATAGCAAATTTTCACTCTCTGCTTACAGAATTATGGTGGGATATTTTAGAAATATTGATAAACTGCAAATGCCCTTGTCATACTGCATTGGTCCTTCATTGTTTACACATGACATAATTATTCTTTTCTTATGTTGTCATTTATATGTGTTCTATATGTAGAGGAATCCAGCTTCCTTTGATCACTTGATAAGGTGCTCTTTTCAACCAAAAAAATATGATATTTTTGTCATTTCTAAACAAAAATATATATTGTGGTACTCATTATAACCTCCTTGCAGAGGCACTTCTAATGAGTATTACAACATATATGTTTTATGGAGAAATAAAAATAAAATCTGGACACCCTCTTTAACCCTTGTTTTGCTCATTCTAATTGTCAGCCAATCTGATTACTTGGTCCAGGATTGCCCACTTCTAATTGTTAGCCAGTCAGATTACTTGATCCAGATTGTGGATACAAATTCACATACTGAATGACAAACAGTGCAGAAGCCAGCTAATCTGGATCTACACTGTTTACAAATGCAGTGTATATTGGGGTTCAGCTGGACCAGTGTTAAGAATAGCTCTGCTGTGTATATTTGTTAGAAACAGAAATGAAATTATTTCTTTGCTGATATCTTTGATAGGGTATAGTAGAACCACACTCAGTCTGTGATGTTCCATTGATAATTGAAGCTCAAGCTCTGGAAGAACAAGACGTTATTGCCCATATTGCCATATTTGGAAGTCCAGACCCACCTATGGTTAGTTGTCATATGTTAATGTTGTCATGTATTATTATAAAATGAGGATTTATCTGCTCTAATTATTTCTATTGAGAATATGAGCAGATCCATTTGATTTTTTCTCATATTTTAAGTGTTTTTATTATTTATTTTTTATTATTTTATTATTTATTTAGTTAGTTATGTACATGTTTACATTTTCAAAGAAAGACAAAAAAAAGATATATTTTGTTCAAAATATGAATTTTTTCATTATTCATATGAGTAGCATATTAAAGTTATGGTTGGTTTGGGACTGTGTACAGAAAAAGGGTTCTGAAATATTGATTTACTTACCCACTTTACCTAAAGAGTTTATGTTCACATTTTACCTTTAACATACTGAATTTATTTTTAAAGTACTTTTTCATATTTTTCTCAGAAAATATGGCTTTGTATTTCAAATGGTTTTATTCAAATTTTAGGATAATTATACCAAGGAGTGGAGGTCATAGCTCTGGTTAAGAGGATTATCCAAATATATTTGACTCTCATTATCTCAAAATCCAAGGGACTCTCTGAAATACTTTGAGATATCCGTACCTCAAAATATCAGAGGTGCAGAATTGAGGAAACAATAAATCAAACAACCACATTTCACAAAGGAATATGTAATTTGACTCCTGAAATTAGAGATATATTGAAAGTATTGTGGAAAAGAGGAGAAATTGCTCCTTAGGAGCAATTTCTCCTCTTTTCCGCAATATTTTGTTACCCGTTATTTGATTTCCATGTTAAAACAGGGGCCAGATTTTCACTTCGAGATAAGCGGTTATTCAAGGTAAGCAAAGTCGAAATAACCAGATTTGACTGTAATAGTTTTGCTTATTTTTCCATGAAAATGTGTGTTGAGAGGTACTTCTAATGAGTACCCACATTATGTATTTTTGTGCAGAAATAAGAAAAAAATATCAGTGCTTTTTGTTGAAAAAAAAGGGAGCTATGGAAACAGTCTGAATATTTTGTGTGATTATGTTCCTTTGCATTTGTAGCCTATTCATGTGGCATGTGTGGGTGAGGGACCGGTGGTACATATGATGCCTCTAGAACTGGACTGGGGAGTGGTACCAGTCTTACAAGACAAACCCAAGAAAATTCTTCTCTCCAATGAGTCACTGATACCAGCTAAATTCACTGCTTATATGGTAAGAGTCATTTGATCTGGATCTGCACTGTTTGCAAAGGACCAGGGTTTACATTATCTGACAATCGAAGCCAGTTGATTAACTGTTTTGGGTATTCAACAGACTGGAACTATGGCTATGTTTATGACACATGGACTTGTTCGTAAATAATTGAAAGTTATTTAGAAGATTTATTGTCCTCATGACAGTTGAAAAATACATGTATTGTATTTACTCTAAGTATTGGGACACCTTAACTTCTTACCATTCTTGTCCTAAAATTTGAAAAGTATATTTTACTGTGTGTGAATGTGACTAAAATAGTGCTGGATGAGTGGAAAACAGTGTAGACCCTGATCTGGGTCTACACTATTTGCTCAGGCCTATCTGTCCCAATATTTAGGGTTATTGAAGTAGTATCAATCATGAACACAGCACCCACAAGACACCAAATAAAATAGCATCATAACACAGCACTTAGTCAAAAGACAAAACAAATACACAATGCAAAACTACAAACCTGTTTTAACTCTTAAAGCACTGAATTTGAATATTAGCATACAACCTTGTGGAATATTTTCTTATTCTTTGGAAATTGCCAGTCCATACCTATATGTTTTTGTCTTACGATACTGCTTCATATCTCATTCACAGATGCGACCTAAGTCAGTGTACCGCGTATCCCCTACAGAAGGAGAGATACCTGCAGAGAGAAGTATTGAGATAACAGTAACAGCCTGTCTTGATGACTGTGCCAGGTATGTTAGTTGGGTTAATTTGAAGGGCTTATTGATTCTTTTTTACATTAAAATATTTACGTTTCAGTACATTTACAGAAAAAAATCCTACTGTTAACTGTTGGGATGTAATGTTTTCATACTTCAATGAATACATTGATTCACGCGATGTTACTTGATCATTAAATGACATCAAAGTAAACCATGGTTATCTTCAGTATGATTGGATGATGGCGACATTATGACGTCAACATTGCTGTTCCACTGTTAATAGGAAAACTGCATGCAATTATTTTCTAGTTTCAATTTTAGCCATTGAACCAGATTTTTTCGTCAAATAGTGGATGGAAAATAATATAAATATAAATACCAAAGGCAATTTAATTAATATTCATTGAAGTATGAACAATGTTGGGTCGTGAGCAAAGTTTACATGAACCTCTCTGGGGTTCACTTACTTTGCTTGTGACCCAATGTCGTTCATACTTATGAAGGTTAAAAAACATAACTGAATAGGTCCATTATTTTTTGATGTATATGTTATCAACATATTTTTTACATGTATGTAAACACCACATTCCAGAATTATACCCACATTTTCTGAATTTTAATTCTTCCAAATAGAAAATGATCTCAATACATTAATACATTTAAGTGACATGTACTTTTTTTTCAACAATATTTTATTGGTATTTTTCTTATTTCTCCACGAAAATATTCCTATTCCTCTCATTAGGAGTAACCACAATACAGGTTTCATGGAGAAATAAAAAAAATATATTTATCTAGACATCCCTTTTATGAAGACCTGTATAGGCAATGGCATTTCCACTTTATAATGCAGAGAATAGGATGTAAATTTGCTTCTAATGAGTACCCACAATATATGTTTTTATGGAGAAATAAGAAAAACTGTCCCTGAATTATCACCAAATACTCCTCTTTAATAACAGCTCTGGACAATTGTTAACATAATGTTGTGATCTGCAAATATTTGGGTAATTAAATATTTTAGTATTTGTTTCAGATTCCATGACAAGCTCCAGATCAACTTCTTGGAAAGTCAGGTTAGATTGATACCACTGACAAGTTACGGACAGGGAACCACAATAGTGTCTGATCCACCACTCACCCCACAGCTAGATCTTGGACCAAACTTCAGGTATGTGTTGTTATAGTAACTACAAGCACCCTCATATTTATAATAATAATAATATTGATATGTCTTGAAAAAAGGTCATTGTATGACAGAAACCGGTCACGAGCAACTTTCCGACACAAAAATACAACTCTTGTATCATGATAGTAGTGTTTTCAGATTCTGTATCGCTATCCTAGTTTATGCCAGTTCCCTGGTTTTGCAGTGACGTTACCAAATGTCATTTTATGCAATGGAACCAAAACTATGACATAGGCCACTAATTATGTCAGTATTTGAAACGTAATGTCAGTAGTACACGTGTTTTGGCGTAATATGAAAAAAATTGTAAACAAAAGTAAGAGATAAGGTATATAATAAAAACATCATTACTGTAGTAACTTGATCTGGTGTACTGTACCACATCTCCTGGATGAGCTGATATCATCGGATCACATAAGAAGTGAAGCATCTAGTGTGATCCAATGGTATTAGCTCACCCACTCGACATGATACCATCTGCCAGATAAGTTACTGCAGTAATAATGTGTATGTCTTTTACCCGTTATCTTTTGAATAATAACAATAGTAAGAGCTGTTGCAGGACAGCGTAGCTAGCCTGAATCTCTGTCTCTAAAAACTTTAAACGTGCGCTGTAACATAATTTTTTTCTGTCCGTGACCTTTACCTCAAGGTCACTCATGTGGGTTAGGATGGTACAGTATAGAACTTAGACCATTATCTAACATCAGAGCAAGTATGAACTACTTCCATCCAGAGGTCCATCTAGAGATTCAGGGGATATAGTATGAAGTACCTCCATCCAGAGAATCAGGAGATATAGCCTTTTAAAAACTTAAACCAACGCACATGCTGTGGTGACTGCTATAGCTCTACCTATCCATACAGGCAAGCTGAAAAAGATTCATTTCAGTTTCTTAATCTACTGCATTCTAAGGCTGGCAAATCAGAGCTGAAAAGGTAATTGATTATCAGTCCTGCCATTGTGATCAATAATAGATTAGTAATCACTGAAGATTTGGTCATAATTTTACCTGTTTGAGCATGACTCTTACCATACGTTATACTTTATTGTATGTATTTGGTCAAACAGGCCTGAGCAAACAGTGTAGACCCAGATGAGACACCACAAATGCTGCATCTCATCAGGGTCTACACTGTTTGCCACTCATCCAGCTATTTTTAGACACAACAGTGGGTAGTAAATTGTACTTTTTCAAATTTTAGATTAAGTATGGTAAGGAGTTAAGGTGTCTGAATATTAAGGGTAAATATGTTAAAGTAACAAACACAAAAATCAAATGATAGATTATTAGCAAATCAATAATGATAATCATTTCTGTGGAATTTATCGATCAATTAATCGATTATCCGATTAATTGTGCCAGCCTTACTGCATTCTATTCTGTTTACTGTATTGACGACATTGTTCCAGACAAGAGGGGGATCCAGATAAATATTTTTTTTAATTTTTCTCCAAAATGTATGTTGTAGGTTCTCTTTAGAAGTGCCTTGTTTGCATGGAGAAAAATAAAAAAAATAAACATTTTTCACTAGAAAAAGTCACATTATCTGGAGCTGTTTATCCATATGGCATTTATTTATGTGTGCAATGAGTGATAGTAATATTTCTTTACTTCTGCTTGATTATTTTTAGTAACCGACCATATTGCAAGATATTTCACCTGACAAATAAAGGGAGACGACATCAGCAGTTGGTCTGGAGTATGGATGGGTTCTCTCCCATTGCTAAAGCAAAGAAAGAGATGCAGTCGTATAATCCACTTGACATGAAATTCAGGGTAAGTGAAATTGCATTTGCTTGGAAAGGGGCAAGTGCTTATTTAGAGATTTCAGAAGGTTTTGTTATTGATGTTACTTAATTTTATATGCGAAATTAAGTGGACTGGATACACTTTAATCCATTGTAGAAGGAATGAACTCCCCCACACTACATACTGGAAGAGTCCAATTTCAATTTTAGGTATGTCAGGCTATGTGATTTAGATATTTCTAGAGAAAAATGGTTGAACGATTTGCAAACAGTGGAGACCCTGCTCAGATGCCCCAGAATGTGGCATCTGATCTGGGTGTGCACTGTTGCTAATTACCCTTTTAGGGGTTTCCAGACTAGAATGGGTTAAAGGGAGGCAAAATTGTTTGGCTGCATTTCTAAAGATGTCTTCTCTAAAAGGAAAGTGTTTACTCCTCCTTTTAGAATAAACCCCTTTTCAGAAGGGACTTGGTGTACATAAAAGCAAACATGAAGTAACAAAAGTGGTCTCTCTTGTTAGTGTATCAGTCCCATTCTGTTTGTTTTACTGTTTTAGGTTAAGTATTACATTCAGAATATTTTTAAATGATTCAATTGTGATTTCATTTATTTTTTTTTTTTATTTATTTATTTATTTTTTTTCAATGAAAGTTTCATGCAGATCATATAAAATAATTTACATGAAATATCAAATCCTATTTTTGCTGAAAAATGTGACAAATGTCCACTGATATTTAAATTTGGTGTATTAAATGCTGAAACAGAGTTGTAGCTTTAGTTTTTCTATATTAACTTGGTGAAAATTTTCCTGATGCTTGATGGTTGGTTTTAATTTAAAAAAAAAAAAAAGGAAAATCGTTTTAATCTTTAAATATCTCTAGAAATATTTGCAGATGTTACAAAGAAACTGCATATATGTATTAAAGAAACAAAGAAATTTCTTAGAATTATTTCATTTAATTTATGAGACTTAATAACTACAAATACGGCTGTTTACAGGTGTATACAGTAAATGTCCTAAAATTTCTGAACAATTTTTTTCATACTGTTTTGCTTTTAATGAAATTATGTCTTAGAATATTTAGAGGAATTACAAACAGTGTACACCCTGATCAGACTGCTCCTTCAGGAGCAGTCTGATTTGGGTCTGCACTGTCTGTATACAACATTTTTCATCAACTTTAGCATACAAAATTTTAGGAGATTTACCATACATGATTTTTCTCAGTCCTGTCTAGCACACTGAGTAGAAAATGCTGAAACCTGAAATAATTAGATAATGATCCAAATATGATAACATGCATGCAGTTTGTCTGTATATGAATAAATGGGGTACGAATGGTTTTTCAATGAAATTATATGTTTCAGTACTTATTAGAAGCACCTTGGTAATGTGCTTCTAATGAGTACCAGTAACATGTTTTCATGAAGAAATAAGAAAAATATTGATACTTTTTAGTTGCAAATTCACCTTTTTCTAGAGCTGTGGACTGTGTGGAATTTTCTTTTGCAGTAGTTTCTGATCTCGCTACTATGTTATATATTTACAGAACCAGCCACCTCCACCCCCACCACCATCTCCAGTATTTAAGGTGGTTCCTAACAGATTTGATCTGCCACCTGGGACTAGTATTGACCTGAGACTTGAAGGATTTGTTTCCAGGTAAAAACTATTATAAAATATAATGTCGTAGCAGATTGGACTTGTATGCAGAAAATTATTTTTCTTATTTCTCCATGAAAATATGTTGTTGGAGAGGTGCATCTAATGAGTACCACAGTGTATATGTTTTCAAGGAGAAATAAAGAAAATATGCTGTGGTTGAAAAAAAAAATACAAACAAAAAACAAAACATACATGTATTATTTAGAGCTATGGAAATTATTTTTTTCATTTCATCGTAAGTTTGATTTAGATCTGCATTTTCTGCATTATAACTCTTTAAGAAAAGGAAAGAAGAAATAGATTTGTTTGTTGGTTTGTTGGAATGCATCATTTTACCAATAAGTTGATTCATCTTTAGTTTTGGTTATTGGTACTTCATTTATAAATTTCAGACATTATTTCAAGAAATTAGAAAAAAAATAAAAACATGCTTATATATAAATTTCAAGTTTTTTTTTTTTTTTTTTTTTTTTTTTTTTGTGGATATTATTACAGTGCTATTTTGTTTAAATTTCAGAAATACATGTACATGTATAATTTTATTTTTTGTTTCTCTAGTCCTCAATATGTGAGAGAACGCCTTCTGTGCCATGCAATTATTGGTAGACAAGGGGGTAAAGAGTTGATTATGAAGATTGATGTTACAACTGATTTCATCAGCCCACTGTTGGAATTCTCAACTAAGAGTGTCTACTTTAGAGTAGATAAGGTATTTTTCCTAATCATTCATCTGTCTTGTTGTATTTATTTACCGTATTTGACCTAATTACCACATCATGCACTTAGGCTTTTCAAAATTACTGGGAAAACTTCTTGTAAAGTATGTATCTACCTATACTAAGAGTACCCTGAAAAAAAGATCAGCAAAGGACACATATATTGTGGGTACTTATTTGAATTGCATCAACAAGTTGATGCAATTCAAATGGGTATTCACAACATATGCCTTTATAAAGAAGTAGACAAAAAGTATACTGGCTGTAATCTGAAGACTACAGAATTGCTTGACTGTTCACTTATAGGGGTATGTGGGGTAATTAGGTTGAATACGGTATTTTAATACCAGTTTAACATTACATTTGGTGGATTAATACTGAATGAAAAGAAATTCATAAAGGGTTGGGGTATACCATGACTGGAATCGTATTTTGTATAAATAAAAATAAAAAAAAAATACAGAGATGATTCAGTGAATCCAGTGAGCACCCATCTATCTTCTGGATTTGATTTGTATGAAATGTCATTATACCCCCCCCCCCCCCACCCCCACCTCACCTCCATACACACTCAAACTCACACATACACACACACACACACACACCCACACACACACACACACACACACACCACACACACACACACACACACACACACACACACACACACACACACACACACACACACACACTTTGGGGGTGTATACTGTTTTCACATCCATCTATATGTCTGTCTGTTATGTTTTGGTCATATTGGGGATATCTAATAAGCACTAATAAGCACTGCTTATTGGTAATTTGTTGAGTTTTTTGGATTTTGTTGGGGTTTTTTTAGGGAAAAAAAATAAAGAAAAAAACTTTTGCAAGCATCATCCACTATTAAATCTGACTACTGCTGTGACTACCAGTTTATTCTTAAAAAACAGTATTTGCTATTATCAAAATCCATTCTAAAGGTGCCTGATTAAAATGTTTTTTGGTTTGTTTTTTTGGGGGTTTTTTTTCTTGACTTTTCACTTTTATTTTTTACATTTTGATTTTATTTGTTTATTTATTTTTGAGAAAATAAGGCAGCAGATGATTCCTATGAAATGTCAATCCTTATTTTGTTGCTAAATAAAAAAAATAAATAAGAATGTCATCTGCTACTATCCTTGTATGAAACTTTAAGGGCTAAAGAACTGCTTCATAATGATTCTGTAATTTTACAGAAACCAGAAGACTTCCTGGAGTTACAGACAAGAGAACTTATTATGAGTAATGTGTCATCACTGCCACTGACCACTGGCCTGAAATTACAGAAACCTTTCCAGATATTACTGGACGATAACTCCGAGGTCTCAGAAACTGTAAGTATACTCAAACAGAGAAACGCATTATTTATCTGGCAGATAATTAGGACAGTAGAATTCTCATATAAAAAAGAAATAGTAAGCCTTGTCATGCTTAATAAATTAAGATGCCACACCCACTTCTAATTTTCAGCCAATCAGATTACTTGATCCAGATTGTTGATATAAATTTACATACTTAATGGCAAACAGTGCAGATCTAGATCATTTGGCTTCTTCAGAAGCCAGCTGATCTGGATCTACACTGTTTGCAAAGGCAGAGTATATCCGGGTTCAGCTGGACTAGGGTTAAGATTGTTCTAGCTAAAACTAAAAATTATGTAAGGAAAAAGAAATATTTTGACATGCTGCATCACCTGTCAATACATGTTTCATTTCCTGTCAGGTGAGATAAACATTAGATTGGTGACTACCTTGTGAGTTTGAAAGGGACATTTTACCTTAACATTTAGCACTCTGGATAAAATTTTCAACATACATTTTGAAATATTTTTCTTATTCCCCATATGCACGGTTTGACATTTCATGCAAATTGTCTCCAACAGAGACAATTTGCATGAAATGACAAATCCTGTTTATGGGAAAATAAGAAAAATAGCACCATTTTGTCATCTGATGTATTAGCCCAGAGCGTAGTAAAGGTTAATTGCACTTATGTTTGCTCTTTGCATTTTGGATTTGAAATTTAAGATCAGTTACCTTAAATTCTCCAGATAATACTGAGTTAGATATTTTAGTTGATATTGTAGAATTTTTGGGCCACATCAAGCAAAAAAGTGCTTTTGAGTAGGCGCAAAATGTGCGGATTCACATCATCTTGCACATACGCAAAGTCTCATCAGAGTATTTGCTGTCCATTAAAACATATATTATCTAATGATTCTGTTTGCGGAGAGCAAAGGCTCTGATCAGACTGCGCAGATGCGCAGTCTGATCTGAGCCTTTGCTCTCCGCATATGCCCCCAGACACATTTTTTGCATGACACAGCCCATATGTGATATAATCAGACAGATGCCTTGTACAGTCAAGTCAACAGAAATATTAAATGGAACTCGGGTTTACTTGAATCTATGCTAATTGTCCTAAAATTTCGTACAGCAACTTTTCTTACAAAATGACACATGCCAACAGTACGGACACAGATCAGACTGCTTATTTCCTGCACATTTGTTGTGAAGCGAATGCATAAAAAAATAAGGGGCAAAAGATAAAGTGTTTGAAATTTGAAAGCTTTTACCATATTATTGTATGTTCTGTTACAGGAGGTTCACCTAGATGTGGGTAATACTTACAAGCTGAGAATAAGGTTTGATCCTGCCTACAAAGATGATCTTCATATTAGGACGGTCGATGAAGTTCTAAATGTCACATACAAGGAACATCCACATATTGTAAGTGGTATTTTTTTTGTGCTTTTTTTTTTTCAGACAAGTATGCAGATAAGAGTGGTATGAAGGTACCATAATAATCCTAAGTATTGGGACAGACAGGACTTTCAGACAGTTTGGACCCAGATCAGACACTGCAGAATGTGGCATCTGATCAGGGTGTACACTATTTGCCATACATACAGTAATAATTTAGACACATCAAGAGGGAGTAGAATGGACTTTTCAAATTTTAGGATAAGTATGGTAAGACGATAATGTGTCCCAATACTTAGGGTAAATATGGTAGATACTGTTTTCCGACATAAAAATAATATATTGTGACTCATTAGAATTGCCCCAGTGAGCATACAGATACTGTAAAAAAAGATGAAGTAATTTGAGAAAAGAAATCAACCAACATGGCTGGGAAATAAATGAATATCATTGAGTTTTAAGTTTAATAAGTGTATGCTAATTTTAAAATTGGCTCAATTTTCCACAATAATCAAAGGAATGCAAAATTGGCTTGTAATACTAAACTATATCTCTTTAGTAGATTAAGCATACATTTTTAATAAGTTAACAAATTTATGAACATGATCTGACAGTTTGATTTCCTATTTTAGGACTATATTGCGCTGAGGGGTGAGGTGTACTTCCCTAACCTTGACTTTGAGAAGACAGTGATGGACTTTGGTTGTATCTTAAATGACACAGAGGTGACGAGATATGTGAACATCACAAATAACAGCCCCATGGAAGTTAAATACAGGTTGGTGCATCTAAACTTGACACTACCTTAACTCTTGATGAAGCTCTTTTGTCATTCAAAAAAGTGTTGACGTGTTACTTATTTCTCCAAGAAAATATATGTTGTAGGTACTCGTTAGAAGTGCCTCAGTGAGGCACTTCTAATGAGTACCCACAACATATATTTTCATGGAAGAATAAGAGAAATATTAGTTGGATACCTTCTAATCTGGAGCTAAATGTGACTGGGATGACGGGAGAAAGACACAATCTCCTTGACTTTAGCCCTGTAGCTTTACAGATTGAATTTGCTAAATTAGCCAATGTGTTAATAAATAAACTCTATAATGTGGCTCAGTTGGATGTGTGTCCGACTGGTGACCAGGAGGTTGGGGAATCGACCGCCACAGGGTCGGCAACATTCTTTTGTGGAGATTGATCATGAAATGTTTTCTACAGTCATTCACTCTCTTCTGCTGATTCAAGAAGGGCATTTGTCAGTTTCTGGCGAAAGAATGTGCACAATACTGGTTAATTGCTTAGAGGATTAAGCCTGCCCTGTAAAAGTGTGGTTAGGTAAACTGGCCGCACTTGACATGACCCCATTAGGTTGACCGGGACATAAAACTTCAACACAAACAAACTATAATGATTGCCCTTGGAAACAAAGAGAAAGCTTAATAGAATGGAAATAGGAGTCTTTGTTTCATTGAGACTCTTCCTATGATAGTATTTTAATTTGCAGAGCTACATATACCCTACAGGTTAAAGCGGAGTCAATTTTCTAAGAAACCATAACGGGCTCAATGATCCCTAGGAAAATATATATAAAAACTGCACTATGGTGAAGTATAGAGAGACTTTTTGGCCCCAATGCAGCACTTAACACCAGCTTCAGTAGTCAGATAAAGTCTATAAAGTCACATGTATAAAAAAGAACAGGTCATGTTTCTTAAGCCATTTTGAAACTCTCAAAAAAAAAAGGTTAATATAAGACCTTATTCAGCAGAGGATTCACAGGTCAAACCCTATTTTCTTGGAAAAGTATAGGAAAAATAGAATGTTGTCTGCTGCTGTTGTAACTGGTGCCTTATGGGTTAGTAATGTGAAAATGCATGTTTTTTCTTGCAGATGGTCATTCCTGATCGGAGATGAACCATGTACAGTGGTTAATAAGCCTCCTAAAGCACCGAGCCCTGTGCTAGAAGAGATAGAAGAAGTAGAACAGCCACAGGTAGAAGTGATCATAGAAGAATTCCAGGATGAAAAAGAAGAAGAACAAGAAAAGGCTGATGTAGAGTCTACAAAGGTTGGTGATTTTCATTGTTATGAACTGGTACTTTCTTACCTGTTTATTTATTATTACACTTTTTTTGTGATATAACTTTTCAAACTATGGCTCCACAATCCTTATTTTCATATATTCAGGAACCTCTGTATAACACAGTTCCTTATAGCAAATTTTCTGATATAATACAGGGCCAAGTTGTTCAAAACTAACGATGTCGTTAGTTAAGTATTGTTAAAACTGTGATCATTAAATATGGCATATATGCTAATATTTTTGCTGAAAAAATGTGAGTAGCTTTTGCATTTGCAAAAGCTACTCACATTTTTTCAGCAAAAATACCTGCAAATTAGATATTGTACTTACTGTACTTACTAGAACAGGATACAACATATTTGTTTAGCTAACATTAGGCAGATGCTTCACATGAAGTATTAAGCCTTATTTTTTCTGAAAAATAAAATGTCAGAATCTCATCTTTTACTGTTGCAATTGGTCTATAGGGATTAAAATCTGTTTTGTTACGTTTTGTGTGTCAGCTCATCAAGATTACTCCAGTAAGTACCCACAGATATGTAAAATATATAAAAAAATTATTTTCAGGATGAACACACACTTTTTCTAGACTTTATGTACCAACATACACTCATTGCTCATTGTTTTAATAATTGACAATGATTGTTTTTGTAACTATAGGAAGAAGGTGAAGTTGTCATAGAAATAGAAAAACCTGGCTCACCAATAAAAGCTGAATCCCCCATACCGGCTGATGATAACAAAGAAGCAGAGAAAAAAGCCTCAGATCACACAGAAGAACAGCCCGAAAAGGTAGACATTGTCTGTCTCTCTCTGTGTCTCTGTCTGTTTCTCTATCTCTCTCTCTCTCTCTCTCTCTCGCATGAAATGTCAGAGCCAATCCTGGGAAAAAAGAAGAAAAATATTATCAATTTGTCGTCTGCTGAATACGCCAAGAGTATGGTAAAGGTTAAAAACTGTTTTGTACTTTCAGGGTCAGCTTGAGCAGGAAGAAGGAGCTGGTGAGGGGACAGAGAAAAAGGTTGATGCATTAAGGCTGAGTCTGACCTCCTTAAAAGATGCAGAACTGGAAGAAGACCCATTAAAGACTAACAGAGCTCTGGCTGCATTGTTGGAAACTGAAAGGGGACCAGAGGCAACCCCTATAGGAGTGGAAGAGGTTTGTGCAGTAATATTTCTGTCCCTTGCTTGTGGAATGAAAAATACTTGTGTGCGAAGATTCATTCCATCATCATTAATTTTGTTTTTTTGGCATGACAGCATAGTACCAACTTTTTACACTTTTAATCATTTCCTTTAATAATCTTATGTGAATGTAGTCACCAATAACCCTGTATTATCATGCTAGAAATATGTTCAGATATTTCTAGCTTGATAATATAGGGTTGTTGATGATTATTATCCCTGCTTGGGAAATTGAAGAAAGCTAGCCATTAAACAATTGAAATAATGCACATTGTTTGCAGCTGGTAGAATCATTCCGCTTATTCAAGAAGGGCAGTTGTCAGTTTCTTGCGGAAGTATGTGCACAATACTGGTTAACTGCTTAGAGGACTAAGCCTGCCCAGTAAAAGTGTGGCTAGGTAAACTGACCGCATTCAACATGACCCCATTGGGTTGACTGGGCCGGAAAACCTTAACACAAACACAAAGAATCATGAATATTAATACAGATTGAAAATTGTTATTGCAATTACCCTAAATATTTGGAATCAGCATATCACCCTCTACTTGTCCCTGAATTTGAACACATCCAATTAAGTACAACTGATGAGTCCAAAATCTGCTGACTGGATAGCAAACAGGATAGATCCAGATAAAACTGCTCGTAAACAGTTTGATCTGGATCTGCACTGTTTTTTCTGGCATATTTGTTCTACTATATAGGGCAAGTACTGTAAATGTTTATACGGTGTATACTAGGCTCCAAGATTACAAAACTTTTTTCATGCTCAACTGAGCTGAGCATGAAATTTTCTTTGCTAATAAATATGAAAATGCCAACAGCAGTTGGCATTTTCATATTTATTAGCAGAGAAAATTTCATGCTCAGCAATGTTCAGCAAGAAAGAATTTGCACTTGTTAGTAATTTGAGATTTATTAGCAGGGCAAAGTTTCATGCTCAGCTGAGTTGAGCATGAAAAAGGATTTATAACCTCGGGGACAGGATGATATAAAGCTTGAGATTTCACTATTACATTTTTGTATTTTAGGTATTTGACATATTGCCCCTGTATGGCACATTGCAACCAGGAGATACAGAGCAAGTGACCATGACTTTCTATGGTCACGCTGATATCTGGGGTCAGGCCAAGGCCATCTGTGAAGTGGAAGGTGGTCCGACGTATGAGATTACATTGAAAGGAGAGGCTTCCTTGGTTAACTACAAATTTGATTGCAAGGAGATTGATTATGGAAAACAGGTAAATGTGATATTTTGTTTGTCATCATATATTGAAAACTCCTTAAGTTGATATTTTTGGTCTGAAACATACAGAGAAAAATTCTTAAATTTGGGAATAGTGAACATTTCAGTCTGCAAATATGTTTATATCTGCATTTATTTTTTTTTTTATTACTCTTCATGTTATGTTTTGGTCATGTTGATGATCATGAGGGTTTCTACTTTGCCTGTCAATTCCTCAGTCATGGTTTCAAGTCCCACAGATGAGTCTGTTTGGCATCTCATGGCTGTGTTATCTTAATTGACATATCCCCCATCCTCACCAACAGGCTTAATAAAAGTGAAATACCATTCAAAAGGTTGTGAACTTCAAAACATCTGTTCATACTTTATTTGTTTCATTGTCTAGACCAAGACCATACATTTTAAATTGTTTATATTTTTGTGTATTAAGCAATCTGAAAGCAAGGCCCAGTTGTTCAAAGCGTCGTTAGCTTAACAAGCTTGTTAAGGGTCATTTCGTTAACTGTTTTAGCGGATTCAATATACAATATTCTGCAAAAGCTACTCACATTTTTTCAGCAAAACATTTCAGCATATTTATATATCACTTGATGTAAATTTTAATGAGTCGTCAACTAACGACATCGTTAGCTTTGAACAACCGGGCCCTGAATTTTAGAGACCAGTAGAAAGTTTTCAGTTTACAACTACATGGATATTGTTTCTAAAGATATTTTTATGCCCCTGCCTGCCGAAGGTAGCAGTGGGTCATATAGCGTTTTGCTGTGTTGTTACATCCATACGTACATACGTGCCTCTCATAACCAGTCGAACAAATGTTTAAGTTTACATTCAAATTTACATTGACATTTAGGGCAGCATTTCCCTTGGAGATCATAACTTGGGTACCTTCTATGCTGGAAAATTGAAATTTGGTATGCTACCCACTCAGACCTAAACCATCAACTCTGAGCTAGAGTTGCCTTAGCTCATGCCCTGGGGTGGGGCTAGGGGTCAAAATATAAAACAGATGAGACTGAGTATTTGGAAAATAGTTGTAGAAATTAATGCATCCAGATGTTGTTGCAATATGGGCATTTGTGTACTTTAGACACATGTTTAGATCTCAACTGCTCAGCTGTGCTAGACTTATTTTTATAATACATACATTATCTTTATTTATGCAGTAATCCCCAAAATTAAAGCATCAAGCAAAATTTATAGCAGATGACATTATTTTCATTTTATTCATTAATTTTATTTATTTATTTTTTTTCTTTCATAGAAAATAGGCCTTTACATTTCGTGTGAACCATCTGCCAAGCAGATGATTCACATTCAATGTCAAGGCTTATTTTCTATGGAAAATAAAAAAAAAAATAAATAAAGGTGTCGTCTGCTGCAGTTGTGATTGGAGATTTAAAGGTTAATGGCAATTTTATTTCACAACATATACAAGTGTACATGCATATTAAAATATGTTATTGTATTTGTAGATGTTCGATCACATAGCAACTACAGAGATCACCCTGATTAACAGCGGTAAAGTCGGTTTTGAATTCTGCTGCCTAAATATGGATCCTGCCCTTGCCAAGAAACCTAAACCAGGGGTTCCTGTTATGGTCCCACATGCTGTAAGTTTACACCGAAAAATACCATCTAGAATTGTAATAATGAAATTAAAATCTAAAAGATTGCCTTTGGAAGCAAAGAACGCACAAAAGAATGAAAATCAGAGACTTGGTTTTATTAAGTCTCTTTAATGCTATAGTTAAAATCTAACCAAATGAAGTTGTCATTGTTATTGTCAGCTTATTCTTTAAAAAAAAAAAAAAAAAAAAAAAAAAAATCACTTGTCAACAAAGTTATTATACTCTTATTATTCGAGAATGATTGTGTTACAACATTGGAGATGGTAAATATGAGTTATGGGTACTCACTGGAATTTAGAACAGCCACTCCAAAGCATTCAGGGCCCAGTTATTCAAAGCTAACGACATCGTTAGTTAACGATTCTTTAAAATTTACATAGAGCGATACGCAAATATGCTGAAATTTTTTGCTGAAAAAATGGGAGTAGCTTTTGCAGTGCAAAAGCTACTCACCTTTTTTCAGCAAAAAATATCAGAATATTGTGTATTGAATTTGCTAAAACAGTTAACGAAATGACCCTTAACAAGCTTGTTAAGCTAACGACGCTTTGAACAATTGGGCCCTGATGAGTATGTTTTGTGAAGAAATAAAAAAAAAATACTTCTTCTTTTTTTGTAAATAAAAAACAGAAACAAGAGAAATATCTTTCTTTGAGTCTTTATTTCTGTACATAAACTAATAAATTCTGCCAATTTGAACGGAACAGATAAACTCCATAAAAGGTGGAAATGTTTGCCTCCATCCTCATTGGGAGGTTACTTTTGAAGTAAAGAATCTCCCTCTGGGATTGAAATTCTTTATCTTTAAGTACAATCAACCACTATTTTTGAAAGGGGTTCAGATATGAGGAAAACAATTTTTCCTGTGTGCAAAATTTTGACCATTTGCAAAATGACAGCAAAAATCTTTCAGGCATATATCCATTTGCCTTAACACTTAAGGCATTAATCACAACTGCAGCAGACGACATTTTGATTATTATTTTTGTTTGTTTGTTTTTTCTAGTAAATAAGTCTTGACATTTTATGTGAATTGTCTGGCAGACAATTCATATGAAATGCAAGTCTAACTTTATCTAAACGATGATTTAAAAAAAACAATTCAGAATGTCATTTGCTACAATTTGATTTAGTGCTTTAAGGGTAAATAACCGTAGTTTGTTTGTTCTCTTTATTCTTGAATTCAGTCTGATTTGAATATTATGTTTTCAGGGCTACATAGAGCCGATGAGTGAACAGAAATTGACAGTGAAATATCTCCCTGGAGTGCCCGAGAAGTTTGACAAGTGTTTCCGTGTCCAGGTAGCTCACTTTGAGCCAGATCTCGTCACAATTCATGGGGAAGGTGTTTTCCCTAGGATCTCTCTAGATCTACCACGTGTTGCTGACCAGGAAGGCTACTACAACAAACTAGCCTTGGTAAGTTACCAGTTTGACTACTGTGTATATACAGTCGACTCTCGTTATCTCGAATTCCAAGGGACTCATGGAAACACTTCGAGATATCCGTACTTCGACATATCAGAGTTGAGAGAGTGAGGAAAACAACCACATTTAACAAATGAATATGTAATTTGACTCCTGAAGTTAGAAATATATATATAAAATAATGTGGAAAAGAGGAGAAATTGCTCCTTAGGAGCAATTTCTCCTCTTTTCCACATTATTTTGTTACCTGTTGTCATAGTTTATGTTAAAACAGGGACCAGATTTTCACTTCGAGATAAGCGGTAATTCGAAATAAGCGAGTTCGAGATAGTGAGGTTCGACTGTAATAGACATAGCTCCAGATAAGGCACTTCTTTCAGCTGAAAAGTAATGACATTTTTCTTATTTTTCCACAAAAACATATACATTTGAACCTCAGTGGCTCAAACATCTTTGGGACAATGGAAATTTGTTCTAGATATGGGTAGTTGGAGCCACTGAGAGTCAATCATAGCGCTGGGTTAGGAGACAAATTGGAATAATATATGGATGTCTTTTTGATCTTCTATTAAATAATGGTATATTGAGTGTACTCATTAGAATTGCCAGTGAGGCAATTCTAATGAATACACACAACATATAATTGCGTGATAGAATAGAAAAAAAATTCCTAAATATTTGTTTTCTTGATCTGTTGGAAGAATTTCCTAGAGACTCAAAAACGAGTGAATTAGCCCCGTTAAACGAGTCATCGGTGTTTGAGTCATTCAGGTTTACTGTATTGTAGTACTCATTAGAAGGGCCTCACAAAAGCCCTTCTAAATTAGAAGGGCCTCACAAAAGCCCTTCTAATGAGTACCCACAACATATATTTTCATGGAGAAATAAGGAAACTATTATGTGGATACCCTCTCTGATCTGGAGCTATGAGACATACTGAATTAGATTTTTTCTTTTTTTTTTTCTAAGCAGAAAGTGATTTTAACATAATGTATGCAAAATCCATAGGACTGCAGCAGACAAAAATTTGTTTGGCCTGATGCAAAAAAATAAGAATTTAAAGTACATTTTAATAATTTGTCTAACCTGAGTTGGACAGGCTTGGAAAAGTTTTTGCATACTCCGTTAAGACATTTAGTAGTATTAGATGGAATATGAATATTGCATTAGAAAAGATTGTTTATGCATAAATTTAAGGGGAATTAATACACTTTCAGGGGAGATAACTTCCAGATGTGTTTTCACCTCACTTCTGAAAAGGGTCTGCTCTAAAAGGCAAGAGTTTGCTCCCCTTGGTAGCAAATTCTTTCTTTTAGAGAAAACTTGGTTTGTAAGACTAAAAGTTTAATTTGACCAAATGAAGTGAAAAGAGGATTCCAGAGTTTTTGTTCCTCTCAGCTTATAATATTCAGGTCAGAAGAACTATTGATAATGTCAGTGGTCCACCAGAATCCTAGAATATATGTTGTGCATCAAGCAAACAAAGTGCCTTCGAACGTGTGCAAAATGCGCTGATTCGGATTCATCCGGCATATGAGCCAAGTCTCATCCGGGCCTTTGCTCTCCATTTATACATTCTGTTAATGATTCTGTTAGTGGAGACAGCAAAGGCCCTGATCAGACTGCGCATCTGCGCAGTCTGATCTGGGCCTTTGCTGTCAGCATATGCCCAAAGACTCATTTTTGCATGGCGCAGACCATACACAAAACTTCATGGCAAATTTACTATTTACCACTGCTAATATTTGCAGCAAGCCAAAGAGAATGTGTACAAGAGGAGTATGTCTACCGATGAGAAGTTAGTGGGGCACCAAAGTCCCACCGTTGCTGTAAAACTTGGCCACCATAATCCAGGAGAACAATTGCTAAGTGCTCAAGCACAGGTGAGTCTCGGAATAAGATAAGTACATAGCTCCAGATAAGGGTATCAGGTAAATATTCTTTTTATTTCTTCACAAAAATGTATTTTGTGGGTACTCATTAGAAGCGTCTCACTGAGGCACTGCTAATGAGTACCCATAACATATGTTTTCATGGAGAAATAAAAAAACTTATCAATAGTTTTGGTTTGAGAAAAGATCCTTATCTTGAGCTATATAAACATGGTCATGAGATAGTACCTTATCATGTATTCTATGAAGGAACTGTATCTCCAGATAAAGTGATAATTGCAATGATAATTTAGGATAATTTTTGTTATTTTTGCATCAAATCATATTATGTGAGTACTCATTGGAATAGCCTTGCTAATAAGATTTGGTGTAAAATTAATGAAAATAAGTATTTGAATATACATGTATTTCTAAAATCTGGAGGTTTGCAGAAGGCTCAAATAACCTTTTGAATTTTAAAGAGTAATTGCAACATGTTTTTGTGGCTGTACCAATAATGGTTTGATTAAAAAAATAATCCTTTCTAATTCTAGAAATTTTCTCCTTATATTTTGTCAGCATTTGCAAACATAGGGTTTCTTATTGTTTGTCTTTTGCTGTTTGAGGGTCTGGATGGGGTTTAATTACTTGCTGTTAACGGCCATATTTTAGTTTGATCAGCAAGACTTAGTTCCAGACAATAATGATTAGCAATTAATTTGTTGACTTTTTAATGATTAAGGCAAAAATTTTGTAACCCTGGTCTTGTTCAACCCGGATATGCCCTGCCTTTGCAAACAATGTCTCACAGTTACTAAGTATGTGAATTTGTATCCAAAGCCTGGATCAAGTCATCTGATTGGTTGAAAATTATGTGGGCATGGTTAAACCTGGATCAAATCATCTGATTGGCTGAAAATTATAAGTGGGCATGGTATCTTAATTAATTCAGCATTAATGATTTTTTTTATTTAGTAAAAATCAGGGCCCAGTTGTTCAAAGCTAACGACATCGTTAGTTAACGATTCGTTAAAATTTACATCGAGTGATACGCAAATATGCTGAAATTTTTTGTTGAAAAAATGTGAGTAGCTTTTGCAATGCAAAAGCTACTCACATTTTTTCAGCAAAAAATATCAGAATATTGTGTTTTGAATCCGCTAAAACAGTAAACGAAATGACCCTTAACGAGCTCGTTAAGCTAACGACGCTTTGAATAACCGGGCCCAGTTTAATAATACCTGATTAAAGGACCAAACTTTGATATAAATAAACAGTATTTCCCTCCTCCCCACCCACATCCAGACCCTTCTGTGTTATTGTTAAATATGTTCCAAGTCCCATAGCTCTAAATAAAAATTGTTTTCAACAAAAATAATATCATAGCTCCAAATAAGATTTTTTTTGTTGTTTTTTTTTTGTTTTGTTTTTTTCAGACAAGAAGAACTGGTATTTTTCTTATTTCTTGACTAAAACATATGTTGTGGGTACTCATTAGAAGCACCTAGCTGAGGCACTTCTAATGAGTACCCACGACATATGTTTTTGTCGAGAAATAAGAAAAATATTATGTTGATACCCCCTCTTATCTGGAACTGTGAAAAATTGATATTTTTCTCATATCTTCATGAAAGAATATGTGGGTACACATTGAAATCTTGGCATTCAATTTCATTGAGTACCCACAGCATAATATCTCTTACCTAGAGTTATACATCATTTATCTTCATATTTTATTACTCAGTTTTGTGAGTTACAATGTTTGTTATTATAATTTTTAGACCCATCAGGAACTGGTAAGTGAGGGTTGTGGCTGCTTTTATTGTCTCACTCTAATATGTTATCATCATTCACTCATCTTTTGGTTCTGTATCTGTGAAAACCCCATTTCGAGGGTTGAGCGTAAGACTAGTGTAAGTCAGACGGTTGTTTTTCCCCAAACCTAATCTCCTCACCATGAAGGCATTATGAAGATTACAACATTTCTTTCTGTAAACAATGAAAATTTAGGTGCCATTGCTCGTATGAGCAATGGCACCTAAATTTGCATTGTTTACAAAGGGGTCCAAGTTGCCCCTAAACAAGGGTTTCAAAAATATGTTTGAGTTACCATAGTCTTGCGCTCAACCCTCGATTTAACACCCCAAAACATGCACACTGTTCTTGTTACTTCTAGCTCACCATCATAGTTCTTAATAAAGTGTTGTTTTGTAAGTAATGTTTTTCAGCCAAAAAGCATTAATAATTTTCTCATTTCTTCATGAAAATGTGTTTTGGATACTCATTAGAAGCACCTCATTGAGGTTCTAATGAGCACCCACAACATATTTTTCAGCCAAGCTTTCTGTCTAGTAACATGTCTCGTTTCTAATTTCTCCTTGTTAACTGATGTGCCATCTCATTAGAATAGCCTTATTGTGGCAATTCTATTAATTTCAAGGCATGAAATCTTTTTTTGTTACATTAATATTATACATCAGTTGTTTAGTTTTTATAAAAAGAAACAGCATTAAAAATTTATAGTCAAATGCCCTCAAAATGGTGCTTAAGGTACAGGCCAGTAGCAAACTTTAGACTGATTGTATTAAGGTGAATGGATACACCTGCAAGAGTAATAACTCATATGTAAATATTTTCCTTCCCTCTCATTAGGGGCTTTTCTTAACCCTTTCACACCTGAGTTTCTAAAATGGGCTCTTCCAGCTCATTCTTGCAAATAGGGGTTTGAGTCAAAAATCAATAATCACAAACAGTGTAGATTCTGATGAGAGAGTCATTTCAAGCTGTCTCAGCTGAACCTATACTGCTAAGGCATCTGTATTGGTTTGCAGAGTTGAAAGGGTTTAAGGAAAGAATTTGCCCTACCTTGGAGCAAATTCTTTCCTTCAAGAGTAGCTCTCAGTTTTGAAAGGTTTCAGATACTAGGAAGGATGCTTCCTTTCTGCAAAAATTGGCTGTCTTTGCAAAATGGTGGCAAAATCTTTCAGATGCATCCATTCAGCTGAAGCAAGTACACTTCAGCCTCTTTTCATATCATTTGAGCCAGCGGATGACAAAACCTACAATATGGCATGTGTGCCCAGCAAAGATTCAGATCAGCCTGGGCATCCACCCAGTCTGGTCATTCAATGAGTAGCTAAGGACCCAAGCTTTCTTCATGCGGACAGCAAAGACTCTGATCAGACTGGGCAGATACCCAGAATGAAGTGAGTCTTTGCTGGATGCACATGCCATTTTGTAGGTTTTGTCATGCGCTGGCTCATTTGTTATTACAGGTTTGTCTATAATATGGTCTATCTAATAAAATATATGCTAACTTTATTAAAGTGACTATACCGCATAATGTATGCCCTAAATATTTGGGCACCTTCACTTTGTTCATTACATGTCCTTAAAATTTGAACAAGTTTATTTTACTACCTAATGTTGTGTCTAAAACCTGCAGGATTAATGTGGTATATTCAGATCACGACTCGTGTTAGAATTTTAACACTATTTTTTAAATAGTGAATGTTTTTCTCAGGTAAACAGTATGCCGTTTGTTTGTCTGAAACTTGCAATGGTTCATGAAGTTTGCTATATCAGGTACAAAAGCATGGGGACGATAATGAAAGGTGTCATGTTTGTCATCTACTGTGCGTAAAATAATTGTCAAGCTTTTGGACAATCAAATCTATTGTTCAGTATGTATATAAAATCAGCCCTTATTTCAACACTCTGCATACTGGGTAAAAATTTCAGCGGACAATATTTTGAAATATTTTTCTCATTTTTCCCAAAAAAATAGATTTTAACATTTCATGCAAATTGTCTCTTAAGGAGACAATTTGCTTGAAATGTCAAAGCCTATTTTCTGGGAAGAATGAGAAAAATATCACCAATTTATCATCCGTTGAATTAGTCCAGGCAGTGGTAACGGTTAACTTAAAAAAAGAATTAGCAGATTGAAACAATCATTAAGTCATAGTCTTATTTTTATTAATGCAGATAAAGAAATATGACCAGGCAAAGAAAAGTGTATGTTTAAGCACTGTGTGAAGCTGGCACATTTTCACATTAATAATTCACTGGTCCTATAATAGGCTGAAATGAATAAAAGCATGCTTAGATTCCAAAAGATCCATTCTCATTTCAGTATTTGCATTGCTTTTTTAATCGTCGGTGGTCATAATCTTTTTTTATTTGTTTTCATAATTTTTTATGCCTGCATGATTGCATATATAAGCTGCAATGCTTGATTGCATATTTGAGCTGCAACAGGAGAGACAAAAGAACTTCATAACATCACAGTGTGATCGCAGTCTTGCTTGGTACTGTGTAGAAAGCCAGGGATCAAAGGCTTCTTAATGCTTAGCATGCTGGGTAAATATTTCAGCAGATGACATTTTGAAATGTTTTTTCTTATTTTTCCAATAAAATAGACTTTGACATTTCTTTCAAATTGTCTCCTGTAGAATCTGTCAAAAGAGTGGCTTCTTAACACTTGGTAAAAATTTCAGCAGATGACATTTTTGTGGTCTGTGGATTTTTTTAAATCAATTTTAAAAAAAAAAAAATCTTTCAGGAATACCATCAGAATGTCAGAATGTTTGGATATTTTATTGAGCCTGATCTGGGTCCAAACTTTTTGCAAAAGTTATCAGCAGATGGCAAAAGTTGCCACTAGTTGGGAAAGAGTTAAGGAGACAGTATACAAGAAATATCAAAGTATATTTTCTTGGAAAAATAAGAAAAATGTAGTCAGTTCGTAGTCTGCTGATTCTGCACAGAGAGTGGTAAAGGGTAGGACAGACAGCAAATTGCATAGCTCAAGATAAGAGGGCGTATCTGCATAATATTTTATATATTTCTCCAGAAAACATTTGTTGTGGTACTCATTAGAAGTGCCTCATTGATGCACTTCTAATGTACCCACAACATATGTTTTCATGGAGAAATAAGACAAATGTCAGCACTTTTCAATTGAAAAGCCTTATCTGGAGCTATGGCAAAAACTGATCAGTGGTGGCTGATCTAAGCCTTGCTGGCTCAGTTGGATGTGCATCTGACTGGTGATCAGGAGGTTGCATGTTCGACCATGCCGGGTCGGCAACAGTCTTTTGTATGGAGATTTGATCATGAAATATTTTCTACTGTCATTCTCTCCTTTCCGCTGATTCAAGAAGGGCAGTTGTCAGTTTCTGGCAAAAGAATGTGCACAATACTGGTTAACAGCTTAGAGGACTAAGCCTGCCCAGTAAAAATGTGGTTAGGTAAACTGACCTTCCTGGCCATGACCCACTGGGTTGACTGGGTGTATTTTCTCACAATGCATGTCATATATTTGCTGCTTGTAATCTTACTGATTTTACATTATTTTTTATTTTTTTAATTTATTTTTTGCCTGTGAGTATTATGTGTGGGCATTTTTTTTTATGATGCAGTTAATGATAACAATAATAGTAAGGATAATTCTTTGTGTGGTTTGTCTGGCCTTGATCGACCATGACTTCATCGCCCATTAACAGAATCATTGGAGACTATATAATGTATCAGAAGGAGTTGTTATTATGGACAAGTAATAGCAATAATAATAATAATAATAATAATAATAATAATAATAATAATTATAGTAATAATAGTAATACCGGATTTACCCTAAGAATTTGGACACCTTATCTACTTACTATACTTGTCCTAAAATTTGAAATAGTCCATTCTACTATCTCTTGATGTGTCTAAAATATTGCTGTATGTATAGCAGCAAACAGTATAGACCCTGACCAGATGCCACAGGATGTGGCATCTGATCAGGGTCTATACTGTTTGCTCTACATACAGCAATCTGGGTCTACACTGTTTGCAAAGGCCTATCTGTCCAAATACTTAGGGTTACTACAGTAATCCCAAAAATAGTAACAAAGATGTAAAGATAATTTTGTATTCATTGCATGTTTAAGAATTAGTTAGAATTAATCCTCCCCTTCTTGCCACAGATTACACTAAACGTATTTGTTCAGTGTACTGTCAAACACAATATCTGTGGCATCAGACTTTGGCGATTTTTGACAGGAAGGTCTTGCTTGCGCATTTTAATGTTGGCACATCCATACTTTCAGATGTATGCCACACTATATAGATTTACTGAAAATTAAATATTGACAGAGTTTCATATTGGCCATTTTTGCCTAGATCACCAATAGTGCCAAAATAAAGTGATTGCCAAATATAAGTGTTTTACAGCAACTAGTTTAGGTGTCTCTGTTAAGTAGAAACAAATTATATGAACATTGTTGTGCAAAAACTTTTAGTATAAGAGGATCTGTAAAAGTAGCTGATCTCAACTGCCATCTGCCAGTTTTGTTTGGTTGTCTGTGTGTCGCTTGATTGCTTTGTTCTGTAGAGTTGCTGTGAGAGGGTGGTGTGAAAATGAATGTACATGTGAAGGTACTGTAGAAGAATCAGCATTTCCTTGTACCAAAAATGAGGCTTGTGATATGCATGTTCATCCATGTAAGCTGATCAGGGTCTTTAACTCTTTGCATGCCACATAATTTTGCATGCTTTTTTGTCTGTGGAGTTTTTTTAAGTCAGCTTTTTCAAAAAACAATCTTTCAGGAATACTATCAGAGTGTCAAACAAATTGGATCCAGATCAGGCCCAACATTTTGTCCAGCCTGATCTGGGTCCAAATTGTTTGAAAACATTATCAGCGAATGACAAAAGTCACCACTAGCGGGGAAGAGATAACATTTTACATTCTGGTAAAAATTTCAGCAGATTGACATTTTGGAATGTTTTTCTTATCTTTCTAAGTAAATAGACTTTGACATTTCATGCAAATGAAATGTCAAAGTCTATCTTCTGGGAAAAATAAATAAGGGTCGAGGGGCGGGCAGTTGTCAGATAGATATGTTTTAGGGCAAAAATAATGAAATTGATTTTTGATCACTCCGTTTATCTGGAGAAATGGTGAACAGCACTGAGTTAATGCTGCATGGAGGTACAGACTAACAAGGATTGTCACTTTTTCCAAGTAGGAAAATGTTGATTTTTCAGAATAGGCCTCATATATCTAATAGTTTTTGGCTGATATACTGGTTTTAGAAAACACTGCTAGTGATTATCACTTGACATTTACACGAAGATGTATAAAGGCACAAAAATGTTGAAAATAACTATGCAAGAAATATTGCTTTCTGTGTGAATTTATTGGTGCAGGTGTTAGCATGACACTTTCTTCATGATATCAATTTGACTAGTGATCATAGCACCAATTAAGATGTTTGTTTTTGTTTTTTGGTGTGTTTTTTCCCTTTTTCAACGGAAAAGTATTGATATTGTTTTTATTTCTCCATGTAAACATATGTTGTGGGTTCTCATTAGAAGCACCTCTATGAGGTGCTTCTAATGAGTACCCACAACATATGTTTTTAAGGAGAAATAAGGAAAATATGGAAAATGTGTGTTTATGGGGTTGTGAGTGGTTAAATAGATTCTTACCAAAGGTACATGGATATATCTTTGGGACATAATGCTGACTTTAGTCGACCTAATTTTTGGGACATGCCTAAACATTAAATAGGTTTTTGTGCTCCTGACTTCATATCAAGTTCACCATGGGTGGGAACATCATTTAGTATGACAATAATGAGAAGATAATCTGCATCAATTTTGAAGAGTTAAATTTTCATTTTACTGTTGTAAAGTCAAAAATAAACTCTATACATGTACACGTTTGTAATGACTGGCACATTTCCATTGAGGTTTCAACAATTACTGTGTGTTTTAATTGTTAATCAGTATTAACCCTTGTCCTGCTGAATCTGGATATGCCCTGCCTTTGCAAACAGTGTAGATCCAGATCAGTTTGCTTCTGAAGAAGCCAACTGATTTGGATCTTCACTGTTTGCCATTAAGTATGTGAATTTATATCAACAATCTGGATCAAGTAACCTGATTGGCTGAAAATTAGAAATGGGCATGGCATCTTAATTTATTCAGCAGGACAAGGGTTAAGATGGTCTTCTATAGATATCAGGCATAGCTTCAGATAAGGTGATAATTTTTTTGGTAATTGGGGAAAATTTTGGCACGCAGCTTAAATTACCTCTTTGGGAAGATTCTAATAAGTATTTACAGTATATACATAGTATCCACAAAACATTTTGTTGTAAAAAAAAAAAAAAAAAAAAAAGTAAAAAAAAAAAAATGTGAACCGACTATTCATTCTATCTGGAACCTTGGATGAGTCATGATTTTGAACCAAATTGTGTCAGATCATTAACAAAGATACCTTATAATATACTGGTTATGCAGACAGTAGAAGCCCAGGTCAGCTTGTGCACATACTCCCTGGTCTTGATCTGTGCTGCTTTTTAATGAAATTGGATTGTGATTATCTTAAAGGTAGACTGTGAGACAACGAGCCCTTGCTTAGACAGCAAAGTGAATGAGCAGGCTAATCTGGACCTTCTCTTAATTGTCATAGCTCCAGATAATTTTTTTTTTTTCAACCAAAAACTGCCAATATTTTTCTTATGTCTCCATGAAAACATGTTGTGGGTGCTCATTAGAAGTGCCTCGCAGAGGCACTTCTAATGAGTACCCACAACATGTGTTTTTTTGTGGAGAAATCAGAAAAATATCTGGGTATTTCTATTGTCTAGATTAATGGTATATATGCCATAAGGTACCATTTCTCATACTGAAGTTCAGTTTTAGATGACTTTATTTTGAAATATACACATTTCGTTAACGATTTTGCATTAGTTTTGCATTTAATGAAAAAATAAGAAAATGGATGAAGAGAAGTACTTGGACTATAGATTATCATTGCTGTGTTTTCAGGGTGAATTATGTATCATGCCCTCGGAACTGGATGTTCAGATGGAGGTGGAGCGTTTGTCTGTGCGAGATTTTTCCAGGGAGCAACAGGACCTCCTAGCCAAGACAGAACTGTATGAGCCTTCACCACCCAACAGTAATGAAAGCAGAGACACTCAGACAACAGCTGACTCGAAGGCTGGAAAGAAAAAGAAAAATAAGTAAGTTTGAAAGTTCATTCTTAACCCATTTTGAGATCCCTCAAAAAGATAATTTATAAACAGTGCTGAGCCAGATGCAGATTGTAGCATCTTATCATGGTCTCCATATTTTGCAAATAGTTTAGCCATTTTTTCTAGGAATATGTAAATCGGGTAGCCCCACATACCTAAAAATTAAATTAGACGGTGGCTCAATTGGATGCGCCATCTGACTGGAGACCAGGAGGTTGCGGGTTCAACCCCCGCCGGGTCGGCAACATTCTTTCGTGGAGATTGATCATGAAATATTTTCTACGGTCATTCTCTCCCTTCCACTGATTCAAGAAGGGCAGTTGTCAGTTTCTGGCGAAAGAATGTGCACAATACTGGTTAACCGCTTAGAGGACTAAGCCTGCCCAGTAAACATGTGGTTAGGTAAATTGACCGCGCTCGACATGACCCCATTGGGTTGACTGGGCCATAAAACCTCAACACAAACAAATACAGTCGAACCTCGATAGCTCGAACATCAATGTCTCGTTTACCCATGGCTAATTTGAACTCGTTTTTGAATCCCTACACTTCCGATAGCTCAAGAAAACAAATATTTAGGGAAAATTTCTTATTTTATCGTGAAATTGTATGTTGTGTGTACTCATTAGAATTGCCTCATCGAGGCAATTCTAATGAGTAAACTCAACATACAATTATTGTGTAGAAAAATAAAAAAAAAATCCCTAAATTATCGCCATTTGCTTCCTGACTTGGCACTATAATTTTTCCTCAGTGGCTCGAACCACCCATGTCTCGAACAATTTTCTGTGGTCCCAAAGATGTTTGAGCCATTAAAGTTCGACTGTATGTAGTGTGAGGGTGAGTTTATTCAGTCTAGACTTCCAATATGCAATATATGTAGTGTGTGTGTATGTGTGTGTGTGCGCTGGGGGTTAGAGTATTCAGTCAAAAATGGATTAAGTATAAAAATCAAGATAACCAGTCTTATCTTGCTTTTTCAGTAACATTTCATTTAAGGGAGATGGCTACCATATTTATTCTAACATAAGCCCCTGTCAAATACAAGGCAAGCAAAATTGAATTTAGACCATCGAAATATCTTGTTTTGGGCGAAACTTTTGACTCAGTACTGTCACTAGTCTCTCGGGGAGTTGGGTGGGGTGTACATTAGAATGAATATGCTATGTAGAGAAATAACTGAAGTAGCTTCTAGGGAAATATCTCACATAGGGAAACATTTGCCAGAACATTCATTGGAGGCTTCTCTTAATGAAAGGCATTTGCATCCAGTTTGTTAGTAGTTCCAATTTTTTAAAAATAAAAAAAAAAATCAAATTCAAGAGATCAACTTTTTGTTTGCAAAAGTTGTGCCTCTTTGCAAAATGGCAGCAAAATCTCTGTTGGAAAAAATTACATTAGAATGTCAAGCCCTATTTTTTAAGAAAATAAATTTTTTAAAATCTCATCTGCAGATTTGCAGTTTGTAGTTATTCTGACATTTTCACAAGAGAGACAACACTTAAAATTTCCTGTTTGTTTTCCTTCATACCAAGCTCTGTCTGGAAGGGACCTACTAGGGGTTAAATTTTGTCTTTACCACTCTCTTCACTAATTCAGGAGACGACAGATTGGTGGTATTTTTCTCATTTTTTCAAGAAAACGGGATTTGACATTTCATGCAAATTGTCTCCATTGGAGACAGTTTGCTTGAAATGTCCAATCCTGTTTTTTGGGAATAATAAGGAAAATATTTCAAAATGTCGTCTGCTAAAAATTATACCCAGAGTACTAATCATTAAGGATTAAATATTAATTGGAGATAATTTGCGTGAAATGTCTAATCCTGTTTTCTGGGAAAAATAAGAAAAAATATTTCAGAATGTCATGGCTGAAAAATGTGTGCTAAGTATTAAGTATTATTTATTTTCAGACCGAGACTACCAGAATACTTGCTAGATTTTGGATATGTTGTGTTGGGCACTGTCCGCACACATGTTGTCAGAGCAACCAACACAGGCTGGTTTCCTGCCTCATTCCAAGTTGAGAGGGATGATATTCACCACCAAGGATTCCATGTTGAGCTTGACAGAGTGCGAAACTTGCCAGGAGCACCAGATCATGAGACAGTGGATTTTGTGGTCAGTTTTGATCCACGTGGCGCTAATCTACAGCTTGGCCCAGTAGAATCGGTAGTTCCCATCAATGTAAGTATACAGTCATACCTCCAGAGAAGGTACCCTTTTTTTTTCATCCAAAAGTTATTGGTAGTTTTCTTATTTCTCCATGAAAACATATGTTGTGGGTATTCATTAGAAGTGCCTCCTTGAGGCACTTCTAATGAGTACCCACAACATATTGTCACCTTAGCGCAAGAAGTCAATAACTCCATTAAAATATATAAGAAGTTATTGACTATGTTTTCATGGAAAAATATTGTTTTTCCTGATACCCCTCTAATCTGGAGCTGTGACACACTGCTTGCTTACCAGTGATCCAGTTGTTGAAAACTTCATAAAGCTGCTTAGTCAGTGTGATATTAATCTTTTAATGTTAAGCAGGTATTTTTGGTGGACAAATTATGAGTAGCTTTAGGTCAGTGAATCCTTTCACATACACTAATTTTTTTTAATGATAAAAAAAACTGTGAGTAGCTTTTGTGCTGCTCACATTTTGTCATAAAACATATCATTGTACTTAAAATCTTTGTGCATTAATAGATAATGGGATAATATTTTGAAGGAAAAAGAGTGCTTTAAATTCCACAATACCATTTACAAACTTTAAATTTTACATCTGAAGAACGAATGATTGGTGAAAGAGTCATTTACAAGTTGTTGATGGCCATTTTAAATCCAAAGAAAAAGAAATTGCTGCTGGTCAAGAAAAAGATGGCTTGATGCATTTTAAATCTGAATTAACAAGAGATTGGTGACTTGAATGCTCTCATATACCAGAGGGGGAAGAAAAAAGAATCTCCATCTATCCATTTATAAGTTATTAATGGACAATTTCATGTCTGAAGAACAAAAGATTGGCAAAAGAGTCATTTACAAGTGGTTAATGGCCATTTTAAATCTGAAAAACAAGAAATTGGTGTTGGAAAAGAAAACAGATGGCTTGATGCATAGGTTAACATCAAATTTGCCCATGCAACTGGTTCAGATTAGCTTGTAATACTGATTATACTTGTCAGACTGCAGAAACATTGGATATTAAAAAATGTACCAGTGAAAAGTGAAGGCCCTGACTAGACTGTGAGAATGCACATCACTGTCTACATATGCCGGAAATTCTATGTTTGCTTGATTATTTACCAATACCTGATAAGTACTTCTTGATTGCATTGCTAATGTCTATGACATGTTCTGAGGGAGAGAGGATGGAACTGGTTTCCTTCAGTCAGACCTGATTTTCTTTTGTCCTTGGCAACAGATACCCATACATTTGACCCTTGAAGTGCCAGGCAAAATTTATAGCAGTGGTTTTTTTTGTTTTTTTTTATTTTTCAGAGAAAACTTGATATTTTGTGTGAATTGTCTGCTAGGAGACAATTCACATGAAATATCAAGACTTATTTTCTTTGAAAAATAATGAAAAAAAAAATCCAAACTGTTGTCTGCTGCTGTTGTGATTGGCACTTTAAAGGGTCAATTACATGTACTCTTATTTCTTTACAGATTCTGAATGGTCCAGTGATCATGATCCGTCTAAAGGCCAACGTCACCATGCCCGACATGCACATATCTGATGATGCTCTTGATTTTGGTGACGTAAAATGTGGCGAGTGTCGTGTGGTTATTGTCCAACTCCATAACCACCAACATGTGAAATGTGACTGGAACTCACAGCCTTCTGACAAGGATAAAAAACAGGTAAGGATAGTTTGATGAGCAGTCAGGATTTTCGGGAATAATGCAGCTTTGCCAAGTTAAAAAAATACTTTTAGCACTCTGGGTAAAATTTTCAGCAGATGACAGTTTGAAATATTTTTCCTATATTGGCATGAAATGTCAAATCCTGTTTTCTGGGAAAAATAAAAATATTGCCAATTAGTTGTCTGCTGAATTTGCCCAGAGAGTGGTAAAGGTTAAGATGTATGGATGATCCCCAGAGAGTGTTCCAAGCTGAAAGAATTTGTCTCCGTTATTCAAAGGGACCTCTCTTGTAAAAAAAAAAATAAAAAAAAAAATGGGCCTTTCCTTGTCTTGTAAAGGTCTTGAGCTCTTTGAATACCTGCCAAACAGAAAGAGCTCTTATTGGGTTTCGATAACATGCTTTCATGATTCCCTAAAACAGCATAATGCCAAACAGAAAGAGCTCTTATTGGGTTTCGATAACATGCTTTCATGATTCCCTAAAACAGCATAATGCTGTTTTAGGGAATCATGAAAGCATGAAAACATGTTATCGAAACCCAATAAGAGCTCTTTCTGTTTGGCAGGTATTCAAAGATTATGCTGTTTTAGGGAATCATGAAAGTATGAAAGCATGTTATCAAAACCCAATAAGAGCTCTCTCTGTTTGGCAGGTATTCAAAGATTGACTATTCAAAAATATCTAGTGCTGTATATTTCATAATTATCAATACTGCAAACAAACTCCTGATGACTTTATATTTTCCCATTACCTTTCAACCCCAATGGGATCTTGTAACAATATTTTTCAGAGTGTAGAAAGATTTATCACTCTTAATCAATAATAATTAATAACTGTCATGTCATATTTAATAAAAAGTGATTTATTGGTCAGGAAAAAGGCAAAAACTGAACACTTTCTGAGTTCTTTCTTATGATGGCCCCAGACAAGTATTAGCTGATCTGCTCTCTGTAATCTGTTACAAAGTTTTGGTGTCAGATTAGCTTGAGAAAGGTCAACTTACATGTACTTTGATTCCAATCATAGTTGATACTCTGCATATACAAGCAATTAGATAAATTGCTGTTGTTTAACTTTCTCTGTTGATCTCTAGTGTTTTGTTCCGAGATACTTTTAGCAATTTATAGTATGTTTCAGCTGTGTTTATATTTTCCTTATTTAGAAATGGAGTGAAGATTCGGTAATAATAAAATTTAATTGAGAGCACAGGAAAACTTATATAATACCTTATGAAAACAGTGAAAGCCCAGACAAGGCTAGTGTCAACAATTTTTGGTTGAAAAAAAGTGCCTTATCTGGAGCTATGTCAGTATGATCCCTAAATATTCAGACTGTGCAAACATAATTTGATCTGGGTCTGCACTCTTTGTCATTCTACTAGCAGTTTGTAGGCATATGTTAAGGTAGCCAAGTGGACTTCAAAATTAATGTTTCGATAAATATGGCTGGGAGTTTAGGTGTCTACATAAAATAATTACCGTAGTATTTGAAATTTGAAGAATGTAAGTTGTGTACAGTGAAGGCTGTGTCTAGACTGTATATAGGTTTGTCTGAGTTTTCACTTATTATATAGGCCGTGTCAAGCAAAAAAGTCCGGGCTCCGCACATGCCCAAAATGGGCAGATTCATACCATCCGGTACATGGGCAAAATGTCTTCCAAGCCTTTGCTCTGTATTCATACATTCTGTAGTATCCAATGATTCTGTTAGCAGACAGTGAAGACCCTGATTAGACAGCACGGATCTGCATATGCCCATATATAGATGTAAATGCCCTGAAATTTCAAACTGGTAGCAATATTTTTTTTTGTGTGTATGTGTGTGCTTTTTTTTTTTTATTTATTTTTAATTTTTTTTTTTATTTTTGCATAAAATTTTTAAAACTTGATTTGAATATTGGTATAGTATAATTCAGAGTTCACAAACAAAGCAATCTTGATTTCTTATCTTGTGCCCTGATAAAAAGAACATGCTTTATTTATCAGAGAAATAGAGTAAGAGGGAAATCCATATTAGCAGAAAAAATGGAGAATGAGTGAAATTCATATTAGAAGGGAAATGGAGAAAGAGGGAATTATGTATAAATGGAGAAATGGAGAAAGAGCATTTCTCTGCTAATATATCATATTCTTCATGCTGTTGTACAGGCAGAATTTTTAAATTCTTTTTTTTGACTTAAATGTCACTGTTCAGGGCTCAGTTGTTCAAAGCATCGTTAGCTTAATGAGCTCATTAAGGGTCATTTCGTTAACTGTTTTAGGGGATTCAATATACAATATTCTAATATTTTTTGCTGAAAAAATTTGAGTAGCTTTTGCACTGCAAAAGCTACTCACATTTTTCAGCAAAAAATTTCAGCATATTTGTGTGTTACTCGATGTAAATTTTAACGAATCGTTAACTAACGATATTGTTAGCTTTGAACAACTGGGCCCTGAATTTTATAGTCTTTGCAAAATTATTTTCAGCAGTAGTTTTGGGCACTCCATATTACAGATTGTTTAAAATTTTAGATGTTCTTCCATATCTTTATGTAGGTTATCCTGTGCTACAATTCAGTTTTGTTTCACTTGTATTAGATGAGCTAGATTTTTGTGGGGGTTTTTTTTGTACAGTTGTCTGTTAGATGATGTATGTTTGGGTTCAGAAACTTTCTCCTTTAACTTTTTTAGAGATGTTCATGTAAAAAATTGTAAGCTTTGATTATATTGAAAACATAAAAAGTCCTTAGAGCATTTGTGAATGGCAAATTGATAGACTGACCTGTGTATCAGTATGGTCCAGTCATAACCTTTTTTATTTGTTTTATTGTATCTGTACTTGCATTTAGATTTTTTCATCACATTGACCCTACAAGACAAAAAAAGTTCTTAGAGCATCAGTATAGTACAGACTTGTGCATCAGTCATGGCCTATGCCATTTCTTATATAGCTTCTATACATTAAAAATTTACACTTTATTTATGGCATAAGCTCTATGAGGTAAAAAAAAAGTTTGTTTTCTAGGGAAAATAAAAAATATTTTGAAATATTATCCCCTAAAATTTTACCCAATATGGTAAGTATGACCGTATTTGACCTAATTACCACACTGTGTGCTTAGGTTTTTCAAAATTACCTGGAAAGCTTGTAAACTATATATCTACCTACTAAGGATACACTTTAATTAGTAAAAGACTTATTTGATGATGTTTATGTGATTTTATTTTCTTTATAAAAGAATATGTTGTGGGTACTTATTTGAATAGCATGGACAAGTCGATGCAATTCAGATGGGTACCCATAACATATGCCTTTATAAAGAAGTAGACAAAAAGTACATTGGTCGTAATCTAAAGACTACAGAATTGCTTGACTGTGTGCTTATAGGGGTATGTGCAGTAATTAGGTCAAATACAGGTAAGTTAAATGTGACCCATATTACAGTACCAGTGTATTGATTGTATATTTATGAGATATAGAGTGTGAAAGATAGAAGCTTGGCCTCAGGGTTATAAAACTTTTTTCCTGCTCATCTAAATTTGTTCTGCTAATAAATCTCAAATTACTAACAATTGCAAATTCTTGTTTGCTAAACATAGCTGAGTATGAAATTTTCTCTGCTAATAAATATGAAAAATGCCAGCTTTGTTGGCATTTTCATATTTATTACAGTGATCCCTCGTTACAACGACAGCATTTGTTCCCAAAAATGTTGCCATTATAATAATTTGCTGTTGTAAAGAATCCTAAATGGACAGAATGATATATAAAAAGAGACCTTGTTTTATTCTTATTTCCTCATAGAACATATGTTTTGGATATTTGTTAGAATCACCTCATTGAGGCAATTCTAACAAATATCCAAAACATATGTTTCTTGAAGTTTTAATGCAATACTCTTGCATAATGTCACTGCCAGAGCTAAGGTTTTGTGACTTTCATATTGTCATTATAACGAAATAGTCGTTGTATCGAGTGTCGGTGTACAGAGGGTTGACTGTACCAGATAAAATTTCATGCTCAGCAGTGTTGGGCATGAAAAAAGTTTTATAACCTTGGGGCTTGGTGGCTAGTGTAGATGCATTTATTTCTTCATATTTTGTGATTTTTTGCAGATAACATTCTGAAATGTTTATTACTATTTTCCAGACAAAATAAAAATATATATGTTTTAGACTGTTGTCTGATGCTGTTATACATTACGAAAACATGCCTATTCAAATATACTGAAAACTTTACCACCAAAAAATGAACATTTCGGAATAAAAAAATTCCGATATTCTTCACATTTCTGCTCAAAACATAGATTATGGTACTTGTTAGAACCACCTCATTGAGGCAGTTCTAATGAGTACCCACAATCTATGTTTTGAGCAGAAATAAGAAAAATAATGTATACCCCTGCAAACCCCAATTTTACTATATAAAAGTGGGGTTTAAGGGGGTCAAAATTATATAGACATGTTTTCGTGATGAACTGTTGTTTTAAGGATTATGTTACTGCAGTGCTTATAAAACACTTCAAAATATTTTTTACATGATATTATCTTACCTGAAAGATCTATTTTATATTCATATATGTTTTGTCTGATTTAAAATTTCAATAATTATTTTTTAAAAAAATGCTTTGATCATCAGTTGAACAGCTTTTCAAATTTGAGAGGCAGTAATTTATTATGGCTTTACCGAGGGAGTATGGTTTGATATTTTTGCAAATTGTCTCCATAGGAGACATTACGCATGAAATGTCATAGTGTTATTTCAAAAGGAAAGTATTTTAAAATTTTGTCTGATGAAATTTTACCCATGATGCCAAGGTTTAATATATTTTTGCACCAATAAATGTTATTGTTACTGTTTTCTTTAAGAATGAGATCCACCATTTATCATCTAATCTGGTACTAGGTCTGTCTATCCATATTTTCAAAGCTAAATGGATACACCTGGAGGTTTTGCTACCATTTTTCAAGGGGAGCCAACTTTTGCAGACAAGAGTTTGCTTCCCCAGTATTTCAGTCCTTTCAAAAATGGGGGTTGCTTATAAAGGAAAGAAGTTGCTCCCAGATGGAACAAAATCTTTTCTTTAAAAATATCTCGTACTAAGAAAGGAGGCCCTAGGTAATGATTAGAAATTGTTTGATTCAATATTGAGAAATAAATACTGTAATAACCTTAAATATTGGGACAGACAGGCCTGAGCAAACAGTGTAGACCCAGATCAGACACTGCAGAATGTGGCATCTGATCAGAGTCTACACTGTTTGCTTCTCATCTAGCATTATTTTGGACACATCAACAGGTAAGGAAATGGACTTTTTCAAATTTTAGGACAAGCATGGAAAGGAATTGAGGTGTCCCAATGCTTAGGGTAAATACGGAAGAAGGGAAATATTTCCATGTTAGGGTTGTTTCCCTTGTATCCCTCCCCCTTAAGAGGCTCTGTAATTGGATTTAACAATTGTCTTCTTTTAAGCTGTGTTCAAGTATAGTAAGTACACAATAATGTTTCCTTTCTTTCTTTATCCCTTGTTCAAAGTAGATTTGTTTCTTCATTTCATGTTTTCCTTTCTTATTCGATCTGTGCCATAGAAAATATGCAGTTGGGACACTGGCAGACTGTTAAGGACCAGAGCACCTATGCATTTGTGTGGCACAGGATTACTTGAGTCTTTTCCATACACAGGTTTCTCTTGGTGCAGCTTATTTCATTTTGCTAGTTTTTCTTCTGTCATTGTTGTTTAAAATACAACTGTTAACCAGTTTATTAAGTTTTTAAGTTTGTAGCTTTGAATAAGCTTCTGTACTGTAAAACAAAAATATTAGAAATCATTACATTTAGTAATTTGGACATGAAGAAAACAAAACATAAAAAACAGGCCCTGAGGTTGTAAAACTTTTCATGCTCAACTCGGCTGAGCATGATTTTGTCCTGCTAATAAATCTCATATGACTAACAATTGCAAATTGTTTCTTGCTAAACATAGTTGAGCATGAAATTTTCTCTGCTAATTAATATGAAAATGCCAACTTTTGTTGAGCATGAAATTTTCTCTGCTAATGAATATGAAAATGCCAACTTTTGTTAAGAAACTTAGCACCTGATTTTTTCTGGAGATTGTTAAGGTTTAACCCTTGTCATGCTGAACAAATTAAGATGCCATGCCCACATCTAATTTCCAGCCAATCAAATTATTTGATCCGGGTTTTTGATAAAAATTCACATATTTAATGACAAACAGTGCAGATCCAGATCAGTTGGCTTCTTCAGAAGCCAACTGATCTGGATCTACACTGTTTGCTAAGACAGGGCATGTTGTGCTCAGCAAGAGAAGGGTTAACTTGGATGACTAACCAGTTATTTTCTCATGTACTATGTAATATATTATGGTTCTCTGACTTTATTTTCAGTCTGACAAGCATATACCAATGCACCTGAGAAGAAAGTCTAAGATGGAAAAAGCCAAGCCACGGCATTTTGAGATGATGCCACCCACTGGTACTCTGATGCCAGGTCAGAGACTGAATGTTCAAGTCAAGTTTATGCCTACTGAAGAGGTATATTATGTTTGTATAGTATTCTTTGGACTGCTATAGGTTCTTTTTTTTTTTCAAAAAGAAAATTATTGAAATTATTTGAACAATTCAAACACTTAAACTCCTTACCATACTTGTACCAAAATTTGAACATATCTATTTGACTGTCTAGTGACAAGTCTGAAGTTGACTGGCTGAATGACCATCTATGGAGAACCTGATCAAACTGCTCCTAAAATTAGTCTGTTTTGGGTTTGCATTGTTTGCTCAGGCTGTTCTGTTCAAATTCAGTTGACTCTCATTATCTGGACTTCCCTTATCTCCTCGATTTCCCTTATCTCGAACAATGCTTATCTCGAAGTAAAAATCTGGTCCCTGTTTTAACATGGAAATCTGGTCCCTGTTTGACATGAAAATCTAACAACAGGTCACAAAATATTGTGGAAAAGATGAGAAATTCCTCCTCTTTTCCACGATATTTTCAGTATATATCTAGGCTTCTTTAGGAGTCAAATCACATATTCATTTATGAAATGTGGTTGTTTGATTTTTTTCCTCTCAATTCTGCATGATAATTTAAGATACAGCTGTCTTGAAGTGTTTCAGATAGTCCCTTGGACTTCGAATTAATGAGAGTCGACTGTATATAAGATTTATATGTTAAATAACATTTCAGAAATTCTACGAACAAAGAATCCCAATAAGAATTGCCCAGAGTAGCCAAAGGATTCTGTTGCTGTGCCGAGGCCAAGGTATGGAACCGAGGCTTGACTTTGACCAGAATATGATGCAGTTTGGTCCTATACTGCCCCACAGTGCCGGAGATGAGAGAGAAGTGATTGTCAAGAATCCTTGTGGTTTCCCAATAGAGTTCTACAACCTGGAATTTGACACAACATACCTTGAAGAAGAAAAGGTAAATTAATACTAAAATAATTTAAAAAGATTTTGCCATGGGTTATTCTACATTACATGCCGGCTTATCAAATTTCATTATTGTGGTTATTAAAGGAAAGAGTCAAATAAAAGAACTTAAATAAGCAGTTTTCATACAATTTTCACCAAGATGTTTAGTAATTTTTTGTAATTTAGTAATTTATGATTGAAATATATATTTTATGTATAATGAATTGTGCCTGTCCTTTTATGGTGAATGGATACATCTGAAAGAATTTTGCCTTTACTCTGCGAAAGAAGACAGCTCTTGCAGGGAGTAAGTTGTCACCCTTTTTAACATGAAAATAATACAATGCACCACAATGATATGATATCAAGATTGGCACATCTTAACATAACAATTTATAATTTAACATCATAACTCTTGATAAGATGTTGTTGTTTTTTTTTTTTAATCTAAAAGTATTGATATTTTATTTATCTACAAAAACATATGTTGTGGGTACTCAGAAGTGCCTCAGCAAGGTGCTTCTAATGAGTACCCACAACATGTTTTCAAGGTGAAAAATATTTAACTGATACCTACTCTTGACTAGACCTATGTAACATGACATTCTGGTCTGGGGCTTTATTACCCACATATTTGACACACATGACAAGATCCATATTCCTCTGTTTCAGGTTCTACGACTAATGAAAGGTTATGATGAATACAACACTATACTGCTGCCACCTCGGGCTGTACAGGAGAAACTGCCACATGAACTGCTGGACTTTTATGAAGGTAAATTAAACCATTCGAGGGTTGAGCGCAAGACTAGCGTAAGTCAGACGGTTGTTTTTCCCCAAACCTAATCTCCTCATCATGAAGGTGTTCTGAAGATTACAACATTTCTTTCTGTAAACAATGAAAATTTAGGTGCCATTGCTCATATGAGCAATGGCACCTAAATTTGCATTGTTTACAAAGGGGTCCAAGTTGCCCCTAAACAAGGGTTTCAAAAATATGTTTGAGTTACCATAGTCTTGCGCTCAACCCTCGCATTCTAGTCTAGATACCATAAAAAGGGTAACTGGTAAACAGTGGAGACCCAGGGTCTTCTCTGTTTGCAAATAGTTTAGCCTTTTTTCTCTAGGAATATCTGAATCAAATAGCCAGAAACACCTAAAATTGAAATTCGATTCTTCAAATATATATAATTGGGGGGAGTCTGTTCAGTCTAAAATGGGTTAGCAAGGCTTCTCAGCCAGCCTTTGTATCACAAAACGGGCCATAATTTGAGAAAATGTACCTTAACCTTTGTCATGCTGAATAAATTAAGATGCCATGCCCACTTCTGATTGTCAGCCAATCAGATTACATGATCCTGGTTGTTGATACAAATTCACATACTAACTGACAGGCAGTGCAGGTCCAGATCAGTTTGCATCTTCAGAAGCCAGCTGATCTGGATCTACACTGTTTGAAAAAGCAGGGTATAATGGGGTTCAGCAGGACCAAGGTTAAGATATCTAGAGTCACTGAACACTCAGATCAGCTTGTGCACCAACAGTGAGTCCTTGCATCCTTGGCTAACCATAAATTGCCTTTGAAGACTGAGTGCAGGCTGATCTGAATAAGGAACTGTTTTTACATTCCTGCTTTATGGTTTTATTTATGCAAAATAATTTTTAATAGTTTTAATTCTCTTGGAACAGTTAGAAAGCAGATTTTTTTATCAATGCTCTACATTGAATTGCTCAGTTAGATGCGCGTCTGACTGGTGATCAGGAGATTGCAGGTTCAACCCGCACCGGGTCAGCAACATCTTTTTGTGGAGATTTGAACATGAAATATTTTCAACGGTCATTCTCTCCCTTCATTCAAGAAGGCCAGTTGTCAGTTCTTTCCCTTCTGCTGATTCAAGAAGGGCAGTTGTCAGTTTCTGGTGAAAGAATGTGCACAATTCTGGTTAACAGCTTAGAAGACTAAGCCTTCCCAATAAAAGTGTGGTAAGGTAAACTGACCATGCTCAGCATGACCCCATGGGGTTGAATGGCCATATTTAGTCATTTGTGTGAAGGATCTGTTAATTATATATGCTGCAGTATAATTTTTAAGTGGAATGGATACATTCTCAAGTTAACACTTAGCACTCTGCGTAAAACTTTCAGCAGAAGACATGTTCACATATTTTTCTTTTTTTTTCCCCCAGAAAACAGGTTTTGACATTTTATGCAAATGCTTCATTGGAGACATTTACATGAAATGTCTGGTTCTGTTTTCTGGGAAAAATAAGAAAAATGTCAATGTGTTGTCTGCTGAATTAGCCCAGAGAGTGTTAAAGGTTAAATAACTCTGGTATGGAAATAGTTGCCTTCTTTCTCATTGGGGGTGGGGGTTGAGGGGGGTGGCGGTACTTTTAAAGGAAAGAATTTGCTCAAATTTTCTTTAAGAGTGGCACCCATTTTTTGAAAAAATTTTGATACTAGGGAGGTAGCTTCCTGTTTCCAAAAGTCAGCTTCTTTAGCAAAATACTGGCAAAATTCATAAGGTGTAGCCAGTTTCCTTAACCCTAGTCATGCTGAACCTTGTTATGCCCTGCTTTTGCAAACAGTGTAGATCCTGATCAGTTGGCTTCTCAGTTAGCTTCTGAAGAAGCCAACTGATCTGGATCTGCACTGTTTGCCATTAAGTATGTAAATTTGTATCAGCAACCTGGATCAAGAAATCTGATTGGCTGAAAATTGGAATTGGGCATGGCATGTTAATTTATTCAGCATGATTTGTAAATTATTGGTCAGGGTCACCTTGTTTTACAATTATTAAGCATATACTTGTGTTCTTTGTTGTTTTTAGAACAAATGCGTAAACTGGAAGAATCTGAGAAAGCTCGCCGTGAAGCAGAAGAAGCCGCAGAGGCTGCACGTAGAGAGATGGAGGATAGAGATGGTAAATCATTATTACCTGTATTTAAATGTTTGGTTGAGTGAAAAGTATTGTTGCTCAACTTTAATACACCAGTCTCAGAAATGAGTTATGTTCTTGAAAAAAAAAAGGCTTTTAAAGCTATGAGAGAAAAAGCAGCCATAGATCATACAAAAATCAACAGCAATACTGACAAGACTGCACATCAGAATTTGGTCTTTATTGTGGTGCCAATGCAATATTAGGATTATGAAGAATGTATCATTGAAGATCCTAATCAGACCAGGTGAACAGCCTGGTCACTGTCTTTCCTGTTTGCATTTGTCATATCATAGTTACCCTAAATAATCAGATGCCTTAACTTCTTACCATACTTGACCTTAAATTTGAACAAGCCCATTTGACTACCAGCTGAGGTTACTAAAATGTTGTGATGGAATGGCAAACAGTGTAGACCCAGATCAAATTGCTCCTTTACTCTGATCTTGATCTGCTCTGTTTGCTCAGGTCTTTCTGTCCAAATAGTGATAATTTTGGTAAAGTTTTGATTTCCCCATGCCCTTATGTGCTTAACCTTGGTGCCGCTGAATTTAGATATGAGCAGACAATGTTTTGAAATAGTGTTCTTATATTTCCAAGATAACTGGGCCACTGAAAATAAATTGAATTACAATCTGGGCCCAATTGTTCTAAACTTGATGAAGTTGTTAGCTAACTTGACGTTAAAATTTCTATCTTGAAATATGGCAAATGCATTGATATTTTTTGCTGAAAAAATGTGAGAAGCTTTTGCATTGCTAAAGCTACTCACATTTTTTTTTTGCAGAAAAAATACCAATGTATTTGAAAATACCTTAGCTACAAAGTTAACAAGTTTGTCATTAACTAGCTCATTAAGATAATGATGCTTTAAACAACAGGGTCCAGTGTTTTATGTTTGGAGAGATAAGCATATGCGTTAATTTTGCCTTATATTAACCCTTGTCATGCGGAATAAATTAAGATGCCACAACCACTTCTAACTGACAGCTAATTAGATTGCTTGATCCAGGTTGTTGATAAAAAAAATATATACTTAATGACAAACAGTGCAGATCCAGATCATTTGGTTTCTTGGAAGCCAACTGATCTGGATTTACACTGTTTGCAAAGGTGGGGCATATCCAGCTTTGGCAGGATCAGGATTAAGCTTAAGGTCATTCTAATGTCTGCTGATTTTGCCTCGAGTAAGCTAAAGATTGAATGAACTTATTTTACTGCAGAAAATGGTGAAGAAGGAAAAGACAAAGAAGGAAGTTCAGATAAGACAGACCTTGCTGGTGGCACCCAGGGGGGTACCACAATACCTTCAAGAGCAGAGTCTCTTCTTGATGGTACAGAAGCCCTTGAAGACAAGTCTAAACCTGACTCTGAAGACAGTGAGTAACAGAACCTTTACCATCCTCTTGGCTAATTTAGCTGATGACAAATTGATGACATTTTTCTTATTTTTCCTGGAAAACAGGATTTGACATTTTATGCAAATTGTCTGCATTGGAGATAATTTGCATGAAATGTCAAAACCTGTTTTCTGGGATAAGTATGAAAAATATTTCAAATGTTACCTGATGAAATTTTATCCCAGAGTGTTAAGCACTAGAGTCTAAGCACAGTTGGCCTTTCTTGTCAATATAAACAAAAATTAGTTTCTTCAGACAGAAGACAATAGATTTTTTTTATATACATGACCAATGCAAGTAGGTAAAGTTTTTTGGTGTTTTTTTTATTTTATTTTATTTTATTTTTATTTTTTTTTTTTTTTACATATTGTTACTTTCTGACACAACAACACAAAGACCTAAAACAAAAGACTTTATACTCTTGATATCCACAGGTATCATATGCATTAATGGTTTTACTTGTGAATAATAATGGTCCAGATCAGATGCACCAACATGAGATTTGGTCAGGGCTCCACTCTGCACTAGCAAACACTTCTGTGCTTTGATGTTTATGCAACACAATAGAATACACCACAACCTCTTTATAACACCATTGTTTGGGTCCATAGCATAGACCATGTTAGTTAAACAACTGTGTTATATCCAAACAAAAATGTATAGATTATATTGAAAAATGACCATTTATGGTCATTTTTCAATATAATCTATACATTTTTGGGGTCTTTCTTTGAACCCTGTTATAACAAACCATGTTATAAAGAGGTCAATGTGTATATTCATTGTCATTTGTGAACAATGACCGAGATCAGTATTTGCAGTAATGCAGTCCAGTTATGGTCACTGCTGTATGCAAACATACAATTTCCATAGTTTACAGCAAAATACTGTAACTGTATAAATGTTCTCGGGGATAAATGTTCATGATTTTATAATTTTAGACATTTTTACTGATATCAAAATTCACTGGTTTGTAAATTGGCTTTAATACAAAAATATATGGTCCCTGTGTATAAAAGTTTGCTGATTTATGCTGACCACGAAATTTGCGAACATTAATACACCGCGAACATTTGTACAATTGAAGAATACCATATTTACTGAAAGTGTTTGGACCACACAAGCCCAGGTTTTTGATGCCTTGTCTGGTTGCATGATTTTTTTTTCCATGCAGATTGCTCCATAAGGTGGTCTTTTTAGATATTTTTTGTTTATTTGTTGTTTTTCCACAAAAGCTTACATTATCTTCTGTGTTTTCCCCTTTGGATCTAATATTTTTACCTTCTTAACCCTTTCACCCCTGAGTTTCTGAAGTGAACTCATCAGTCTATGAAATTGAATGTGTCCATTATCTCAGTAAGGGATGTCACACAGAAAAACATCAAAAACAAAATGGCAAAAAGTGTAGTGACAAAATAGCAAATTAATAAAGGCAAATAGTGTAAATCCTAATGAGATGACTCATACAGGCTGTCTCATCTGGAGCTACCCTGTATGCAAAGCCAATTTTTCTGGTCTGTGGAGTGAAAGGGTTAATATTTTTTTCTTTTCAGTGAAAGATTCTGCCAGCAGTCTTGGAGTTGGAGAGATGGAAATTACCCCTGTATCAAAGGCCATTGCTAGACATCTTGGTATTGATTTAACACCGGAAGGAAAGGCAGCAAGGAATAGAAGAGGAATTGCCGTCATTGTTAATGGGGCACCTCAGTCTGGTAAGACCTAGCACACATCATGATCAAATATTGGCAACATTCTTTTCCAAAAAGATTTTGTGGCATTGTTAAGGACAGAAATAAGGAGAGAAAATACACAAAAATGCTTTTAAAATAATTTATTAATGTAGGTGAACCACTGGTATGTAGTGGTGTGCCAATTAATTGAGTAAGTTGAGCATTCTTAAGTCACATTTTGCCATGATCGATTATCTTGAATTTTGTACTGAAAGTTTATCTCTAGTTGTTACCTGCCATAGATAGAAAACTTGTTATAGATACTTCATTTGCTATAGATGTGCAAATAACTTACATACATAAAACTGCATTTTCTTTGCTTTTCTCCATCATATCTAATTAACGGTCTTAATTCTTAAATTATTCAATGGCAGCAGATAGCATTCTAAAATATTTTTTATATATTTTTCACAGAAAATAAGGCTTGACAGTTCATGTGAATCATCTGCTGGACAGATGTCACATGAAATGTCAAACCTTTTTTGTCTGAAAAATTAAAATTAAAAATCCATAATGTCATCTGCTACAATTTTACATGACTCTTTAATGCTTAGCATTCTGGGAAAAATTTCAGGACAGAAAATTTAGGAACTTTTTTAAATATTTTTCTTAGAAAATAGGCTTTGACATTTCATGCAAATTAATTTGCATGAAATGTCAGAGCCTATTTTCTGGGAAAAGTAAGAAAAATATTATCAATTTATCATCTGCTGAAGTAGCTCAGAGAGTGGTAAAGGCTAAAGGTTAATATTATGTATCTTTATCTGCAGGCAAAACATCTACAGCTATTACTTTAGCCAAACAGTATGAAGCTGCTCTCCTGTCATTGGACGGTATTGTTCAGGATGCTATTGCCAATGGCAACAGTGCCTCTGGCCTCAAAGCCAGAGAGATGTGTGCAGAGGCGGCAAGGAAACGCATGGAACAGATAAGAGAAATGGAAGGCGATGATGGCGAGAAGAAAGTAGCAGGAGGTTTGAGTGTTGAGGCTGTCACTGCTCATACACAGGGTGCTAGTAAGTTTTATTTTTTTTTTTTTTTTCTTGATATGGAAACCAGTATGATCATGGAGTCCAAATTAATTTCCAAAAATTTAATTTCTTAGTTTTTCTGGTCCTGTTCAAAGTTATAGTTCTGATTTTGACTTTACTGTTTTATCAGTGCGAATTTTTGTTGCCCATTTGTTTGAAAATGATCTTAAGTTCACAGACTTGTTTTTATTGGAAGAAATCTATTGTATCTTATCACAATGTTTCATTAAAAGTTTGATGAGGAGAAAACTGGTCTGGTCTAATTTTTTTAATTTGCTGACACAATGTAGGAACCTTTAAACTCTTGATAAGAAGGTATCCAGAGAAATATTTTTTCTTATTTCTTTATTAAAACTCGTTGTGGGTAATCATGTGATGCACCTTGCTGACGTATATCTCATAAGTATCCACAACATATGTTTTCTTGGAGAAAGAAGAAAAATAATACTTTATGGTTAAAAAAAGTGTCTTCCTGGGGGCTTTGAATCTAATACAATAAGATGCTTTATTTCACTTTTATTACTAAAATGTGAGGTCTCAAGTTGACTTGCACTTTGTTATTTAATGGGCAAACATTGGGTTAACATTTGCGAAGTTTGAATTTAATTGAGATTTCTCTTGGTACAAACTTTGTTTATCTGTGGGATCAATCCATTAAAAATTATAGACTGGAATAATAAATATATGTTAGTTGTTTCTCTTAAAGCAAGTACATGTTAGTAAAATTCATGTATATGATATTTTATTTATTTATATATTCATTTTATTGAGCTTTAAGCTGCTTGAAAAAAAATATCCTTGATCATATCTTTTCTCTATTCATCCACAAAAACACTGTAGTGTTGAGATTGACTTCAGTGTTTAGCAGATCAAGAAGAGAGACTACAGAAGACACTTTCAACTCTAATTTGGATTTGAACCGAGAATATACCCATACCAGTACTAGTCATTAATTAGACTAATTTATTTTTTTATTTTCAAGGGGCAAGTTTTCTATTATGGTTTATATGAGCTTCCACATGCAAAAAAAGGGCAGTTTCAATGACGGCTAGTCTTAAAGGAAAGAAATTGCTCCCAGAGGAAAAATTCTTTTCTTTCAACAGTAGCCCCCTATCCTCTATGCAAGAGTTATATCCAGCTGCCTAGATAGATTTCAGCCATATTTTACAATCGAGACAACTTCTGTGACTGTTTGCTTTTTAGTGCACCAAGCCCCTTCTTAAAAGGGGTTTTCTCGTAAAGTAAAGAATTTGTTCTCTATGGAAGAAGTTCTTTACTTTTAGAGTAGACAGCTTTTTCAGAAGGGATTCAAAAACAATTTGGAAGAGTTATTTCCCCAGAAAAGTGTAGCTATTCTTCTGGGCCCAGTTGTTCAAAGCGTCGTTAGCTTAACGAGCTCGTTAAGGGTCATTTCGTTAACTGTTTTAGTGGATTCAATATACAATATTCTGATATTTTTTGCTGAAAAAATGTGAATAGCTTTTGCACTGCAAAAGCTACTCACATTTTTTCAGCAAAAAATTTCAGCATATTCGCGTATCACTCGATATAAATTTTAACGAATCGTTAACTAATGACATCGTTAGCTTTGAACAACTGGGCCCTGATGGCCTTATTTTATTTTATGTGGCTCATATATGGAACTGTAGAAATATATGAAATTAGAATTTGAACTAAGGAATTGGAAGATACAAGGTTTTTAATATTGCTTAGGGATGGATTTCTTTTTATATAAATTTGGTACAATTGTTGTTGTTTTTTTTTTTTATCTAAATCACATAGCCTAGATATTCCTAGATAAAAATGGCTTAACTATTTACAAACAGTGGAGACTCTGACCAGAGGCCACAATCTGCAGCATCTGGTCTGGGTCTGCACTGTTTACCATTTACCCTCTTGGATGTCTCCGTACTAAAATTTTATAAAGACTGAAAAGTCTCAGTTCTAAAGAACAAATGGTTGGTGTAAGTCTTGCGCCAGACATGCCTGTTTTGATCAGCTAGGCCACAGTAGTGGTGTTTGACATATCTGATGACAATGCCAGAACATGGCTATAGCAAGGGATGTTGACTTCAGATTTTTAACGCTACCAGGCAACTGAGTCACACAGAGGCAGCACCACAAGGGATGTTAAGAAGACCAATCCTTTCTAAAACAACATCTTAACCTTTACCACTCTCTGTAAAAATTTCAGCAGATGACAAATTGATGATATTTTCTTATATTTCTCAGAAAACAGGATTAGACATTTCATGCAAATTGTCTCCTGAAGAGACAATTTGCATGAAATGTCTAATCCTGTTTCCTGAGAAAAATAATAAAAAAATATCTCAAAATGTTGTCTGCTGAAATTTTTACGGAGAATGCTAAGCATTCAAGCAGACGGGGTGAGAAGGGAGGTTCCTATAGCTCTAGGCTATACATTAATTACTGAGGAGAATTCGAATTAAAAATACTCTGATTTCTTTCTATGTCAGGGTTTATGATTAAATGATTTAACTTGATTCTGTTAAATATAGGCAACATCCTGCAAAAATGGACCAGAATACATATGCCATTAGTGATGACCAAGGTCAGCTTGCACACCTGCACAGTCTGGTTAGTGATTGCAATGATCAGACTTTGGATGTGCAGTCTGGGCTTCTTCTGTTCAGATATATGTTAAGGTCATTTTTACAAGACTTGGATTTTATTTATACATGTTGTTAATACTTAGTATGCTTAATAAAAACTTCAGCAGACAATATTTCATAATATTTTTATTTTTTCTCAGAAAATAAGGTTTCATATTTCATGCAAATTGTCTCCTAGGGAGACAATTTGCATGAAATGTCAAACCCTATTTTCTGTTGGGGAAAAAAAAAAACAAGAAAAAAAAAAAAAAAAAAAAAAAAAAACAGATTAGTTTGTCTTCTGCTGAATTAGCCTGGAGAGTGCTAAGTGTTAATAGTATCTCTGCTGATGGGTCATTGCTTGTATCTGTAGTTAACAGTAAAGAATGATTTAAAGTTTTAATCTTTTTAATTAGAAATGGCTTTGTAGTGTTAACATTTTGTTTTAATTCTTTATTCATTAGCCAGATTTTGAGTACAGAATCATCGTGGGCCTTTTGTTGCAGTGTAGTTTACTTATTTAACCCTTAAAGCGCCAAGAAAATCTGCACCTGAAAATGTCGTCTGCTTATGTCGTCTGCTGCATCTTCTTCAAACTTTTCAAATTTACATTTTGCGTATAGGCAAACAGTGTGGACCCAGATCAGACTGCTAAAGGAGCAGTCTGATCTGGGTCCACACTGTTTGCAACAATGACTTTTAAAGTAACCGGCAGAAGACAAAGCAGACGACAGTTGTTGTGATTGGCGCTTTAAGGGTTAATCAGTTTTTATACCCTGCTACATGATAGTGGTGAGGTATTATGTTTTCATGTCTGATGCCAGTCCGTATCTATCCATTGATCATACGTACATCTGTCCGTATTTCATTTCAGTGTGATAACTACTGATTGTATTGAAATTTTATGGGTGCATTAGTATTAGGAAGAACTTGTATGGGATTATTAGTGGGCAAATTTCAATTATTATTTATGGAACTGACCCCTGATAAGTGTTAAAAATGTATTTGATCAGATCCAAATGAAATCCATGGGGTGGTTTAGTGAGTAACACAGGTTCAGTATGAAAATGGCAGTTTCTTTGCTGATCCTGTCATGAGTTATGATCTTCTGTTTTCTTCTGACCACAAGTTCTTGTTTTTTGGGGTTTTTTTAGCCAAATTAAATGAAATATATTCATACAGTGACGTACGTTAAATGCCTTATTTGCATAAGTGTAAGCCTTCTTCTCCAGGCATGGTATGCTTTGCAGTGCTTTTATTTGATGATGCTTTGCTTTGCAAATGATGTTGTTTTCTGTGTATGCTTGACCCAGCATTCAAAGTTGAACAAAATTGTAAAGCTGGTATGGTAATTAATATTTTAACATAAATGTATTAAATACATTGGTATCTTTTCAAGCCAAAAAGAGTCCCATGTGGCCAAGTGCACTCCTGGGCCCAGTTGTTCAAAGCATCATTAGCTTAATAAGCTCATTAGTGGTCAAAATGTTAACTGTTCTAGTAAGTACAATATCTAATTCACAGTTATTTTTGCTGAAAAAATGTGTCAGCAAAAATATTAGCGTATATGCCATATTTAATGATCAAAGTTTTAATGATATATTAACTAACAACATTGTTAGTTTCGAACAACTGGACTGTGGCTTTGAATCATGGGGTCCTGGGTTTGAATCCTGCTGGAGATGGAATTCAACTGATTACTGTACAGTGCTGCACTAAACTGAGCCTTTCATTATCACCTTTTCATCTCTTGATATGACTTAAATAATGTTGAAAGGAATGTAAAACTTCAAATTATCATCATCTTCATCATCATTTCAAGCAAATATTTGCATAGATTTGCTTTGCAAAAGTTTCTCCATTTTTTATGTTGCCTGTTTGCAAGTATAGAAAAAGGAATGTCATTGGCATTGGTATCCAAAGATGTTAAGACTGGCTCAAGTTTTAAAAAGAAGAGTATTATCCCAATCTCCCAACCTTTTGGAGGACTTAGTTGATATATTTGGCATGCAAGTGGATTTCTGTTCAAAGTTGATGAAGTACCACCTTCTCCCAGCCGGTGACCGAGAGGTCAAGATCACAGGCTTAACTTTTTATGTTAAAGTTTCACTTTAATGTTTTTCAAAATCTTTATCTCCTGAATGCCAGAATAGATTTTCTTGCATACTAGTTAGTACTAGTTAATACTGGTCTTGTTAAATGCAACCCAATCCTGCTGAGTAATCTAAAGGTCAAGGCCACATACTTAAAATTTTTATGCGACAGTTTTACTTTAAACTTTTTAAAAAGCTCTGTGTCCCCTGAATACCCTAATGGATGTACAGTGGAACCTCGATAATTCATAGTCCAAGGGACCTGATAATTTTGTTTGAATTATTGAGACTTTGAATAATCAAGGTTAAAATGCATACAAATATTTTAGTTGGGACTTCAAAATTACTTTGAAGTATCGAGAACTTTGAATTATTGCACTTTGAATTATCAAGGCTCTACTGTAGTTGATACTGGGATTGATGTTAGATACTTTTCCAAAATATTGTTATATGTAAGCCCCACCCCACTACGCTCAAAGACCTTGAGATGAAGGTCACAGATTTTGAATTTTCATGTTATTTGAAGGTTTCTGTGAAAGTTTCTAAAGCTGTGTTGATATAGTTGATACTGTAACTGATGTTATGTATTGGTGCAAGATTAGTTCAGTGCAATCCCTACCTTATGCAGTCAAATCCAAGACTTAAAATCTTTCATATGATGGGCAAGCGCAATTTCAGGGGAGCTCTGTTGTACAGTGACAGATCTTGTAATGTCAGAAAGTGTCAGTGTACCTAACTCTTTCATCTCTGAGTTTCTGAAGTGGACTCTTCCAGCTTTGAATTTGGGCATGTCCATTATTGCAAAAAGGGATGTCAGTCAAAAATCTAGTACAGAATGGCAAACAGCATGGATCCTGATGAGACAGCTCATAATGAGCTATCTCATCAGGATGTACACTTTTTGGACAAGTATCTGTACTGGTCTGCAGGGATAAAAGGGTTGATAAAATACATGTAAATGTTCAAATGTAAATTTCACATTAATTTGACAACTTTGTTAACAATATTTTGAACAACTGGGCCCTGCTTATATACACATTACAGTAAGTTTTTAGGTTAATATTTATGTCTTATAGTATTGATTTTATAATGATAATAATAATAGTACTGATAATAAAACTAGTAATAATAACAATAGTAAGCATTATAAAATTGCCACTGCAAAGAACAAAAATGTCTGACATACCATATTGCTACTTTTTACAAATTTAAAGCAATAGTTTCTCTTTCTTTACTTTTTATATTATTTCCATGGACTGGTCCTTGGTAGCAATGAAAGGTTTGCACTTGTTATCTCTATTAACCCATTTAAGCCTAGCGTCCCATAAAAAGGACATTGGCAAACAGTATAGACCCAGATCAGATGCTGCAGAATGCAGCATCTGATCAGGATCTACACTGTTTGCATTAAATACAGAAATTTCTATAAAACATAATAACAATAAAAACTACCCAGACACCCCTTTTATGGGAAATGGACTATTTCAAAGAGTTAAGGTAGAAGAGTCCACTAGGCATAAATGGGTTAAAGATTACTTTTATTGAATTGGGCACACACCGTCTTTTTGTACATTGGTTCTCTTTTACATTTGTATCACCTTGTCCAAATAATTTGATATTTAACCAGTTCCTGTATCCTTATATTTTTGTCCTGATTGCTTTAGCAAGCAGAAGCAACATAGGGATCACTTTCCAGTGTCAGCTTTGGTGGCATCAGCAATGTTGAGTCTGTGTGTTTGGCTCCATTTCTCAAACACCAAGGCTTCTAGGCTAATGAAACTTCATATAAAAACATCTACCATGATACACCTCTGCCCACTGCCATCAACGGTTACTGACCTTGACCTACTTTTCATGCTTGGCTGAACATTGTGTAGTCTGTTTATTTAGCTGCGTCTCTTGAACACCACCAGCAGTTGTAACATAGCCGTTCAGCGAATTTCTTCTTGTTGTACAGTGTGTTGATGTCTTTGGTAGCTTGAAAAATCTTTTAAAAAATTCTTATCTGAGAAGGAACTATTCATTGCTACACATGTAAAACAGTTTGATCATTGTATTAATCAGAATTAGTTCAGCCATATCCTGTTACAGGCATAGTTCAGCATAGCTCTTGATAAGAAGCTTTTTTCCAAACAAAAAGTATCTATATTTTTCTTATTTCTAAATGAAAACATATGTTGTGGTACTAATTAGAAGCACCTTGGTAAGGTGCTTCTAATGAGTACCCACAACATATGTTTTCATGGAGAAATCAGAAAATTACCTGATACCCACTCAGGCTCTGAATAAGATATTCTTCTTTTTCCTTTTCTTTTCAAACAAAAATATGTTGATACTTTTCTCCTTTCTTAACCCTAGTCCTGCTGAACCTGAATATGCCCTGCTTTTGCAAACAGTGTAGATCCAGATCAGTTGGCTTCTTCAGAGGGCACTGTTGGACATTAAGTATGTGGATTTGTATCAAAGACCTAGATCATGTAATCTGATTGGCTGAAAATTAGAAGTGGGCATGGCATCTTAATTTATTCAGCATGATAAGGGTTAATGAAAACATATGTTTTGGGTACTCATTAGAATTGCTTTAATGATGTGGATATAGTGAGGTGTTTATAATGAGTATGATAAATATCCAACAATTTCAAAGACATAAGTGACTGATTAAATGTTATATGCAAACAGTGCAGACCCAAATCAGACTGTTCCTAAATCAGGGTCTACACTGTTTGCCATTCCACTAAGGATTTTTAAGAAACAATTGCATAAAAAGCAACATTTAAGTAAAAAAAACAAAAAAAACATATGGAATTAAGTGTTCAAAATTTTAGGATATTTAGCGTACCCACAACATATGTTTGAATGGAGAAATGAGAGACTTAATGATTAACCTGTAGAATAAAATGGGAAATATAAGCAAATGACAAATGAGTAATATTTTTCTGGAAAATGGGTCCTTAGTTCTCCCAGACAATAAGTCTTGATATTTCATTCAAGTCATTTATTGGAATTGTTGAGTTCTCTTTGGGGAGAAAAAATATAAAAAAAATATCCCAAAATGTCACCTGATGTTCAAATTCACTAGGTAAAGGTTAAACGCTTAGCACCCTGGGTAAAATATTCAGCAGATGACATATTAAAACATTTTTCTTATATTTCCCAGAAACGGGATTTGACATTTCATGCAAATTGTCTCCTTGGAGACAATTTGCATGAAATGTCAAATCCTGTTTTCTGGAAAAAAATAAGAAAAAAAATCTCACCAATTTGTCATCTGCTGAATTAGCCCAGAATGGTAAAGTTTAAAGTTTCCCTTATCTTGAGCCTTGACTGAAGTCAGTGAGCTGTAACATGAGAAAATGTACCTTAGGCCTAAAATAAAAAAGTGTGTGTTTCAGGTTACCCAATCGTGCCTAATTTTTCACCACCAATCCTAAAGGTCTTTAAGGTTTCTTGGTGGATTTACATGTTTGGCCATATTGCTTTCCTATTAACTTCATATATAAGAAAAAACTTTTAACAAAATAAAAATATTTTCCAACCTACCATCCCTATTTAAAAATTCCATATAACCTGAAACACACATGTATTTTTATTTGGCCTTAGGACATCTGCACCCAGCAAAGATTCAGATCAGCCTGCACATTCGTGCAGTCTGATCAGAGTCTTCACTGGTTGCATTTATGATAGCCAAGGATGCAAAGTTTCTTCTTGCAGAAAACAGCCTCTTATCAGACTGTGCAGATGAACAGGCTGATTTGAGTAATTATTGGGCGCACACATCAAAAGGTACATTTCTTGTGTTGCAGCTCCAGTGATGAAATTTGCTTAGCATTAATGCACATGCTTCTGTATAGCTTATAGTGTGCCGTGCTTCACTAACCCGCTTAACCTTTGACCCTCTCAGCAGGTGGAGTTTCAGTTAACACTGCCCATTCCATGGTCTCGAATCGTAAGACTAGTACAATTACAGATCTGAAAAGCAAGGACAAGCACAGCATGGGTGGGAAGACAGGATTCAATACCTCATCCATCGATGGAGCCACTGGCAGCCAGGTATGTGTCGACTAGAATGATTTTTGTTTTGTTAACCCTAGTCCTGCTGAACCCGGATATAGCCTGCCTTTTCAAACAGTGTAGGTCCAGATCAGTTGGCTTAAGCCAACTGATCTGGATCTGCACTGTTTGCCATTTAGTATGTGAATTTATATCAACAATCTGGATCAATGAATCTCATTGGCTGAAAATTAGAATTGGGCATGGCATCTTAATTTATCCAGCAGGACAAGGGTTAAGAAAAAAAAACATAGCATGAAATTAAAAGGAAAAAAATTTAAAAAAAAAATAGTGTGGTTACTCGGTAGGAGTGCCTTAGTGAGGCACTTCCAATTAACCCCAAAATCTTATATTTTTAATGGAAAAGTTAGGAAAATTATCCCAGCATTGCCACAAAATATTTCATAACAAGTTCTAGATTGCATTTTTGCAATTGTTAAGTTTTGCAATTTATTTTATGTTCAGGCTATGCTCTGGTTTTCACAGTGTGCAAATGTATTTCCATTTCCTTGACTATTCTGCTACATCTTCAAGATTATACCATCAACTTATTTTTCTGTTTAACGTTTAGCATGCTGGATAAAAAATTTCAGCAGACTATATTTAGAAATATTTTTCTTATTTTGCAGAAAATATGCTCTGACATTTCATGCATATTGTCTCCAATTTGCATGGAATGTCAAAGCCTATTTTCTGTGAAAAAATAAGAAAAATATCTTAAGTTTGCCATCTGCTGAATTTTCTCAGAGAAGTGGTAAGGGTTAGCTGTCTTTGTCAAAAAAGAGCCTCTTAAAATTACTGTCAAGTATCCAAAAAGAAATATAAATGTAGAAATTCAGTTATCTGTGCTTATAGAAGATCTGAGGAAAAAAAAAGGAAAAGAAGTCATTTTGATAAATTTATGTCCAGAATATGAAATGTTAGTGATTTGCGAAGGCTCAGTTCCGATTATTTTAACATCTCTTCACTCAAGATGATTATTTGAGCCGCATCATGGGGAAAATAGCTGTTATAGCATATGTGAACAGCATAGGTCTCAGCAGAACTATTCACCTATGCAGTAGGCCCAGGAAAAACTTCAGCAAAAGAACTAGAGGTGGCCTTGCTAAGAGGCAGGGCATGCCCACCGAAAGACTGATTTGACGGAAAGTCTGATGAGCCATTTTCTCCTGACACGACACATTTTATCATATCTACCAAATCATTCATGTGCCTATATAATCCTAAATTTGGCCTTAATTTTTTACTGATTTTGTGAGACTGATTTTTGGTTATTCCTGTAGACAGTGATTCAATCTCCGAATAGTGGTAACAGGAGAGGAACAGTTGTTGACTTTAACCTTGATAAGGGTGAAAAGGTCAACCAGGCAAAGAGCAATAATAGTTACAACCAGGTCAAATCTCAGATTTTTTTTTTTTAACCCATAAATGCTTATGGTGTAGGGAATTGTCAGAAAGGGAGAGCACTCTAAGTAAGTTGTTGCCTCCCATTTCAGACCACACTGTCAAAAGAAAATTGTTTACCTGGGATATGAATCTTTTCTCAATGGGAGCTACTCGTAAAGGAAAGAATTTGCACCCAGAGGAAGCAAATTCTTTCCTTTAAGGGTAGCCCCTTTTGAAAAGGGAGGCAAATACTTGCAGGTCAGGGTGATCTCCCTTTGAGGTGTATCCATTCACATTAGCATCACAAAATGGACCTTTGCAAACAGTGTAGGCCCAGGTCAGGTGCTGTGGAAAAATGGGATCTTATCAGGATCTTTACTGTTAGCCATGATAAGATCAGAGGGAATGAAGACAGTTTCTATATAACACCTTTTATATACATAATGGACTCTTTCAACATGCATATGAAACACTTCATTGACAATATATGGGCATTAATGGGTTAAAACTTTTGTTATGATGACAGACAGATAGTTTTAGATAAAAGTGATATTTTGAGGACAGTTTGTATTTTTTGCACTAAAACATATATTGTGGGTACTCATTAGAGTTGCTTTGCTGAGGCAATTGTATTAACCCTTATCCTGCTGAATTTTCTTTCTATCTGGGTCTTCAGAAAGGGGTGCCCTTATCTGAGCACTGGTTATTTTTTGTTTTTCACTGATTTAATTCAAAATTGTACACTTGTGTACCAATAGACAACTTTATTATTAGTGGATCAGCTGTGATCACATGACCATCACATGAAGACAATCAAATGACAAATTATGTTTATTCAAGATACTTAAATGAAAATAAAATCAAGAGATTAACTCCCAATGTGGGCTTGCAGGAAAGATTTGAGTACTTGCATTGTTTCATTCGATTTGTGTACATTAAATTTTATCATTGGAATTTTTAGGTAGAGTCCACTTGCTGGCAAAGGAGCATGTTGTATTTGATAGTATGACAGAAAAAAAAAGATGAAAAATCAGAAAGTAGTGAAATCTGATCATGATTTTGAAGAATAAGTTTACTGATTGACCTTGAATGCAGACAAATAAAGGATCATGTTAAAGCATTTTCCCTCCGCAGTTGGAATACCTTGAACAAAGGGATGAGCCTTTTTTTCTGGAGGTCCTGAAATAAACCCTTGTCATATCATATCATCATAATCGGATTTTTGATTAACGTGCAGGTACAGGGGCAACATCCACATCAATGGGCCCCCTTCCAGATAGCTAGCTTGCTGCACGCATGGCAGATCTATTCTTGTGCTTGCCATGAAAGATTTTGGAACAACTTGTCCTGCTGAATAAATTATGATGCCACACCCACTTTAATTTTCAGCCAATCAGGTTACTTGATCTTCATTGGTGCAATAAATTTGCATACTTGATAGCAAACAGTGCAGATCCAGATCAGTTGGCTTCTTCAGAAGCCAACTGATCTGGATCTACACTGTTTCAAAAACAGGGTATATCCGGGTTCAGCAGGACAAGGGTTAAATAGGTCTACCACATAAAAGCATAAATGTACACGAACAGCAGAAAGAGGGTTAAGTTTCAGCACAAAATTATAAAAACATCCTAACTTACCTACAAATATTATCACTTTATTTAATGCTATGTGTATGCCAGCTGACCTTGTTTGATTTAATTTTTTTTCACTGAGCTTTTTATTTTGCATTTTCAGCTTTTTCATAGCATTTCTATTGAAGAACATTCTTCATATTTATTCTGTTTGTGTTAACTGTTTATTTTGAAAGTTCTTTAGGAATTTTCTCTGTAATTCTGTTTGTTTTTCAAAAGTTCATATGGAATGTTGTCTAAAATTCTGAAAAAGAGGCTTTTAAAAGGCCACAAAAACATCACCTGACTCCTGTTATGTCAACCCTCAAAATGTTGGTATTTGTCAAACAGAGTTTGTTGCAAAATGGTTTGAGTTTCCAGTTTAACTCCGTTCATCTTAACTATTGTCATATCAAACCAAAATTTCCGATTTCTTGGACCTTGACATAGTTCTTTCAACCAAAAAATAATGGTCTTTTTTCTTGTTTGTCCATGAAAACATTCATTGTGGATACTCATTAGAAGCATCATTAGAAGAACCTTGCCAAGATGCTTCTGATGCATGCCCACAGTATACTGTATTCGACCTAATTATCACACAGACCCCTATAAGCACACAGTCAAGCAATTCCTTAGTCTTCAGATTACAGATTGTGTACTTTTATTTATTGCTTTATAAGCGCATATGTCCTTAGTCTTCAGATTACAGATTGTGTACTTTTATTTATTGCTTTATAAGCGCATATGTTGTTGGTACTCATTTGAACTGCCTCGACTTGTCGAGGCAATTCAAATGAGAACCAACAACATATCCTTTCATAAAGAAAATCAGAAAAAAAATTGCATCGGCATCATTAAATATGCCCTCATTCAGTTCCCTGCTTATCTTTCTTGTAAGTTTGCCCTTATTTTGTAGATATTTTTCTACACATTTTACCAGTAATTTTGAAAAACTTTAGCACACGGTGTAGTAATTAGATCGAATACGGTATGTTTTTTGTGGAGAAATAAGAAAAAATATTTATCTGGATACATTTCCTACCTATAGCTACACAGAGTTCAGAGAGAATTGGGTCTTAAAGAATCCATTTGAGCCACGCAGGATAAAAGGTCATTGTGTCATATTCAGTCAGCAAAGACAGACCCAGATCAGTCTGCAGATTTGTACATTCTGATCAGGACCTCTATTTATGGGACTTTTACTTTTTGTGTATGACATACTAATCCTTTGCACATGTTGTGTAAGCGCTTAGATATTGAAGACTGTCTTTGGCCCTGGCCACACTGTTCTGTGTGCAGGCTAGTCTGGATTTTTACAGTATGCTGTTAACACAATCTAGGTTTTGCTTTACCACTGCCTGGCAGACAATTAAAATAAATGAATTCTGAAGCCATCTTTCAGGCGAAAGAATGTGCACAAAACTGGTTAACAGCTTAAAGGACTAAGCCTGTCCAGTAAATGTGTGGTTAGGTAAACTGACCACGCTCGACATGACCCCATTGAGTTGACTGGGCCATAAAACCTCAACACAAACACATATTATAGACACTTTGAGGGATAAATACAGTGAATGTTTTATAATTAGAACAGCCAGGAAACCTTTAACATACATGTAGTTCTAGTTACTGGTTGATCCATTTATCAAAGGCTTTGGTATGTAGAAAATGAATGGCAGGGACTCAAAATTAGTACCAGTTAACTCAGAATTAGTTCCATTTAACCAGGATATTTGAGCCATCAGTGTTATAGTTATCAATATTCTATGTAACAGAGCAAAGGGATGGCATTTTTGCTATATTTTTCTTAGTTTCTTACTTTTTCCAGAAAATAGGGCTTAACATCTCATGCAAATTACTTATATGTGAATCATCTCAGAAGATGATTTCTTTGAAATATTAAAGTTATAAATCGTTATATGAAATGTCCAGCCCTAGTTTCTGGGAAAATAAGGAAAGTCATCACCTTGTTGTCTGTTTAATTCATTTTTAGAGGAACTGTTATATGGTGAGATGTGACCCAAAATTTTGTTATTACAATACATGACTGAAAACATATGAAAATTTAACCCTTGTCCTGCTGAATAAATTAAGATGCCATGCCCACTTCTAATTTTCAGCCAATCAGATTACTTGATCCGGATTGTTGCTATAAATTCACATACTTAATGGCAAACAGTGCAGATCCAGATCAGTTGGCTTCTTCAGAAGCCAACTGATCTGGATCTACACTGTAAAGGCAAAATATATGTGGGTTCAGCAGGACTAGGGTTAATAGACTACAAAGACTTATAGACATGCTGGACAAATTTAGTTTGAACGTATTTTATTTCAAAACATAATATGTTTAAACTAAATTTGTTTATGTCTGTATATGAATGGTTTCAGGTGCCAAGTAGTCCTCCACCACTGGCAGCCCCTATAGCTCGACGTCTCAGTGTGAGTGCCAGTGTAGCAGGAGAAGAAGGTCTCCTGAGTTGTGTATTGCCAGAGGAACTCCTCGTAGAAATACTTGCTGAAAGGCTCCAGGTATGTACAATAATTGAGAGTAATATTTAGTAGGAATGGATACACTTTAACTATTTTGTCACCATTTTGCAAAGGGAGATAAGTTTTGGAGGCATTAGTTTGCTTCCATAAAACTGGAAGCTTTTAAACCCTTGTCATACTGAATGAATTAAGATGCCATTCCCACTTCTGTCAGCCAATCAGATAGCTTAATCCAGATTGTTGATATTATTTTGCATACTGAGTGACAAACAGATCAGTTGGCTTCTGAACGTCTGGATCTACAATGTTTGCAAAGGTGGAACATATTAGGCTTCAGCTGGACAAGGGTAAAAATGGGGGCTACCCTTAAAGGAAAAAAATCACTCTCTGCTCTTAGCGGGAGCAAATTCTTTCCTTTAAAAGAAGTCTCCATTCAGAAGGGAGGTAAATATTGTCATGTCACACTTATCTCCCTTGAAGATGCAACTGTTTCCCTTAGAAAAGCAAAATGCTAGAACAGCTTGTTATTTATGCAGGACCTCATTGGCCAGGAGGTTCAAAGCAATGATTCAGACCATTTACCTCTTTCTGTTGTTTTCAAGACTTCCAGTGCATAGTGCATAATATCAAATAGCTTCCCTCAGTATTTGGTTTGTGTAATCTTGTCTTGTGAGTTAATGAAATGTTTAAACTAAAAGGAGTCATTGAAGCTTACTATATTTACTCTAAATATTTGGACAGACAGGCCTGAAGAAACATTGTAGACCTAGATCAGATGCCACTGAATTTGGCATCGGATCAGGGCCTTTGCTCATGCACATAACTTATATTCCTTCTTTTCATTTAAGGGGACTTTTTACATTTGGAAAATTTTCTGCCATATTTTACAAGGGACACAACTTTTGTGATATCCTGAGCCCAGTTGTTCAAAGCATCATTAGCTTAACAAGTTCGTCAGTGGTCAAAATGTTAACTGTTCTAGTAAGTACAATATCTAATTCACAGGTATTTTTGCTGAAAAGATGTGAGTAGCTTTTGCAAATGCAAAAGCTACTCACATTTTTTTAGCAAAAATATTAGCATATATGCCATATTTAATGATCAAAGTATTAATGATATGTTACCTAACGACATCGTTAGTTTTGAACAACTGGGCCCTGTTTGCTTTACTGTACACCAGTCCTCTTCTGAAAGGCCTACCTTAAAATGAAAGAATTTGCTCCCAGTAGGAGCAAATTCTTTTCATTTAGAGTAAACTCCTTTTCAGAAGGAAGTAAAAAAACTTGATAGAGTTGTCTCCCCAGTATTGATGCCCCCAAATATGTCACATTTTGTTTTATTTTGAACAGTTAAATGATTGTCATCGTGGTGTTGTTTTTGATGGCCTGGAGACATTATTCGCACAGAACCAGTTTACAGCAGGCTCAGCCATTCTTAAAGCTCTCAACAACAGACGATTTATCTTCTTTATCACGCTGAAACTTGACTATCATCGTCTCAAAGAACAGGAAAAGAAAGAGCAAGAAGAGAGAGGTGAATGATTTATTTAGTCTTAAAGATATATTTGCATTTTAGTAACCATTTCTTAGTTCTAGATAAGAGGATTTATATATATATATTTTTTCTTACTTCTCCACAAAACCATGTGTTCTCAGTGCTCATTGGAATTGCCATTTGTTGAGAATTAAGAAAATATCAACACTTTCTGGTTGAAAAAAATTATCCTACCTAAAGCTGTCTATATTCCTCTATAAAGAAATTTAATTTCTTTAGACATTCTGGAATTTCTTCTTTTTAACATTTGTTAGTAGCTTTGAAGGGCAGGAACTGAATTTATTAAGAAATTCTGGAATTTTATTAATGAGAATGTTTTATTTCTTCACCTTTTCTTACATGTAAATACCAAATTCTGAAAGCAATCAGCTCTTATAATTTTCAAGTGCCACTCTATGCAGTCTTTCTTTAGTCAACCAACAAATGTCAGATCAAATGATTGTATATGTAGGCTAATGTGGACCATTGATGTTTGCCACATATCTTTTGCATTTCATGGCATGTTCTTTTGTATATTTCAGAACGTATTGCAAAAGAAAAAGAAGAAGAAGAACGTCATCGGCTGGAAGAAATGTCGGAGGATGAGTATGATGCCTTGACTGAAAAGGAAAAAGCTGAAGTTGACCGAAAGAGACTTGAAATCAAGAAGGAAAGGATAAGAAAGTAAGGATTTTTACCTGCTTTTTTAAGCATTTTTAACTTGTCATTCTGCTATATCTGGTAAGGCTGACACTAGTCACACAAATAAGTAATAGCTTGAAATAAACTCTTATCAATGAAAGAATTATATGAGCCAACACATGAGAAAAGGCACCTTATAGTTTTCTGGTTTGAATGCACATGCACAGTCCCCTATTGGGTCTACAACATGTCTTCAAACAGCAAAGGCTCTAGCAAGACTGTGCTTACGGTAAATGTCCTAAAAATTCGAACACTAAAGCGTCTGACAAAATGACATGCAAACAGTGTGGACCCTGATCAGACTGCTCCTGAAGGAGCAGTCTGATCAGGGTCTACACTGTTTGCCATTCCACTAAATATTTAAAGAAACTGCTGCATAAAAAGCAATAATTAAGCCAAAAGAGTATGGAATAAAGTGTTCGAAATTTTAGGAAATTTACCGTATGCTGGTCTCTTATGTGATAAGTACCCTTTTCTTGTGTGCTAGCTTATATCAGCAACAGACACAGGAACCTCACAGGAACCAGGAACATGGTTCATTATATCATGGTTTATATGTAACAGGATTAAAAGATGGACTCCAAAACTATTGTGCTCAAGCAAAAATATATAGATTCTATAGCAAAGTTACTATTTATGGTCATTTTTCTATGTGTTCTCTACATTTTTTTTGGATACAACTGATGTTTATCTAACTGGTCTTTGCTTTGGATAAAGTGCAGGCCTCCTAGCAAAACCTATAAAACCTATAATAACCTATAATTTTGTGTAAAACCTATAAAACCTTTATTTTGTTCATAAAACCTATAAAAAGCCTGTATTTTCATGACAAAACCTATATTTTTCACTTTTTGAACCTTCTCGCGATTCAACCCTAACTTTTCTTCAAAATGCCTTACTATTTTTACTTATTAGTCCCAAAAAAATGATGAAAACTGTCAAGAAATTGTAATTTTTTCCTCGCTTTCTTCACTTGCTCGGACTTTGTAAAATTCAGATCAACTTTATCTGAGTAACTGTGGCGCAAAAATTCATCGAATAGTTTTTCTTCAGTTTTAAATCTTTATATGTTTGGAAGAACCTTTTTTTAACCTATATTTTTTATTGAAAAACCTGTAAATAACCTATATTTTGAGTAAGAAGAACCTATATAAAAACCTATATTTTCAAAGTGGGCCACTAGGAGGCCTGAAAGTGTGATAAAGAGGCAGTGGTGTAACTTTTTACACAGATTGAAATGAAACTGCTGTCATCCAAAGAATTACAGTCGATTCTCATTATCTAGAAGTCCAAGGGACTCTTTGAAATACTTTGAGATATCCGTACCTCAACATATCAGATTTGCAGCATTGAGGAAAAAATAAATCAAACAACTCTGTTTCAGAAATGAATATGTAATTTGACTCCTGAAATTAGAGATGTATTGAAAATATTGTGGAAAAGAGGAGAAATTGCTCCTTAGGAGCAATTTCTCCTCTTTCCCCAATATTTTATTACCTGTGGGACAAGATTTTCACTTCGAGATAAGCAGTTATTCGAGATAAGTGAAGTTGAGATAACGAGTCACGGAGGGTCGACTGTATTCAGCAGAATACTTGGTTAATTTGATATAGTACAAAACTGTAAAACAAACTATTCTTTTCCTTTATTAGAACAGTTATAGGTCACAAGTCATTGACTTTACATTGGTCTTCAGGTTTCATTTCTCCACTAGGAATTGCAGCAAATCTACAGGCAAACATGTTTCATCAAATATACTGCATGCCTGCATGAAACTCTTTTAATCTGGCGGATGTGCATGGGATGCTTATTGTAACAGCAGAATGAGAAAATATGCATTTGCTGATGGCTTTAACTACTCCACTCGCAGCAAAACTAATGAAATCTAATTGGAGACAGTGATTAGTTAACTCCCCTGAGTACTCTCTGTAAACAACAAGGTTCAAGTAAATTGGATTCCTCTGTTTTTATCATTACCGTCTTCATTAAGTATACCTTTTCCAAGAGAAGTCTAATTTAAACATTCATATGCCCATAAAACTTAAAAAATGTCAAAGAGAAATATCATTTTTGTGCAATAAAGTATATAATGTTAGTAAACCTTTAGTGCTGATATTCAAAAAATTTAAAGTTAGAAATCAGGGCCTAGTTGTTCAAAGCATCGTTAGCTTACTGAGCTCGTTAATGTTAACTGTTCTAGTAAGTACAATATCTAATTCACGGGTATTTTTGCTGAAAAAATGTGAGTAGCTTTTGTAAATGCAAAAGCTACTCACATTTTTTCAGCAAAAATATTAGCAAATATGCCATATTTAATGATCAAAGTTTTAACGATACATTGACTAACGACATCATTACTTTTGAACAACTGGGCCCAGTTGACCTTCATGTATGACAAAAACAGAGGATTCCAATTGAAATAACCCAGTTAGTATTTGATCTACCTTGAACTTAACCTGTCAAGGGAGGTAATAGTTAAGTTATTACAGAATTATTCTGACATTTCATTTCTGTTCCTTTGATTTTGATACTAGGTTAATGGAGGTGTGAGTACATGTTTGGCAGTTTTAGTTCCATTATATGTTAAAACTTTAATTGTTTAAATCTTCAAAGATGACTTTAATTGTTTAAGCTTTAATTGTTTAAATTGTCAAAGAAGAGTCAAAAGATGTGGCTGAAAAAATATGTATACCTAATGTTACAGATGAAACAAAGATATCACATGCCTATATGCAAAAGTTGTATAAAGCAAAGACAAATTCTCAGAAATGTTCAGTGAAAATATGGATATTTCAGAAAAGCTATCAATGAGAAATAAATGATTAAAAAAGGATTAAACATATAGTCTCTAAATTATGAAAAATCATTCTGCACTAAAATAGATGATGCATTGTTAGTTTCTTGTTAAGCTGAGCATTCTGGGTAAAATGGGTAAAAATTTCAGCAGACGACATTTTGAAATATTTTTCTTATTTTTTCCAGAAAACAGGTTTTGAAATTTCAGGCAATGGAGATAATTTGCATGAAATATCAAATCCTGGTTTCTGGGGAAAATAAGAAAACTGTTTTCAATTTGTCATTTGCTGCATTAATCCAGAGAATGATAAAGGTTATAACTGTTATTTTTTACCATAGCAAAGTAGAGGAAGTTGAGACAGTTAGGTACTGTGTTGTTGTGACTAAGTAAATTTCTTAACACTTTCCATGCTGGGTTAATATTTCAGCAGATAACATTTTGAAATATTTTTTTTTTATTTTTCCTAGAAAATAAGATTTGACATTACATGCAAATTGTTGAGACAATTTGCATTAAGTGTCTGATGCTATTTTCTTGGAAAAATAAGAAAAAATATCATTTTGTCATCTGCTGAATTTGCCCATAGCATGGTAAGTGTTAATACTTTCACATACTTTGACAGAAGTGTGCCAGTTGCTTTGGTTCATGTCTGACACAGACAGTTTTATTAATTAAAGAAGCTGGTAACGTTGGACACACTTTTTATATGTATTCTCACCAATATGTGATTGTAGTCAGTCATCACTGTTTTCATAGTGTCAGATTAAGTTTACATCTTACCATATTTAGCCTAAGTATTGGGACGTCTGAACCCCCTACCATACTTATCCTAAAACTTGAACAAGTCCATTTTACCACCTGTTGCTGTGTTGAAAATTTTTAAAAGAAAATCAAATTTGTAGATTCTAATCAGGGCCCAGTTGTTCAAAACTAACGATGTCATAGTTAACATATCATTAAAACTTTGATCATTAAATATGACATATACGCTAATATTTTTGCTGAAAACATGTGCAAAAGCTACTCACATTTTTTCAGCAAAAATACCTGTGAATTAGATATTGAACTTACTAGAACAGTTAACATTTTGACCACTAATGAGCTCATTAAGCTAACCATGCTTTGAACAACTGGGCACCATTGGATCTAGGTCTACACTATCGGGGCCGTCTGTCCCCACTTATGGTAACTATGGTATAAATTTAAGTTAGATGAAAAAATAAACATACAGATATATTTGAAATACATGGCATTTTGTAGCTCAGTCCTTGGGATTTTTGGGTCGATTGTTAATAGTCGAGCCATAGTATATAAACGCCAAAATTTCCTTAAGTTAGTTTTCCATGGCTTATAATTGACCAATGAAATCAAACCCTGTGTTAGACGAAATCCAGGTAACAGTTATTTATAGCCAAGCTATTGCCGTTCGGGACCATTTTCCCATCCTACACTCAGAGATAATCAACCCACCAGTGCTGTCAGTGCTTTGATTACAGTTATTATAATTATCATTACCAGTTCCCCTTTATAGCTCAGGATAAGGTACTTTTTTAACCCAAAAATTTAGATATTTTAGTTCTCCATGAAGACATGCTGTGGGTACTCATTAAAAGCACCCTCTAATTGGTAGCACAGCATATGTTTTCATTGAGAAATGAGAAAAATATTTACCTGATACATCCTCTTGTCTTGCGCTATGTTCAGTTAAGTTAACTCTTTTGTTAGTTTCTGATATTTCTTTAAAATACTGTTGCAGCATGCATTTGTGAGTATTATATAAAAAAATGATTTGATGTGTTTTATGATGTTTATGGTCGTCTAGCTCAAAATGCAGAATATAAAGATCAGACATAGATATCATGTATCTGCATTTGTTCTGTTTCTCCATTATAATATATTTGTAAATAAAGTATCTTGTAACAAATCTAGTTGAAAATGAGACATGTATCTGTTTGAGTTATTTTCTCTGAGCTTTAAAACTATTGGCTGTCAGCATTCTGCAGGAAATTATGAAATAATGAATATATCAACTTTACCTTATCAATGGTTTAGAAGCAGACCTATTGAAGTAATTTGCATAAGTTTTACATTTTCTTATACCAGCCTATGAGCTTTAAATGTATGTTAACTTTGAGTGTGTATTATTTTAACTCTTAAAATGCCAAGAAAACCTGCATCTGAAAATGTCGTCTGTTTATGCCGTCTGCTGAATATTCTTGCAAACTTCTCAAACCTATTTTTACATACAGGCAAACAGTGTGGACCCAGTTCAGACTGCTCCTAGAGGAGCAGTCTGATCTGGGTCCACACTGTTTGCAAATATGCCAATGACTTTTAAAATCACAAGCAGATGACAAAGCTGATGACAATTGTTGTGATTGGCAGTTTAAGGGTTAAGATCATAGCTCCAGATAGAGGGGTATGAAGAAATTATTTTTCTTTTTCTCCATGAAAACAGATGTTTTTGGTACTCATTAGAAACACCTCACTGAGGTGCTTCTAATGAGTACCCACAACATGTATTTTAATGGCGATATAAGAAAAATATCAACAAATATTTGGTTGAAAAACTCTTATCTAGAGATATGAAGATACAGCAGCATATAACTGTCACTACATTATGTGTACCTTAGGGTATCCACACCATACAGAGCATCACACTAAACTCAAGACCCTTTGAACTTATATTTCTTTCCAGGAGAAGGACTTCTTTTTTGGACATGATCAATTCGTAGTTTTTGACATAAAAGGCTAGAAAGCTGCTTAGTTGCCATAATGAGTGATTAATAGCGTAGGATAAATCCTTTAAGATAACCTGAGGCATCATTTTGCATGAGTCAGACTAAAAAGAATTTTCTAGGACACAGTATGCTGCTGTAGTGTTTGTTATTGAAATTTTTCATTGCATTGTCTCTGTCTAATTTACCTACTTGTTACTTATGTTACATGGTAGGTAATGTCTAGTTCCTTATGATTTGTTGGATGTGAATGTGACTGTTTACTGCATCTTTTGGTAAATAAGTCGATAACTTTTTTCTGATGGTTTATACAGCGCATTTGATTAACCCTTTCATCCCTATATACCAGTACAGATATCCTTGCAAACAGTGCAGATCCAGATGAGCCGGTGACACAGCTTATGGGACAGCTTGTCATGAGCCATCTCATCGGGATCTGCAATGTCTGCCATTTTGTTATTGGTTTTTGACTGACATCCCTGTTTGCAACAATTTGTTTATAAAATTCACAGAATGGAAGAGTCATTTGAGAAACTCAGGGTTGAGAGATTTAAAACATTGTTAACCCTAGTCCTGCTGAACCTGGATATGTCCTGCCTTTGCAAACAGTGTAGATCCAGATCAGTTGGCTTCTGAAGAAGCCAACTGATCTGGATCTGCACTGTTTGCCATTAAGTATATGAATATTTATCAATAATCTGGATCAAGTAATCTGATTGGTTGAAAATTAGAAATGGGTGTGGCATCTTAATTTATTCAGCAGGACAAGGGTCAGTGTTTCTTTTTCTGTTATAAACAGTACCCTGAATACTTCAGTTCTTTATTCTTATAGAATTGATGTAGTTATTCTTTTACATTACAACATTCCTATGTTTTTGCATCATACATAAAAGATAGAAAACTGAAGAACTTTTGCTATTTAAAAGTAATATAAACATTTTTTGTTTTCACCAAAACAAAAACATAGTGCCTCACCATTGGCAGCAACACCTTTACCAAATGAAAAAAAAAAAAAAAATGAAAACATAATTCACTGTAATGGTGCTACATTCACTGTATATTTTCTACCTCTATAATTTAATTTACAAGATTTATTTCCTCGTTCAGTTTTTCTGTTTCTGTCACAAAAGAAACAGGAATTGTTTTCAACTTATACACCATATTCACTTATAGTCCAGAATTTGCAGTAAATCAGCATTAAATTTGTCTTGTTATGTTCTGTTTGAAATTATTCTCTGACTTGATTCCATTATAATGTATTGATACAAGATAATAATACACCATTCATATCTTATTTAGACTGTTACAAATTTCATATTAAAACCATTCTTTTCACTAGCGTAGCATATCCATGCCTTTCGCTTAAAAAATAACAGACGGTCTTCACTACCCGATTTTCAGACTTGTCATTCCACGAAGAAGGTTCATGAAAACGTATCATTTTCTCTAACATGCTGTTGCTAATTTGCTCATAGCTGCCATAGAATAAATGTTTTGTTCTTTGTGTGATTTGAGACAAGCTGAATCTAAGAAACAAGCGGTTTCCTGGGCCCAGTTGTTCAAAGCTAACGATGTCGTTAGTTAACGATTCGTTAAAATTTACTTAGAGTGATACGCAAATATTCTGAAATTTTTTGCTGAAAAAATGTGAGTAGCTTTTGCAGTGCAAAAGCTACTCACATTTTTTCAGCAAAAAATGTCAGAATATTGTATATTGAATTCACTAAAACAGTTAACGAAATGACCCTTAACGAGCTCGTTAAGCTAACGACGCTTTGAACAACTGGGCCCTGAACATTTGCTTGTTAACGAGCATTTTCTATGGCTTATGTGCTTTTGTATGCATTTGACTTACTAATATATTTTGCGTGAATTTTTGTTTGATGTCCTGTTCTGTACTAAAGTATGCAGTACAGCTGATGTCCATTTTTACTTTCAAACTTTTTGCAGAACAGCTCTAAGAAGTTCATCAATCATACATAGTAATACAAAATGCTGCTTTGTACATTACAAATGTAAAATAAAAAATGAAATAAACATTGCAAAACTCTTTGATGAATGTGAATGTCTGATATTTCTCTGCCATGATAAAAAATCAAGATAAATATGAATGATTGTTACACTTCAAACATTCAGGCTACAAATACTCCAACTACACCCTTAGACTACAGACAGGTCATTTTTTTTTTGCTTACAGTATGTTGGTTTGTTGCTTGTTTTTAAAATTGATGTTTTCTTTAATTGCTGTGGCACTGAAGATACGAGAAGCTCGTATGTCTGAGCTAACATATCGCAAAATGTAATGAATATTACCTTTCAAATTATGCTTACCTTGAAGGAAAGATAAAGTTGTGAATTACTATGAGCTCTGCCATGCAAAAGTGTGCCTTCAGACTGTATCCAGACATTGAATACCCAGGTCAGCCTGAGCCTTTATGCTTACAGAAAATTGGGTACTATAGAAGAAAAAAAAATGTCTGGTATAATACCAGGGCCCAGTTGTTCAAAGCATTGTTAGCTTAACAAACCTGTTAGGGGTCAAAATATTAACTGTTCTGGTAAGTACAAAATCTAATTCAAACATATGTTTGTTGAAAAAATGTGAGTAGCTTTTGCAAATGCAAAAGCTATTCACATTTTTTCAGCAAAAATCTTGTTGTATATGCCATATTTAATGATCAAAGTTTTAACGATACGTTAACTCACAACATTGTTAGTTTTGAACAACTGGGCCCAGATTGGACTGCATGCCTTCACTGGCTGATCTGGATCTCAATTGTTTGCATTATGCTTCAACGATTTTTTTTTTTTTTTTTTTTTTTGCACTGTTCTGTAAGAAAAGTAGTCTTTGGTGCATTTGCAAGCATCAAAAACCTCGGTCAGTCTATATATTTTCTTTTAGTCAGAGAAGGATATTTACTGTTCCTTTCTACATTCTACAGTATCCTAGGATTCTGTAAGCAGATAGTAAATGTCCTGATCAAATAGCATAGATACATCAGGGCTCAGTTGTTCAAAGCATCGTTAGCTTAATGAGCTCATTAATGGTCAAAATTCTAACTGTTCTAGTAAGTACAATATCTAATTCACAGGTATTTTTCTGAAAAAATGTGAGTAGCTTTTGCAAATGCAAAAGCTACTCACATTTTTTTCAGCAAACATATTAGGGTATATGCCATATTTAATGATCAAAATTTTAAGGATATATTTACTAACGACGTCATTAGTTTTGAATAACTGGGCCTAGATGTTTATGTTTATACATATATGACCTGAAATACCCATTTGGGCATGGCTCATTTGAATGAGTGAATCAGAGAACATGATAAATTTTCATGAACTGTAAGCTCTAAAGTTTGCCATTACATAACAGTCTTTGTTATGCAAACAATATGATAATACTGTGAGGTAAAATACACCACAACCTCTTTATAGCACTATTGTTGGGGTCCATATTATAAACCGTGTTAGTTAAACAACCATGTTATATCCGAACAAAAATGTATAGATTATATTAAAAAATGACCATTTATGGTCATTTTTCAATATAATCTATACATTTTTGGGATCCATCTTTGAACCGTGTTATATCCAAAACCATGTTATAACGAACCATGTTATAAATGGGTTGTAGTGTAATCAGGAATTGATGATAAAAAAGATGAAGTTTTAATTATTATAAGATTTATATATATTAACAACAGATGTTTATAAAGGTCCATTGAACAAACATTTTATCAATATATAAATTGTTAACAAAGTATCCTATGAAAAAATATTTTAAAGATTTTACCAAAATATATAAATGTTTACAGAATATTGTCTGAAAAGAAGGCTTTTACCAAATCTAGTAGGGAAATAAAATTAAATCGAAAGTGTATCAATTTCAGAACTTTCCTGCTTGAAAATTTAGGAAGACTCACTTTCATAGAGAGGCTCTATCTATTGGGCCAGAGAAATAGATAGGCTTCCTGATACTTTTGCAGCAGGAATGCTGGTAGCCCAAGGCAGAAATATGTGAAGATACTCAGGAAATGCCACCATGATGAAGCAAAGTTTTCCCAAGGCACCAAAAGAAGAGGAACAAAGAGTGACACAACAAACATCATGAAAACATACCTATATAATTTTGACCCCCTTAAACCCCACTTTTATATAGTAAAACTGAGGTTTACAAGGGTATACATTATTTTTCTTATTACTGCATAAAACATAGATTGTGGGTACTTGTTAGAACCGCCTCGCTGAGGCAGTTCTAACAAGTACCCACAATCTATGTTTTGAGCAGAAATATGAAAAATCTCAGAGAGTTTTTTATCTGAAAATTTTCAGTTTTTTGGAGGTGAAATTTTCCATATATTTGAATAGGCATGTTTTCGTAATGCATCATATATGAAACCAAAGATGCACAAACAAAGAGCTCCAACAGAGGAACCACCTTGGAATCTCAGTAGAAAAAAACTCCTGAAGGCATAAATCAGATTTACTGGTGTGAAACCTTGCCTTTAATTCTGATGTGGCTCCAAACTACAAACATATGTTTGGTCTGCATAGGGGTCATTTACCTCATCAGTGAAATATCACAGTGAAACATGCATAATCACAAACACTAAAATTAAAACAGCATAGGTCCTGGGTTAGGTGAAAGTCCCACAAATTCAGAGCCAGTGTCTCGGTATGAGTAAAATACTGTTGATGGGAACATTAAACTTCAGCTCAGCAATAACCATTTACAGATGAATGTACTTCAAATACAATAATCATTCTAGAAATAGATAGATTATTTTAATAGTATAAATTTACCTTTGTCCAACTAATTGTATCCAGAATTAGTTTATGTTTATACCGTTATCATTTTGTCATAAAAAACACTTAAACATGATGAATCAGCCATATTACAGAAAAAACAAACTGCCATTACAGGAAAAGTGACATGATTATGCTCTGTGATTATGCTTTTTGACAGTTCATACAAAATGCCATTTGCAGATATTTTTATTTGGGGTACAAATAGTTAAGTTGAGATTTTTTTTTACATGGCGCTGTTAAGACAATAGAGTTAGCACGTCTAATGAGTTAAATTCTGACATTTTAATACAGATTTTGTAATCTTTTCCTTTATCATTTTCAGAGAGAGAGAAGCTAAAGAAGAACAAGACAGACTTGAGAGAGAAAAAGCTGAAGAAGAGAACAGACTTAGAGAAGAAGAAAAGTAAGTTAACGCATAACATGCTGAGTAAGCTTTTCAGCAGATGATATATTAAAATATTTTTCCCCAGAAAATAGGCTTTGATATTTCATGCAAATTGTCTCCAATAGAGACAGTTTGCATGAAGTGTCAAATCCTGTTTTGGGGGAAAAATAAGAAAAATATTAGTTTGTCGTGCTGAATTAACTCAGAGAGTGGTAAAGGTTTATGCTTCTTAGGTGTGGAGCTAACCACAGATGTTTCTTTAGCAGGTGGAACTTGTGCACTGCTGGAACTCATAAGCCAGTGACAAGAGGGCTGGCATGTAAACTTGATTTTACTTAAACATTTTGCAGCAAACTTCTAATGTGTACATTCTGCTTCTCAATAGATGAGTGATACATTTGAATTAATGTTGATGTATACACAGGAAAGACATAACCCCCATTTGCAAAGGTTGATCATTTTTGGCAGGAAATTCGCTTGTAAAAGAAACCTGTCAAAAACAGGGGCTATTCTTAACCCTTGTCATGCTGAATACATTAGGATGCCATGCCCACTTTCAATTTTCAACCAATCAGATTACTTGATCCAGGTTGTTGATACAAATTCAGATACTTAATGGCAAACATTGAAGATCCAGATCAGTTGGCTTCTTTAGAAGCCAACTGATCTGGATCTACACTGTTTATAAAGACAGGATATATCCGGGTTCAGCAGGGTTAATGAATTTGCTCCCAGAGTGAGGAAATTCTCTCCTCTAAAGTGGCTCTCTGTCAGAAGGAATACAAATAGTTCTGTTTCTGTCAGAGTTATTTCCCTTGTACCCATACCCCTTAATATCAGGGTATGTAAATGTATAAAATACAAGCCTAAATCTGGAAAGCTTCTATCCCACTGTTCAGCTTTATTGTTGTAATAGAGGATGGTTGAAAATTAAAATGTATCTCTAAAGTGTAACATAAGTAGTAATACTTCATTATAGCTTAAATGCTTCATGTTTAGGAGAATAGTATTTTAATAGAGGAGGGGTACTCCCGTCTGAAAAGTTCTGCTATAAATGAAAAGAATTGGCTCACAAGGGGAGCAAATTTTTTCCTTTAAATGCACTCAGAAGGGCATTGGTATGCAGAAAAGCAAACAAGAAGTCACAAAAGTTACCTCCCTTGTATAGTACGGCAGGAAATCTACCAAGTATATCGAGTTACCTTAAGTAATATACTTTTAAATTCATTTACATTCATTGACAGAATGGCCAAGAAACGTGGAAGGAAGGCCAAGGAAGGGAAGGACGAGACTGGAAAGGATGGTAAGAAGAGTCAAGCTGCAGGCAAGGGGACATCAACAAGTCAAGAGAAAATGAAGATACCGGGTAAACACGATGTAGACCATGCTGTCAGTAAGACAGGATCTAACACAGAGAGACCGGAGTCACATCAGACCGAGAAAAGTGATAGTCAGACTGCTGTTGATGTTGACAAGTGAGTTCAGGAATACCATATTTACTTAAATATTTAGACAAACAGGCCTGAGCAAACAGTGCAGACCCAGATCAGATGCAGCAGGATGCTGCATCTGATCAGGGTCTACACTGTTTGCCACTCATTCAATGTTTTTTTAGACACATCATAACATAATGAAATGGACATGTTTTAATTTCTGGACAAGTACAATAAGAGGTTAAGTGGTCTGAAAACTAAGGATTATTAACCCGTTTATGCCAAGTGGATTCTTCTACTTTAACTCTTTGGATAGGTTCATTTCCTATATCAGGGGTGCCTGGTTAGTTTGTATTATTGTCATGTTTTGTAGAAATATCCAAACTTAATGCAAACAGTGTAGGCCCTGATCAGATGCCGCATTTTGTGGCATCTGATCTGAGTCTACACTGTTTGTCTGTGTCCCTTTTATGGGATGCTAGGCTTATATAGGTTAAGGTAATTGAGCTGGGGCTCATTTGGATCATGAGGTCCCTGGTTCTAATTCTGCTGGAGGCGGAATTTATCTCATGACTTTATGGCAGAGCCTTTCAGTATCACCCTTTCATCATCTTGATATGACTTTGATAATGTTGAAAGGGCTGTAAATTACCAATCAGCATCATGAGCTGGAGCACATGAAAACCAATACACCATATTTTCTACAAATACTGCATCACTACCCCCATAGTGTACAGTGGCTTGTCCTTTTTTTTTTCTTACAAGTTGATCTGATTAGCAGATGATGTATGAATAATGTTCTGTATGAATAATAGACAGTTAAGAGAGGGTATCCACAATATATTTTTCTTATTTATCCACAAAAACATATGTTGTGGGTATTCATTAGAAGCACCTTATAGTATCCACAAAAACATATATTGTGGTTATTCATTAGAGGTGCTTCTATGAGGTGCTTCTAATGAATACCCACAACATATGTTTTAGTGAAGAAATAAGATGAATCTGAGTACATTTTGGCTGAAAGGAACCTTATCTGGACCTACGGGACTTGATCAGATTGCTGAAGGAACAAGATGACAATTTGCATGAAATGTCAAAACCTATTTTCGGAAAAAAAGAAAAGAATAAGAAAAATATTTTGAAATGCAATATTATGATATTTTTATGCAGCATGCTAGTCATTAAAAATATCGATACCTTATTTTCTGGCTAAATAAACATGGTACAATGTTTTACAATTTCCTTATTTGACTTTTATTTCTAATCTCAGGGCTAAACCTAAGAAAGGCAAAGAAGCAAAGAAGGATGGGAAAGATAAAGCTAAAGAAGGGGAGCCACCTCCCGTTGAAGAACCTGTGAGAGATCCTGTGAAAGAGGCTGAACTCCTGCTCATGCAGAGGTGAGAAAGACTGTGACAAGATGCAATATGATCTGAGTCTTCACTGTTTGCCTTTCTGTTAACCCTTAAACTACAAATCACAACAGTTGTCGTCTGCTTTGTCACCTGCTTATGATTTAAAAAGTCATTTCTGCAAACAATGTGGACCCAGATCAGACTGCTCCTTTAGGAGCAGTCTGATCTGGGTCCACACTGTTTGCCGGTATGCAAAAATAGGTTTGAAAAGTTTGCAAAATATTCAGCAGACGACATAAACAGACGACATTTTCAGATGCAGGTTTTCGTGGTGTTTTAATGGTTAACAGTTTTTAGACACATCAACAAATCAAATAGTCAAATAGATGTTCAAATTCTAGGATAGATTATGGTCAACAGAAAATGTTATCTAAATATGTAATAGTTGGAAGCTGTAACTCCTGGCCATATTTACAATAAAATCCTTTTGGAGCAGTCTGAGCTGAGTCTACACTATTTGCATATGCCTGTATGTCCAAATATTTAGGGTAAATGTGGTACAACAAATGTCAAGTTCTATTTTTGAGGGAAAGTAGGGAAATATTTTAAAATCTTGTTCACAAATATTTAAATTCAACAGATTACATTATTTGTTTGTGTTGAGGTTTTACGGCCCAGTCAACCCAATGTGGTCATGTCAAGCGCGGTCAATTTACCTAACCACACGTTTACTGGGCAGGCTTAGTCCTCTAAGCAGTTAACCAGTATTGTGCACATTCTTTTGCCAGAAACTGACAACTGCCCTTCTTGAATCAGCGGAAGGGAGAGAATGACCATAGAAAATATTTCATGATCAGTCTCCACGAAAGAATGTTGCCGACCTCGGTGGGGAGTTGAACCCGTGACCTCCTGGTCTCCAGTCGGACGGCGCATCCAACTGACAACAGATTACGTTAACCTTTACTACCCTCTGGGCAAATTAGCAGATGACCAACCAGCAATATTATTCTTATTTTTCTCAGAATAAGGAGACAATTTGCATGAAATGTCAAACCTTATTTTCTAAGAAAAAATAAGAAAAATATTTCAAAATGTTGTTCGCTGAAATTTTTACCCAGCATGCTAAGCATTAATTCATTTTTTAAATCCCCAGATTCCGAACATTTGAAGCCAATCAGAAGGAACTAATTGAGATGGTTGAATTCTGGGATAGAACTACTTTGAGTATAAAACGCCCAAGAACCCCATCAGAGAGATCAGATGAAGATGGACATTTGCAGCACCCTCCCTCTGGCAAAAAAGGGAAGGGTAAAGGTAAGAAACAGTTTATCATTTGGCTTTTTATTTTTTTTATTTTTAATTTGTTTTTGCTGTGTTAACCCTTCTCTTGCTGAGCACGACATGCCCTGTCTTAGCAAACAGTGTAGATCCAGATCAGTTGGCTTCTGAAGAAGCCAACTGATCTGGATCTGCACTGTCATTAAATATGTGAATTTCTATCAAAAACCCAGATCAAGTAATCTGATTGGAAATTAGAAGTGGGTGTGGCATCTTAATTTATTCAGCATGACAAGGATTAACACTGAAATTTACATTGGTTTCTATTCAGTTCTCCAAATGGCTTCTTAAACCATAAAGCGCTATGCAAATTTGTATAGATGCCATTCTAAAGGTTATTTTATTTTATTTTTTTTTTTTTTCAGGTAAAAGTAAAATGACATTTTATGTGAATTGTCTGCTAGGCAGGTGATTCACATAAAATGTCAAGCATTATTTTCTCTGGAAAATAAAAAAAAATATATTTCAAGGTGTTATCTACTGTAGTTGAGGGTTAAATGTTTTGCCATTCTAAAAGTATGTGAGCATTTTTTAATTTGTAAGGTTTCATTTGTTTGAAATATTTTCATCTGCTGATAGACCATATGGGTTGCTTCATGTGAAAAAAAAAAGTCTTCAGGAAAATTTAAATGTTTATGCCAGACTGGATTCCTGTCTGGTGAAGGCATGCAAATTTTGCCAAAAACAACAGAGGATTTCATAGAATTTAGAAAGTGAAGCCTTATCATATATGCTATATGCCTGATCAGACTTAGTTAGTCTATAGAGTTTAGTGTAGAACTCTCTAGTTACAATATAATACAGAGTTTAAGGAGCATTAGAATCAGCTAAACTGTTTAGACCCTAGAACTCAGTTTTAAAGGTGGGTTGCGAAGGCCCTGATTATACTTGCCAAAAGATATTCATTAACTCTTAAAGCGCCAATCACAGCAGACAATATTCTTTTTTTTTTTTTTTTTTGGTATTTTTAAGGGTAAATATACTGCTTCTCATATACATACCTTGTATTAGTGTTAGTTATTTTGATTAGTCTTGCTAATACATGTAGTTATATTCTTCAAGTAGAAATAGACCAGAGACAGGGCAGATTAAGAGGGGGTTCAAGGGGTTGAGTCAAACTCCCTATTGACTCAAAATTTCATTTTTCATGGAAGTCTTTGAAAATTTGATAAATTTGGGATACCGTTTTTATCCTAAATATTCACATGCATTACTCTTTACCGTATATTTCTCTTCAGCAAGCCCATTTTACTACTTATGAAAGTGTGTAAAAATGCTGGATGAGTGGCAAACAGTGTAGACCCTGATCAGATGCTGCCCTCTGCAGCATCTGATCAGGGTCTACACTGTTTGCTCAGGCTTCTCATTCTGAAAACATAGAGTAAAGTATGGTAATTTGATCAAATTGAACCCCCTCAGAAATCATCCTGGCTCTGCCCCTGATAGATTCAGATCAGACTTTTTTCAGTCATACAGTATTGATATTGTCTTATTTCTCCACAAAACATATTGTGGGTACCCATTAGAAGCACCTCTGTGAGTACCTACAATGTGGGTTTTTGTGCAGAAAAAAAAAATAAGAAATACTTTTCTGGATTCCTGTCTGATTTGGAGCAATGATCTGATCATGTTCTGAAGTACTTTAGAAATGTACATTTTTTATCAGGGACTGCATGTGCCATGCAAACACAGCTTATTCTGATCAGGCTGATCTGAGTATTTCTTCTGCACATCAAGAGAGAGAGAGAGGGGGGGGAGGGAGAGAGAGATAGAGAGACTTCATGGTTTATAGATTGTTAGAGAGAAGTCCTTCTGAAAACATTAAGATGCCACGCATATTTCTAATTTTCAGCCAATCAGATTACTTGATCTGGATTGTTGCTATAAATTCACAAACTTAAAAGCAAACAGTGCAGATCCAGATCAGTTGGCTTCTTCAGAAGCCAACTGATCTGGATCTACACTGTTTGCAAAGGCAGGACATATCTGGGTTCAGTAGGAGTAGGGATAACAATGAAGCCTCTGTTCAGAATATCCAGATATGCAAGCAGGTCTGAGTCCTCAGTGTTCATACATACAACATACTTTGTTTTACTATAGCCTGACTGAAGTAAAATAGATACATGTGAAAGACTTTGCCATTTTGCAAAGGGAGATAAATTTTGCAGACAGGAAATTGCCTCTTGTAATTGGAACCTTTCAAAAAACAGGGCTACTTTTAAAGGAAAGGGTTTGCTCCTAGAGAGAGCAAATTGCTCCTAGAAGAAGAAAATTCTTTCCCTTTAGCAACCCCCCCCCCACCCCCTCCCCCTCACCCATTTAGAAGGGAGGATAATATTTCATCGTCAACAGTTATTTCCCTTCGAGATGTAGCTATTTCTTCCTGAAATTGTTTATGTGCATGTCTTTAAGTTGTAGGTCCAGATAAGTTGATAGTTTTGGTGAAATTTTCAACAATTAGGGTTATATTTGCACTAAAACATATCTTATGGCCATTCAACCTGATACCCACATGATGTATTTTAATACAGAAGCAAAACAAATCAGCTTCTGAAAACGCCTCTTTATCTGGGCCTATTGTCAGTTTCTACACAGTCTAACTGTCTTTGAACTTTATGTTTTGTCTAGTTAGTGTTAACTTACTTTAGTCTGTTCCTTTAGCTACCATCCAAGAAATACCAAGTGAAAAACAGAGCCGTAAAATGTCAACCGGGTTTCTTTCAAATGGTATATATTATATATATAATCTTGAACACATTTCATTTATTATTTTTACTAAATATCATATACGTGTGGTTGGAAAAAAATTTGGATATTGCTCAAGAGCTTATTTATTTCACAAAGCTTTATACTGTCTTATAGTCAGTGGATACATCTTGAAGGGAGATAATTCTGACATGAAACTCATTGCCTCCCTTCTCAAAGGGGGCTAATCTTAAAGGAAATAATTTTACTTGTCCTGGTTGATCATTTCCTTTAAGAGTAGCTTGTTTGAAAAGGGATTCCAATAACAGAGAAGTAAATTCTTTCAAAATGAACACTCTATTCAAGGTGTATTCATTCACATCTTTGAACTGCTGTTTTTACAAGGGCAAAAACTTTCTTCTTTGACTTTTTTTTTTTCATTTTATATACATAGCATAAAAAATGTAAAATTAGCAGACAAAATATGTGTTGTTTTTTTTTTATTCTTTCCTAGAAAATATGACAGCATTCTTAAAAAAATCATCTTAACTCTTAAAGCGCCAAGAAAAACTGCATCTGAAAATGTCGTCTGTTTATGTCGTCTGCTAAATATTCTTGCAGACTTTTTCAACCTATTTTTGCATACAGGCAAACAGTGTGGACCCTGATCAGACTAAAGGAGCAGTCTGATCTGGGTCCACACTGTTTGCAGAAATGACTTTTAAAGTAACCGGCAGAAGACAAAGCAGACGACAATATTTGTTTTTGGCGCTTTAAGGGTTAAGAGACAATTTACATACACTGAGGACTCGATAGACTTTATGAAATACAAGTCCTTCTTTTTTTTCTTTTTTTTTTTTTTTTTTTTTTTTTTTGAAGAAAAATAAAGAGAAGTAGAATACTGTAAAATGTTGTCTGCTAATATTTAAGATTAACTAACATGTTTATAAAATAGTTTTTGATCTGGTTATTGTTTTCTCTCTGTGTGTCTGTTTGTATATAGATTTTCTGTTTATAATTAGCCTTAATTGGTATACATATTTGAAGCAGTGCACGACAAAACCTACAATACGACGTGCAACTAGCAAAGACTCAGATCAGCCTGTGCATCCATGCAGTCTGATCAGTGTCCACAAATGGCATGTGCCTTCTACAGGCTATCTAAAGCTGGATAAAGGAGAATCTTTGCCATACTGGATGGATGTACAGGCCGATCTGAGTATTTGCTTTTCACACAGGCTTTATTGTAGGTTTTGTCCTATGCAGGCTCATATTTAACCCTTAAAGCGCCAATCACAACAATTGTCATCTGCTTTGTCTTCTGCCGGGTTACTTTAAAAGTCATTGTTGCAAACAGTGTGGACCCAGATTAGACTGCACACTGTTTGCCTATATGCAAAATGTAAGTTTGAAAAGTTTGCAAGAAGATGCAGCAGACGACATAAGAAAACAACATTTTCATATGCAGATTTTGGCGCTTTAAGGGTTAAAGGTCAGATTGTAAGCAGAATGGGTACATCTGGTAGTTTTTCTGCCATTTTTTTACAAGGAAGACAACTTTCATGAATTTCTGTTTGCTTTGTGTGCTCTAATGCCTTCTGAAAGAGGGGTTTCCTCTAAAAAGAAAGAACCAGCTTCCAAAGGGATCTACTCTGCAAGGAAAGAATTTCCTTCTTTTGGGTGCAGATTCTTTCCTTTCAGAGTAGATCCCTTTTTAAAAGGGGGATAAAAATTTTTTGACAAAGTTATCTCCCCTGAAAGAGTATCCATTCTCCTTAACCGGTAAAGTGCTAAGCAGAATTGTAGCAGATGACATTCTAAATTATTCTTATTATTACTTTAGAGAAAATAAGTCATTTCATCTGAATCATCTGCTAGATAGACAGTTCACATGAAATGTCAGACCTTCTATTCTTTGAAAGACACAAAAAGTCAGTTGTCTTTGCTGTAGTTATGATTAGCACTTTAAGGGTTAAAGCATTTTTTGCTTGTTTAAACTAGTATTCTTTAAATTCAAATGTGGCAGAATTTTCTGGAGCTTCCTGTATTACCGTCAGAATAAGTCAAACCTAAGCATATTAACCCTTGTCATGCTGAATAAATTAAGATGCCATGCCCATTTCTAACTTCCAGCCAATCAGATTACTTGATCTGGGTTTTTGATAGAAATTCACATATTAAGTGACAAACAGTGCAGATCCAGATCAGTTGGCTTCTTCAGAAGCCAACTGACCTGGATCTACACTGTTTGCTAAGACAGGACATGTCATGTTCAGCAAGAGAAGAGTTAAAATATACCTCTTGCATTTCTCTGCTTCTTTGCCATATTATTGCAGTGGGCCATAGCTCCACATAAGGCATTGTGGTTGTGGTACTCATTGGAAGTGCCTCAACAAGGCACTTCTAATGAGTACCCATAACATATATTTTTTATGGAAAAATAAGAAAAATATTTACCAGATTCCTGGAGCTGTAAGTGGCCTATCCAATAACATAAATACAGCAATGTCACTTTCAGAATCGACATACAGTACTTGGAATCACATTTTTTACCCAAGTTTTTGTACTTAATAGAATCAGAAGAAGAAAATGAATCAGGTAGTAAAAATATTGTATATACCTTGTGATGATGGTATGTTACAATTTGTGTTGTTTCTCATTGTATTAAGTAGATATTGAGAACATCGTTTCATTGTACGCTCATTGTACTATTTTATGCCATTTTATTGTACTGAGGACAAGCAGAACCTACAGATGCTATTTCAGCAGTTTTGGCTCAAACACAGCAATAGAAGGCCATGCAATTGAAAATTGATAATTCAAGACAATATATAAGTTAGGTGAAAACTGGGGTTACTTTTTGTTAACGTTTGCATAGCACCAGATAAGCTGCTTTTTTTTTTTTTTTTTTTTCAGTCAAAAAGTATAAATTTTATTTCTCCATAGAAATATATGAAGTGGGTACATTATTTACCATATATATTTGGACAGACAGTCCTGAGCAAACAGTGTAGACCCAGATGAGACACCGCAGAATGCAGTGTCTCATCAAGATCTACACTGTTTGCCACTCATCCAGCAATTTTTAGACACAACATCGGTTAGTAATTCATATTTGTTCAAATTTTAGAACAAATAGGTAAGGAGTTTAGGTGTCCTAATACTTAGGGTAAATATGGTACTCATTAGGAGGCACTTCTAATGAGTTTTCACAGTATATGTTTTCGTCGAGAAATGAAGAATATTTATATAGCTATCTCTCTTATCTAGGCCCAGTTGTTCAAATTTTACGATGTTGTTAGTTAACATATCGTTAAAACTTTGATCATTAAATATGGCATATATGCTAATATTTTTGCTGAAAAAAATGTGAGTAGCTTTTGCATTTGCAAAAGCTACTCACATTTTTTTTTTCAGCAAAAATATTGTTCTTACTAGAACAGTTAACATTTTGACCACTAACGAGCTTGTTAAGCTAACTATGCTTTGAACAAATGGGCCCTGAAGTATGTCTTTTATGCTAGAACATTTCTTCTGGTTACTAATTGGAGTTGGTTTTCCAAAGTGATTCCAGCGAGTTCCCACAAGAAAGGTTTAGGCACAAAAATAACAAAACCTGTCTCCTGATTTCTCCCTTTGTCTGGACAAATGATTGACCCTGTTTAGTTTCTTTGGTTCCAAGGTATCCATATAGTTATTGACGTTGATATATTGTATGAAAATCCTTGTACCATGTTGTACTTTAATTGTAAAGTACATTGCCGCATAATGCCATGTTGTACTTCAATTATGACGTACATTGCCACATGTTGTATAGTTACGCTACATATTTACTAGACATCTAGCAGACTTTTCATTAATTTACTTAAAGTTTTGAAAGTTTTGAAAAAAAAAAAATGCAACATGGAAAAGATCATAGCACCAGATATGAGAAGGTATCCACACAGTATTTTTCTTATTTCTCTATGAAAACATGTTGATACTCATTAGAAGCACCTTGGTAAGGCACTGCTCATGAATACCACAAAATATATGTTTTTCTGGGGCAATAAGAAAAATATCAGGGTCCAGTTGTTCAAAACTAACGATGTGGTTAGTTAACGTATTGTTAAAACTTTGATCATTAAATATGGCATATAATTATGCTAATAGTTTTGCTGAAAAAATGTGAGTAGCTTTTGCATTTGCAAAAGCTACTCACATTTTTTCAGCAGAAAAACTGTGTATTAGATATTGTACTTACTAGAACATTTTGACCACTAAGGAGCTCGCTCGTTAAGCTATCAATGCTTTGAAAACTGGGCCCAGTACTTTTTCAATAAAAAAAAATGCCTAACCTGGAGCTGTAAAAGATAAAATGTGTTGAAGGACTTTGATTTTTTAAAATCATTTAGACAATTTGTTGCACCGGCGTTGAATGTTCTTATATCATATTTGTTTTCTGTTTCTAGAAGATGCTCCTACTCATAGTCTCAGACTTCTTCCTGCTATTCCTGAATCTTCTGGTATTCTTTCTTTTCTTCTTTCTTTCTGTTTCTACCTTCCAAAGTACCAGATTTAATGATAGTTTAGGTGATAATTTTGAATAAAATTAAAAGATAATTTCAATTAAAATAACATTTGTACTTTTAAGAATATCTTCTGCAAGATAATTTTTTTGAGTATAATACTTGTTCTAAAAATCTATACTATAGCTTTTCTGACAAATTAAGATGGGCAAAAATGGTGTAAGCAAACAGTGTAGGCCTAGATTAGACTGTTCTGATAAGTGTCTTTGGGGTGAATGGGAACAGTAAAGATCCAGATCAGCTGGTCACACTGTCTGATAAAGAACTAAGTCTTTGCTATATATCAATATATTCTATAGTATCCAGTGATCCCTTTAACAGACAGAAAAGGTCCTGATCAGACTGAATGGATGTGCAGTCTGATCTGGGCCTTCACTGTCTGATAGCACATTTTCACATATCCTGGCTCATGGAAACATCAAGTGAAAAAAAAACTTGTCTTTGAACATGCACATAATGCGCATATTCAGATCATTTTGCAAATGGGCTAAGTATTAACTGGACCAATGTTCTCCATTCATACATTTTGTAGTATCCAATGATTCTGTTAGCATACAGAGAAGGACCTGATCAGACTGCAGATGCACAGACTAATCTGGGCCGCCCCATGCAAAAACGCCCGAAGACACATTTTTGCATGGTGCGGCCAAACATTTTTCAGCTGTTTATGGTGCAGTAGCATCCGAGTGGCCAAGTGGTTAGCGCTACCGACATCAGATCAGGAGGTCCTAGATTTGTATCCTACAGAAGGCGGAATTCAGCTCATGACTGTATGGCATTTCAATGCACAGAGCCTTTTATTATGACCCTTCCATCACCGCGATATGACTTAAAGATGTTGAAAGGGATGTAAAACATGAAAGCATCATCATCATGTTTATGATGCAAGTTTACAGGGTTGCCACGGTCAGGGAAAATAGTCTGGAAAATGAAATTTTTTCCAGGTCAGGGAAAAGTCAGGGAATTTTTGTTTGAGTTAGGGAAATTGGAAAAAACTGACAAAAGTCAGGGAATTTCAAATTTTTCTGAAAATCTGGCTATGGCTGTCTCTTTAATTTTCAGAAACACAAATTTATAGAATTGGCCTCATTCTTTTGTTAAATGATTGTTTTATTCTCTGAAAGTAAGTGCTCTATAGGAAGAATGGGTGGCTGAGGACAGCTGTAAGGGGAGTTGAGAAGCCGTCGAAAATGTCTGGAAAACAGTGAAAAATCAGGGAAAAGTCAGGAAAAAGTCAGGGAATTTTGAAATAGAAAATGAGTGGCAACCCTGAGTTTATCTACGTATACTTCATTGATTTCTTTTCTGCACTCGTATTCATTCAAAATGCTTTAGTTTTTCTGCAGTACAGAAAATATTATCAAGGGGACATATTGTAAAGGTTCTGCCATGTTTTACAAGGAAGTCATTTTTTTGACTTACTATTTGCTTTTCTGCACACAAGACACTTTTGAAAATGGATCTACTCTGAAAGAAAAAAAAAAATTGCTCAGTCTTTTTAGGGTAGATGCCATTTCAGAAGGGAGGCAGAAAGTATGTTGATGGAGTTGCCTCCCCTGAAATGAATCCATTCCTTGCATTATGAAGCTGTCTTCTGCTATAGCTCATTTCAGATATTTTATTAACCCTTAAAATGCCAAGAAAAATTTGCAGCAGACAACATTCTAATCTTTTTCTTTATTTTTCAGAGAAAATAAGTCTTGACATTTCATGTGAATCATTTACCAAACAGACAATTCACATGAAATGTCAAGACTTATTTTCTTTGATAAGTGAAAAAAATGAAAATGGCATCAGCTGAAGCTATGTGGTTCTTTAAGGGTTAATGTATTGTTATTCCTTCAAGTGATACAGTAGATGGTTGCATGTAGTGATTTACTTGCTCATTGTGTTATTGAACCTTTCTTCAAACAGAACAATTAGGCCGCCGTGAGAGTCGAAGAAGAAATATACAAAATGAAAAATCCGCTACTCTCCATGGTACTTCGTCTTTCCTTATTATCTTTCAATCTTTTTCTTCTTTTTATCAGGTTTCTTTGTAAGCTTTTTCAATCTCTTTACAAACAAAAATACAGATCAAGAATTAATGAATAAAATGCCCCACAGTTTTTGTTTTTTGTGGAGAAATAAAAAAAATATATTAAGAATTTTTGGTTGGAAAAAGTGCCTTTGTTGGAGCTATGGAATGACATATCATCATTCAGTTTATAAAATCATTTAGATTGGTTTGTATTTATTTTCTTAATTCTCCATTTCAGCTTACTTTTGTAACGAAATGTTCATAACAATATAATAGTGTGGATGTTTTAAGTAAAAATAATCAGTGACATTCTTAACCCAAAAGTGTAATAGACAACATTCTGTTATTATTATTATCATTATTGTTATTTTTATTATTATTATTATTATTATTATTATTATTATTATTATTATTATTATTTAGAGAAAGTAAGACTTGGCATTTCATGTGAATCATCTGCCTAGCAGACAATTCAGATGAAAAGGCAAGTTGTATTTTCGTTAAAAAATAATAAAGACATTTAGGATTTTGTCTGCTTATGGTATTTAGAGTTAAATGTCTTATCAGATACTTCCTTGTTTGTGTTGAGGTTTTACAGCCCAGTGAACCCATTGGGGTCATGTCGAGCGCGACCAGTTTACCTAACCACACTTTTAGTGGGTAGGCTTAGTCATCTAAGCAGTTAATCAGTATTGTGCACATTCTTTTGCCAGAAACTGATAACTGCTCTTCTTGAATCAGCGGAAGGAAGAGAATGACCATAGAAAATATTTCATGATCAATCTCCACAAAAGAATGTTGCTGACCCGGTGGGGGTCGAACCCGCAACCTCCTGATCACCAGTCGGATGTGCATCCAGCTGAGCCACCTAGGCCAGCTCAGATACTTTGTAGTGTTGATATTTACATGTGTTAGTGTTAATATGTTGTTAACCCATGCTGAAGAGATTAAGATGCCACACCCACCTAATAGTCAGCCAATCAGATTTCTTGATATGGGTTGTTGATATAAACTCACATACTAAATTGCAAACAGTGCAGAACCAGATCAGTTGGCTTCTGAAGAAGCCAACTGATCTGGATCTACACTGTTTGCAAAAGTAGGGCATATCTGGGTTCAGCAGGACCAGGGTTAATTTTAGATTGAAGTCTATATACCTGTATTTGTGATTCCTTTCTTCTCTTTTCTTCCAAACAGAAATGAAATCACCAACTTCTGGAAGCAGACGTACTGGTACTGTCTTTCTTTCTATCTCTTTCTCTTCTTCTTCTTTTATTCATCAAAGCATCATTACAACATTCATCGTGATAATTATTCTGTGAATCAATCATTGTCTATTATTCCCAGTAATGTTCTGTTACTACTTGATAGTAATATAACATATTTGAGCCATCGCACAACAAAACCTACAGTAAGACTTGTGCACAAGCAAAGACTCGGATCAGCCTGCACATCCATGCAGTCTGATCAGTCTTCACTGATCGCATGTGCCTTTTACAGCCTCTAGGCTATTCAAAGAGGGATAAATGTGACCTTGTCATATTGGGTGGATGTATAGGCTGATCAGTCTTGTCTGGTTACACAGGTCTTATTGTAAGTTTTATCATTTGCTGACTTATTCATTACCCTAAATACATGCCTGAACAGACAGTGCAGACCAGAGTACTTTAGTACTTTGATTATGGTCTGCCCTATTTGCCATTCTGCCAACATTCTGGACACATAAGCTGGTAATCTGATGTTTTCTTGTTTTTTTGTTGTTTTTTTTTGTGGGAGGGGGTGGGGGGGGGGGTGTTGTTTTGTTTTTTTGTTACATTTGTTTGTTGTTGTTGTTTTTTTTGTTGTTTTTTTTTTGGGGGGGGTGGCGGGGTGGGGGGGGGGGGTTTGCAAAATTTAGGATAAGTATTGTAAGGAGTTACAAATCTGGGCCCTGTTGTTCAAAGCGTCGATAGCTTAACAAGCTCATTAGTGGTCAAAATTTTAACTGCTCTAGTAAGTACAATACCAAATTCACAGGTATTTTTGCTGAAAAATGTGAGTAGCTTTTGCAAAAGCTACTCAGATTTTTTTTCAGCAAAAATATCAGCATATATGCCATATTTAATGATCAAAGTTTTAACAATACGTTAACTAACGACTTGGTTAGTTTTGAACAACTGTGCCCAGGCTGTTTAGGGTGATTACAGGAGTTATTGAAGTTAGGGAAATGGTGTTTGAATTCAGCGGGTGACAAATCATTTTTGCTTTTCTGTTGTCGTTTTTTTTTTTTTTTTTTTTGCCTTTTTTTTTTTTGCCTTTTTTTTTTCTTTGCATTACAATTCAGATCCTATTTTTATGGAAAAAATAAGAAAGAAAATATTTCAAAATGTCATCTGAAATGTTTAGTCAGCATGCCAAGCAAGCATTGATGTTTGATCTCAATCCCTAGTAGACACGATATATTTTCTTCATTTTACTTTGAAAAAAGGACTTATGTGAATAGAAAAAAAAAAGAGAAAAAATGTTTTAAAATGTTATATGCTAAAACTGTAATAACACTGAGTATTGAGACAGACATGCCTTTGCAAACAGTGTAGACCCAGATCCAGCTCTGCAGAATGTGATGTCTGATCAGGGTCTAGAATGTTCACCATGCATACAGCAATATTTTTAGACTAGCTCCTAGACCTTGATGTCATGTTTTATCACTCGATACTATAAGCTGATTCAAATTTATGTATAACATCTTGTATAGCCAGTCTCTAATAGTTGGTCTCTGACATCAAGGTCTAGTAAAATACGAATTTTACCTCGCAGGATTCTGCTTGGTAAATGATTAATTACATCTATTGAGAACCACCACACTCCAAGTGTTTATTGCTTTACTGACCACATACTGATCACTTAATACTGATAAGAGAAAGCTGGAAAAGCTAAATTTTGGTGTGTAATTCTCCATGATTAGTTGCTGCTATCAAAGAGGTGAGGCAAGCAGTAAGTAGTAGATGGCCCTTAGTTCATTAAGTAAATTAATAATTATAATTGATTGATGAAAATAATATTGATATCCGACTAGTAGCTAGTCTACAATATTTTAGACACAACAGGTAGTAGAATGGACTAATCAAATTTTAGGACAAGTCTGGTAAGTAGATAAGATGTCCCAATACCGAGTAAATATGGTAGTTAAATTCAGCAAATTATGCACTGAATAGGTTCATTAGGATAGAATATCACATTATTTCACAATTTCTTTTTATCTTATCCAAGAAGAAATATTCAGTTACTGTGACGGGTTTGGTTCTCATCGAGAACCATCGCCAGACTGTGACCATGACCCCCTGATGTTCTGGGACTTGGATTGGACTGCTCACCGTTGCCACTAGTAACCAGTCTAGTGATGAACAGTTCATGTCTCGTGGCATCATGAGGTCAAGGTCATAGTCTGATGATGGTTCTCGAAGAGAACCAATTGAGAACTGAAACTGTCACAGTAAGTGATTTTTTTTTTCTTGGGTAAGATAAAAAGGGATTTGTAGAATAATAAGCAAATTATGGTTTTCATACTTGATATTGTATCTGTAATATTTACATGTATGTTTATTGTGCTGCAACATGTGACATGGCATATACAGTCGACTCTCGTTATCTCGAACTCGAATAACGCTTATCTCGAAGTGAAAATCTGGTCCCTGTTTTAACACAGAGATCTACCAACAGGCAACAAAATATTGTGGAAAAGAGGAGAAATTGCTCCTTAGGAGCAATTTCTCCTCTTTTCCACAATATTTTCAATATATCTCTAACTTAAGAGTTAAATTAAAGATTCATTCTGTTAAAGGTGGTTGTTCGATTAATTGTTTACCTTAGTTCCGCAAATCTGATATGTCGAAGTACGGATATCTCGAAGTGTTTCATAGAGTCCCTTGGATTTCGAGATAAAGAGAGTCGACTGTACTTGTAAAGAAGACACAGATCAGCCTATGCACACAGACTGTGCAGAAGTGCAGACCATTCTCAGTCTAAACTGGGTACTCAGGTCATAAGATAGATTTTCTCATTTGCAGCACTTATATGTTCATTTCACATTTGAGAAACACAGTTTTTGTTGTTATTGTTGTTTTTTGGTAACAAGCTTTATTTGGTACAGTTTGTTCTTTACAATTTTAGCTACTAAAATTTTTATACATGCACTTATAGGGCTCAGGGATTTTACATATATTTTCCTTGTTATTTTTGTTCTTTTATTACAGTTTATTAGATTATTTATGATAGTCTTATTATTATTTAGCTTATTTGAGAATTAAGTGTTTTAGAAGTAATTGTAATTAACACATGTATATTTTAAAATTGATTGGCCTATAGCAGAATATCATGCTAAATCGGGCCATTTTTATAATTTTAGGAAATGTTTCAGGATAGTGTGTAAGTGCTTATTTAGATACTAAGTATTGCATGTCTGAATGGAGTTCATTTTTTTTTCTTCAGAGGTTGTTTTTCCTGATTCATTAGGCTGACATTTACTTCTGCTTTTACTATACTGTAACTCTTAGGCCAAATAAAAAAAAAATATGTGTGTCTAGGGTAACCGTACCCTAATTTTCCTGGTGAAACCTAGCATTCGGACAAGTAGGTATGAGAAAACAATGTAGACCTAGATCTAACTGCTCCTATTGATCAGGGTCTACACTGTTTGCCATTTTATCAGCAGTTTTAGATACATGAAAGGACTGTCAAACAGACTTGGTAAAATTTTATGTGAATTACGGTACTTAGTCCAAGTATATCTGGTAATTATGGTATAATATTTTAATTTTCTACATAAAAAAATGTAAAAAAAAAGAAAAGTTCCTACCTACCCTACCTATATTTTTTCTAACAAACATATGTTTTTGTTGCCCTAAACACTCATATTTTTTTTTTATTTGGTCTTTATCCAGTTTGTACAGCCATGAAACAAAGTATTTGTCAATTATTAACATTGCCATTCACTTCCATATTGGCTGGGCCATGAGAAAACCTGTCTTTGGGCATATGCAGACAGCAAAGGCCTAGATCAGCCTGCACATCTATGCAATCTGATCATCACTGTCTGCTAGCAGAATCATTGGCTAGTACAGAATGTATGAATGGAGAGCAAAGGCTCGGATGATACCTTGCGCATATGCAGGATAATCTGAATCTTTGCATTTTGCACATGTTCAAAGGCACTTTTTCACTTGATGTAGTCCATATATTTTCACATTTTTGTTAAAAATTCTTGAAGACACATTTACAATGGAAGAGCCCATTAATGCTTAGCAGGTAGATCTGTAGGTGCTGTACCAAACTGGAATGTTAAAAGGGATTTTTTTTTTCTTTTTTTTGGCATCATATGAAAGATGCAGAAGTCAAAGTGTACAGAGAAAAGTTACTAGTCTGGTAAAGCCAATAATTTGGAAACAATGGAAATCTATATAATGAGTTTGGGTTATTAAGGTTGTGTTTTTGATAGAAAGATAGAGACAAAAATGGATTTGATTACAGAAGCAATTTACAGGCTACATAGTTCTGGTAAGGAGGGTAACCAGATAATACTTTTCTTACTTCTTCACAAAAACATATGTTGTGGGTAATCATAAGAAGTGCCTCAACAAGGCATTTCTAATGATTACACACAATGTATGTTTTCATGGAGATGTAAAGAAAATATCAACGCCTTTTGGTTGACAAAGAAACAAAAATGCCTTATCAAGAGTTATGCATTTAAAGTTATCTCTCATTATCTCAAACACTGGTAACTCAAGCTATTGCTTATTTCAACCCTTGCCATGCTGAATAAATTAAGATTCCCCGCCCACTTCTAATTTCCATCCAATCAGATTGCTTGATCCAGGTTGTTGATACAAAATCCCATACTTAATGACAAACAGTGCAGATCCAGATCAGTTGGCTTCTTCAGAAGCCAACTGATCTGGATCTACACTGTTTGCAAAGGCAGGGCGTATACGGGGTCAGCAGGACTAGGGTTATACTAAATTAAAGGTAATATTGGTTTAGTTTGCTATCTGTTATTTACATTTCAACTCCTTTTATCTCAAACTGCTGTTATCTCAAATCAGAATTTCTGGGCCCTTTGAGTTTGAGATAATGAGAGTTGACTGTATTTTGACAATGTAGACAGGTTCTTTACTGTGCTTAAACTTTCCAGTTGTGGAGTAACTTAAGTACTTGAATAACATTTACAGAACCAGTGTTCTGTATTTTCAGACAAGCATGACAAAGACAAAGCTGAGAAAGAACGTCAGAAGCAGATTGAGAAGGAGAATGCCGAACGTCTGGCTCGAGAAGCTGCTGAAGCGGCAAAAGCTGCAGCGCAGTCAGGAGAGGGTGGGGATGATGTAGAGACAATGGATGGTTCTGCTGATAAGGAAGAAGATATGATAGGTATTCCACACCTTGTGGTTGATGTTGCTGATAGAACAAGACCTGCTAGTGCTAAAGTTATGGATACTGGGAGACTTCCCACTGTTGAAGAGGTAAGAACAACTTCATTAACACTTAGCTCTGTGGGTAAAATTTTCAACAGATGACATATTGTAATATTTTTCTTATTTTTCCCAGAAAACAGGTTTTGACATTTCATGTAAATTGTCTCCATTGGAGACAATTTGCATGAAATGTCAAATCCTGTTTTCAGGGAAAAATAAGAAAAATACCATCAATTTGTCATGTGCTGAATTAGCCCAGACAGTGAGGTATCCTAGTTTTTAGAGTACAGTCAACTCTCATTATCTCAAAGTCCAAGGGACTCTCTGAAATACTTTGAGATGTCCGTATTTCAACATATCAGATTTGCAAAATTGAGGAAAAAAATAATTCCAACAACCACATTTCACAAATGAATATTTAATTTGACTCCTGAAATTTGCGATATATTTAAAATATTGTGGAAAAGAGGAGAAATTGCTCTTAAGGAGCTATTTCTCCTCTTTTCCACAATATTTTGTTACTGGTTGTTACATTTCCATGTTAAAATAGGGGCAAGCTTTTCACTTCAAGATAAGCGGTTATTAGAGATTAGCAAAGTTGAGATAACGAGAAAGGATTGTACTCTTAATATTGGGATACCTTAACCCCTTACTATACTTCTCCTAAAATTTCCATACTTCTCCTAAAATTTGGACAGGTCCATTTGACTGCTTGTTCATGTGTCAGAAAACTGCTAAATGATTGACAAACCATGTAGACCATAATCAGATGCCAGTTTGCATAAAATATCAAAGCCTATTTTCTAAAAAAAAAAAAAAAAGAAGAAAAAAAAGGAAACTACGATCAGTTAATCATCTGTTGAATTAGCAAAGAGTGGTAAAGGGTAATGAGTTTTATGAGAGGATTTGAGTGAAAAGTCAAGCCCTGTTGTTTATTAGGAAAAATAAAAATACTCAAAAAGTGAAGTACCCTCCAAGGGTTAAAGCTATGAGTAGCTCAGAAAAACATACCAAAAAGAGTGACAATCTGAAAAATGGATTCTAGTGCTTTTTGAGAAGATAGATAAATATAACCATACAAATTATGGGTCCTAGATGCAAACGTACATCACATTTTTTTTCTGTTATTGAATTCTTTGGCAGTAGCAAACTCCAGGAAACAGATACAAAAAAAAATTCAGTTTAGTAATTCTTACTCTCTTCGAATCAGGTATTAGATGGGCTTGGTCTCGGGCCAAAAGGACCACCAATACCTCCACCAGCCAACTTCTCTGTGGTTCCCTACCCTGTCAAGAGAAGGGCACCAGGTGTATCAGAGTTCGGAGGAAGATACCTCTTCATAGCTTCATCTCCAGATGATCCGTAAGTAACCTTTAAAACACATTTGCTTCTACAGTAAATGTCCTAAAATTTCGAACACCAGTTTCTGACAAAATGGCATATGCAAACACTGTAGACCTAGATCAGACTGCTCCTGAAGGAGCAGTCTGATCAGTCTACACTTTGCCATTCCTCTGTGTATTTTAAGAAACAACTGCATAAAAGGCAATTTTAGGCCAAAATAGGCCAAATAAAGTGTTCAAAATTTTAGGACATTTACCATAGTATCATATATACTGTATTTTACCTAATAACTGCACCATGTGCTTAGATTTTTCAAAATAGCTGGAAAAACTTGTAGTAAAATATCCAGCTTATAAGAGCACACTTAAAAGAAAGATCAGCAGAGAAATTTGATGAGGGGACTATTTAATGATGCTTTGCAATATCTTTTATCTGATTTTCTTTATAAAAACAATTCAAATGGGTAGCCACAACATATGCTTTTTAAAGAAGTAGATAAAACTACATGGGCTTTAATCTGAAGACTACAAAATACTTTGTTTGTGTTGAGGCTTTGCAGCCCAGTTAACCCAGTGCGGTCATGTCAGGTGCGGTCAGTTTACCTAATCACAGTTTTACTGGGCAGGCCTAGTCTATAAGCAGTTAACCAGTATTGTGCACATTTTTTCGCCAGACATTGACATCTGAACTTTTTGAATCAGCAGATGGGAGAGAAGGACTGTAGAAAGTATTTCATAATCAGTCTCCATGAAAGAATATCGAACCCGCAACCTCCAGATCACCAGTCATTCACTTATGTGCTGTCAGATACATTACTCTCGGTGTTTGTTTTCATAGAGAAATAAGTTATTTATGAGTTATTTATGATTGAAGAAACAATTCCCTGTATACCACAACCTCTTTATAACATATTGTTGGGGTCCACAACATAAACCGTATTAGTTAAACAACCGTGTTATATCCAAACAAAAATGTATAGTTTATATTGAAAAATGACCATTTATGGTCATTTTTCAATATAATCTATACATTTTTGGGATACATCTTTGAACCGTGTTATATCCAAAACCGTGTTATAACAAACTGTGTTATAAAGAGGTTGTAGTGTATTAGTTTTTGCTACTTTATCTTCAGGAATATTGGTGTTACAGAAGTAAAGGAAGCAGACATGGATGAGGAGAAATCTGTGACCCCTGACAAGGTCAAGGACGATCATACCACCCCAACCAAGGGTAAAGGCAAAGATAAGAAAGAAGATGCAAAAAAGGGGGAGAAAGAGAAGGAAAGAAAGAAAAGTGCTGAAAGAAAGACAGCATCCAAAGGATCTCGTCGTAACTCGATGCAGCCACAATCTCCACCACCAGGAGCCACCACTCCTATCTCAGATGGTGATGCTCTAAGGTAATAATAAAAATATTTTACTAATACTCACTTGCATATAATTCTACCATATTTATCTTAAGTATTTGGACAGGCAGGCCTGAGCAAACAGTGTAGACCCAGATCAGATGCCTCATCATGCGGCATCTGATCAGGGTCTACCCTGTTTGCCACTCATCCAAAAGTTTTTAGACATATCAGCAGATAGTAAGGTTTGAAATTTTAGGGTATGTCCAGTGTCTGAGCACGGGGTAAATATGATAGATCAGTAGTATCAGCATATGTATAATGTAGCAGAAAAAGAAAAATCTGACAAACATAGAATTAACCCATATATCGAGGAACTATTTTGTTTCCTGATAGAAATTCATACACTTATATAGAGTGATGGACACTAAGAGAATTTAATCTTTAAAACATCAACCACAACCGCTGCAGAGGAAATTCTGAAATATTTTTTTCTTATTTTTCAGAGAAAATACTTTTTCATTTTTTAATGTGATCCATCTGCTAGGCAGATCTTTCAAATGAAATTTAAAACCTTATTTTCTCTGAAAAAAAAAAAAAAAATATTTTTAGATGTCATCTGAATGCTGCTTTAAGAGTTTAAACTGTCGGGTAGTTGGTAGTAAATTCTGCATGGTAGAAACCCAGGGATTAATGATTGATAGTGATTTACAACTATTGTAGCTGTTTGATAGCTCATTCAGATATTTAGGGGTGAAAGCTTGAACAAAATATTGTCGATACCAGACTTTCACTTAGTGTACATGTATTTTGCATGCTGAATCAGTTGATATTTTAAGTTGGTGTTGCTTAATCCTATGGTAATGCATGTAACCAATCATAGTAATGCATGCACCCAATTATAGTAATGCATGCACCTAATAGTCCATAGTTCAAGATAAGATGCTTTATTTACACCAAAAAATTACTGATGTTTTTTTTATTTCTCTCAAAATCATACATTATGGGTGATACCCCACCCCTTATCTAGAGCTATAAATACCACTACATGATATACGACATTGTGGGATGACCTCATTACGAAAACACGCCTATTCAAATACACTGAAAATTTTAGCACCCAAAACTGAAAATTTTCAGATAAAAAAATTCTGATATTTTTCATATTTCTGCTCAAAACATAGATTGTGAGTACTCGTTAGAACCGCCTCGGCAAGGCGGTTCTAACGAGTACCCACAATCTAAGTTTTGAGCAGAAATATGAAAAATATTATATACCCCTGTAAACCCCAGTTTTATTATATAAAAGTGGGGTTTAAGGGGGTCAAAATTATATAGATATGTTTTCGTGATGTGTGCAACATAATTTCCAAGTTATATTTGATTATATTCATTAATTCCGTTGGTGAAATTAGTAGGTAATTTTTTAATAATTAAAAAGATGGTATAAAAAAAAAAGAAAGAAAGAAAAAAAGACAAAGAACAAAGGAGCCAAACCTTGCACTTCTGATGTGTACCAACAACATATGTGTTTTGTTGTTTTCTTTTCTTTTATGAAAAAAAAAAATAAAAAATAAAAAATTCAGAAATATCACTAGATACTCCCACATAAGTTGTCATCTTAAATGTCTCAATCAAGGCCTAGTTAAATATGCAATTCTGCACATTCTTATCATGGCATTTCTGTTTGCCTGGAGGATTTGGAATCTGTATAATAAACTGGCATTTTCGTTTTGTATGACTGTATAGACAGTCAATCTAAAGTGTTATGGGTACTCATTAGAAGTGGCTCAGATAAAGCACTAAAATATTGATATCTTATTTCTCTGCAAAAACCTATGTTGTGCGTACCCTTTAGAAGCGCCACAGTGATGCAATTCTAATAGGTACCCGCAACATATGTTTTTGCAGAGAAATAAGAAAAATATTTACTGAATACTCCTCTTATTTGGAGCTGTGATTAATTTTTTGTGGTGTAACTGTTTCCAGCACTGCAGGGGATGGACCGCCAAAGTAAGTAAAACATGTGTATACTTCAGAACACATCAAACAAGAACACAATTTCTAATCACAGATTTAGATGCCTGTCAATCTGTATATATATTCAGCAGCAGTAGAAATATGTCTGTTTCAGAATCTTGTGTATTTTAACCCATGAAAGAGCCAGTCAGGGCTGCAGCAGATGACATTTTGAATTATTTAGATTTGCATGCTGGGTAATTTTGCATGTTTTTTTTTTTTGTTTTTTTTTTGTTGCCTGTGTTGGGTAATTTTGCATGTTTTTTCATCATCCGTGGGTTATTTTTTAGATTAATTTTTTTCAAAAAATCTTTCACTAATACCATCAGAATGTCAAACAGTTTGGATCCAGATCAGGCCTGACGTTTTGTCCAGCCTGATCTGGGTCCAAACTGTTTGCAGAGGTTATCAGCAGATGATCAAATGTCGCCACTAGTGGAGAATCAGTTATTTATTTTTCAGAGGGAATAATGTTTGAAATCTCAGGGGCAGATCCAGGATTTTGGAATTGGGGTTGTGGGGGAGGGGGGGGGGTCAGTTTTACAGAGGGGGAGTGGTTCGATTTTAATACATTTTGAGAAAAGTTCTATGATTTCTCAACTTTTGCAAAAAGTCCCCATGAAAATGAAATCATTACACCTGAAGCGGGGAGGTGTTTGAACCCCCATGAACCCCCTTTGGATCCTACACTGCATTTCATGTGAATTGTCTGCTAGCTATGAAATATCAGACCTTCTTTTTTCTGAAAAATAATAATAAAACATAATTGAAAATACCATCTGCTGATCTGTGGCTGGCTTTTTATATCCCGCCACACAATAGTGGCGGGGTATTATGGTTTCACGTTGTACATCCATGTGTCTGTCTGTCGTACGTCTGTCCATCCGTCCGTTTTTCGTTTCTGGATGATAACTTGAGTAAACATCAATGGATTTTCAAAAAAACTTTGTATGTGCATTGACGTTAGGGAGCTCTAGTTTGGGATTGCTACTGGGCAAATTTCCTCAAATTTTTACGGAGTTATCTGCCCGAGACACGCCCATATTTTCGTTTCCGGACGATAACTTGAGTAAATAACAAGGGATTTTAACTGAACTTGCTATATTAAGGAGATCTGTTTTGGGATTGCTAATGGGCAAATTTCGTCAATTTTTTATGGAGTTATCTGCCTGAGACATGCCCATAAATTCGTTTCCGGACGATAACTTGAGTAAATAACAAGGAATTTTAACCAAACTTGCTATATATATTGACATTTAGGAGATCTGGTTTGGAATTGCTAATGGGCAAATTTCGTCAGATTTTTACGGAGTTATCTGCCCGAGACATGCCCATGTTTTCGTTTCTGGACGATAACTTGACTAAATAACAAGGGATTTTAAGCAAACTTGCTATATGCATTTACATTAAGAAGATCTGTTTTGGAATTGCTAATGGGCAAATTTCGTCAAATTTTTACGGAGTTATCTGCCCAAGATACGCCCATATTTTCGTTTCTGAACAATAACTTGAGTAAATAACAAGGCCTTTTAACCAAACTTCCTGTATGCATTGATATCAAGATCTGGTTTAGGAGTGTTATCTGTCCATTGATATTGTCAAGATCTGGTTTAGGATTGTTATCTGTCCCTCCGTCATTTTCTTTCCAGACGTTTTCGCAACAATAACTTTAATACAAAAACAAATAACTGCTGTGGTGGGGTATTATGCTTGCGGTGCTTTTACTTTTTTTAGGAGTTAATTGTGAGAGCTTCACTTGCATATAGGTAGCTCTTTAGACTGGCTCCAGTCTCTAGTGACTAAATATTTATTCTTAAAATCCTGTTACATAATCCACTAAAATAAAACCAAAATAATAACATGACTATCGTGGCTGGTCACTAGACCAATACTATTTTGCTTTTATTTTACTAGACCAACCTTGATAGTCGTGATATTCTTTCGGTTTTATTTTAGTGGGTTATTAAACAGGATTATAAGAATGAATATTTAGTCTCTGGAGACTAGAGCCAGTTTAGTAGCTCTATTCTCTGTGATGTTACAATGATTTCTATGAGCTATGAAAGCATTCACAAATGTCATGATTTTTTTTTTTTATGTTTGGTCGCTAAGTTACTCTTAACCCTTGTCATGCTGAATAAATTAAGATGCCACGCCCACTTCTAATTTCCAGCCAATCAGATTACTTGATCTGGGTTTTTGATAGAAATTTACGTATCTAATGACAAACAGTGCAGATCCAAATCAGTTGGCTTCTTCAGAAACCAACTGATCTGGATCTACAGTGTTTGCTAAGACAGGGCATGTTGTGTTCAGCAAGAGAATGGTTAAAAAACAAAAAAAAGAAGGAAAGCAAGAAATGGGGAAAAAATTTCTATGTGAAAGGCAAATATATTCTAAAAGGAATGTCTTTTTTTTTTTTTTTTTTTACTGCTGCTGAAGTATGTGTTTCCCACTGGTGGATAATGTTGTCAGAATATCAAAGAAAATCAATATACTTTCTCCTACTACTTCAAGCATATATATATAGCTTAGAATTTCCCGACATTACCCCAGAGATTCTTTAACAAACATATTTAATGATATATTTAACACTTAGCATGATGGGTAAAAATTTCTGCTGACAATAATTCTGAATGTATTTTTTGAGGGGGGAGGGGGTGGAGAAAAGTTTTGGTTTGGCATTTCCTGCGAAATGTCTCTTTAGGAAATATCAGACACAATTTTCTTAGAAAAAATCAGAAAAAATATTGATTTGTCATCTGTATTTGCCCAGAGAGTGCTGAAGGTTGAGCTGTGACTTGAGTAAAGGGTTTTTGAGTCGTACATGTATATGATAAGCCAGTGCAACTGCAGAACATAGCTTTACATAAGTCACCCTTTTCAATCAACAAGTACTGATATTTTTCTTATTTCTTCACAAAACATATGTTGTGGGTACTCATGAGAAGCACCTCTGATGCTTCTCATGAGTACCCACAACATACATTTTCATGAAAAACAAGAAAAATATTTATCTGGATAGTCCTTACATGGAGCTATGACTGATCTGACCTAAAATTATGAACACTTTATTTCAGACTTTTTTGCCTAAATTTTGCTATTTACATGTATACAGTTGATTCTTAAACACTTAGTGGAATGGCAAACCATGTAGACCCTGATCAAACTGATCCAGGGTTCTGCACTGTTTGCATATGCCATTTTGTCAGCAATTTTGGTGTATGAAATTTTAGGACAATACCGTAACACTGTTATTCTGTAAACAATCAGCAAGGGGACTTGATCATAGTACATAAATGCAAGGACTGATCTATACCATCACTGTTCACCAAAACCCTTATCTCATAACACAGCTCATTTTATTTTGTCTTGATTTGCTTGTATATGGATTGCAAATATCTTGTTTAAGCCTTGTCCTGCTGAACCCGGATATACCCTGCTTTGCAAACAGTGTAGATCCAGATCAGTTGGCTTCTGAAGAAGCCAACTGATCTGGATCTGCACTGTTTGCCATTAAGTATGTGAATTTATAGTAACAATCCGGATCAAGTAATCTGATTGGCTGAAAATTAGAAGTGGGTATGGCAACTTAATTTATTCAGCAGGACAAGGGTTAAATTAAGCATACATATATCTTCATTGTGCCAGATAAGAGATGATCTAGAAAATAATTTTTCTTTTTTTCTCCATAAAAATATATGTTGTGGCTACTCATTAGAAGTGCCTCATGAATACACTTCTAATGTGTACCACAACTTACTGTATGTTTTTATGGGGAAGTAAGAAAAATAAAATATCCATATGTTTGGGTTGTAAAAAAAAAAACAAAAAAAAAATGACATCTTACCTGGAGATCTTGCTTATATTGTACATTGTATTGAATTTGCTCCTATTTTTGTTGTTTTTTGTTCTTGTTGTTGTTGTTATTTAGAATTTATTCATTCAGATGTAGAATTAGATTGTTTGTTAATTATAAGTTCAGATACACAGTTATGAAGTTATTTTCCACTGTCTTTGAATTAACTTATGGGCATCCCTCACCCACACCTACTCTCCACAACCCACTTCATAGATACCATCCTGTCCTTTATCATTACCAGGATGATAAATCTAACACTCTAACCCATTATTGCAATGAAATTAGCAACTTACCATATTTACTTAAGTATTTGGACACCTTAAAGGGGAACGCAATCTTCAAAGGTATTGTGCTTTAAAGTAAAGAACTTTACAAACAATGAATTTTGACATAAATTTGATCAAATCAGTGGAAAATTAAGTAAGTATAGACAATTGAATATTTAAATATTGGTGGTATGGGCACCGCCATGTTGATTATTTAATGAGGTTTCATAAAAATTAAAATTCGTTTCATAAAGGTAGTTATTCCCATAAAGTTGGTTTATTTAGGGGGAAATGATTGCTTGTCACTAGAATTAAAAATTATGAAAAATCTGTAGCAAAATTATTCTTAAAAACCCTTTATAATTTGGTTTTGCATATTTAATTTGGGCTGTGTGACGTCACAAAGCCTACAATATGGCGGCATCCATGACAGCCATTTTAATTATATTCAAACCACCATAACTTCCTTATTTCTAGGCCGAAAAGTCTTGCATCAAAATAAATGGCTTGTTAAGCACTTTACTCCAAGATATACTTACACCTTATATTGCGTTCCCCTTTTTAATTCCTCACCATATCTATCCTAAAATTGAACAGGTCCTTTTTACTATCGGTTTCTATGTCTAAAATTTGCTGGCTAAGTAGCAAACAGTATGGACCCTGATCAGATGTGGCATTCTGTTGCACCTGAATAGTCTACAGTGTTTGCAGGCCTGTCTCTCCAAATACTTAGGGTAAATACGGTACAGTAACAGAAGCAATGAAGGGGATCGGATTCACCCCAATGGAAATTACTCTTAAATGGAAGTATTTGGCTACCTTTTCATCAGGGGCTACTCTTAAAGAAAAGACTTTGCTCCCTCTTGAGCAAATTCTTTCCTTTACGAGTAGCCTCCATTTTTGAAAAGTTTGAAGCCCAAAAATTATCTCCTTGAAAAATGACAGCAAAATCTTCCAGGTATATCCATTCACCCCTCTGGGTATGCTATTGCCTCTTCTAGCCTGCACTAGGAAAGAATCTGTTTAGGATACCTGGGCATTAATGGGTTAACCACCATTAAAATTTGATCCACAATATAATAAAATATGTTGTATGACATGTGCACTCTGCAAAGCCTACCATAAACCTGTGCAGGCATTTAACCTTTTACCATTCTCTGGGCTTATTCAACAGATGACAAATGGGGGTGATATTTTTTTTTGCTATTTTTCCCAGAAAACAGGATTTGACATTTCATATGAATTGTCTCCAATGGGGACAATTTGCATGAAGTGTTAATCCTGTTTTTTTATAATTGTCTCCAATGGGGACAGTTTGCATGAAGTGTCGATCTTGTTTTCCGGGGAAAATAAGAAAAATATTTCAAAATGTCTTCTGGTGAAATTTTTACCCAGAGTGCTATGAGTTAATATGATCAGAATCTTTGTTAGAGACTAAGTAGATAGCCAAAGATTCATGGCTTCTTCAAGAGACAGTAAGATCTTTTATGCAGGCTGATCTGAATCTTTTCTCAGTGCACATGTTCTAAGGTGACATTTAACCCATTTTAGATTGAATTAACCCTCCCCCACATTATATATTGGAAGAGTCCAATTTTAATTTTAGCTATATCAGGCTATGTGATTTAGATATTCCTAAAGAAAAAAATGGCTAAATTATTTGCAAACAGAGGAGACCTAGATCAGATGCCGCATTCTGCAGCATCTGATCTGGGTCTGCACTGTTTGCTGATTACCCTTTTGGGAGTCTCCAGACTAAAATGGGTTAAATGTACAATATGATCATTATAATCAAGTTCAGGGATATATTCATTTTAGTCAAAATTCAAATGAGAATGTTCTGACTTGCATATTCATGAGTAAAGGTTCAAACTTTAGAAATAATTCTAGTCAAGATAAAACATTTATACTTACACAGCCAGGGGAGGTAATCCTTACTTTTTCATTACATGTATTTTAAACTTTGATGTGTTAATAGTATTTAACTGTTTTTTATTTACTGTTTTTTGTTTATTTGTGTTTTAAACAAGTATTTATTAAATTTCTTCTGTGTATGTGTATGAAAAGTGTCAGGGACTTAACATACCTGATTGATATTCCACCATTTTTGAACGTTTTTTTTTTTTTTTTTTTTTTTTTTTTTTAAATCGGGCGGATGAGCAGGTGTCAGCCCAGGTTTACTTTTTGGTTAACCTTTTTTCAAAGCTATAGGTTACCTTTATTCTTTAGTGAATTGCTTTCAATCATATTTGGTAGGGAGGAAGAGGGGGACCAGTAAGCATGCAAGAGGGACAACTCTCACTTTTTCATTATGTACTTATCTCCCCTGACATTGGGCATTATTCCAGGTTTACCTTTTTTCAAAGTGATATGTCACCTTTTTTGTTCAGTGGATTTTTTCATATTTGGTAGGGCTGAAAACAAGGACCAGTAGGCGCGTTGCAGGCAAGAAAGACAACTCTCACTTTTTTTGTTATGTACTTATCTCCCCAGACCTTGGGCGTCATCCCAGGTTTACCTTTTGGTTAATCTATTTTCAAAGGGATATGTTACCTTTATTCTTCAGTGGATTGCTTTCATATTTGGTAGGGATGAAGAGGAGGACCAGTAGGCATGTCGCATGCAAGAGAGACAACTCTCACTTCCTTTGTTTTGTACTTGTCTCCCCTGGAGCTAAAATCTTGTGCAGGCCATAACTCCCATACTGTTTGAGATAATTTGATAATATTTGGTAGGGACATATATCAGGTCAAGTAGGAATGTTGCAGGCAAGACGGACAACTCTTGCTCTCTACTTTTTCTAGTTATCTCCCCTGAACAAATTTCTAAGCCAAATTCTTGTGCACTCCATAACTTCTTAATGATTTGAAATATGCTGATAAAATTTGGTAGAGGCTTAGATAAGGACCAAAAGAGGTGTCACTTGCTAGAGAGTCAACTCTTACTTTCTTAATTAAGTACTTGTTTCCCCTGAAACAGAAATCGTGCAGGCCATAACTCCCATACTGTTTCAGATATTTGATAATATTTGGTAAAGATATATATCAGGTCAAGTAGGAGTGTTGCATGCAAGATGGACAACTCTTGCTTTGTTTTTTTTTCTAGTTGTCTCCCCTGAACAAATGTCTAAGCCAAATTCTTGTGCACTCCATAATGATTTGAAATATGCTGATAAAATTTGGTAGAGGCTTAGATAAGGACCAAAAGAGGTGTCCCTTGCTAGAGAGTCAACTCTTACTTTCTTAATTAAGTACTTGTTTCCCTGAAACAGAAATCTTGTGCAGGCCATAACTCCCATACTGTTTTAGATATTAGATAATATTTGGTAAAGACATATATCAGGTCAAGTAGGAGTGTTGCATGCAAGATGGACAACTCTTGCTTTGTTCTTTTTTCTAGTTGTCTCCCCTGAAGAAATGTCTAAGCCAAATTCTTGTGCACTCCATAACTTCTTAACGGTTTGAAATATTCTGATATTATACAGGTTGCTGAGTCTCTTCTATATACTTACCAGCGACCACATCAGTTACCAGTATGGATAAAATTGTATTTTTGGATGGATTTTGTCACAGAAAACTTCTGCCCTTTAAAATAGCAATGTCTGGGCAGTCGGGCATTGTCCAAGGTTTACTTTTTGGTTAACCATAATATGTTGCCCTTATTCTTCAGTGAAAAAACCCGTCCATAATGCTGTTAGGCATTTTTCTTGTTTACAAGGCTGAATACTTTCTTGATTTATTGTTTGCTTTCCTGAATGACAATCCCATTTTCTAGGATTTCCACTATCTTGGGAGCATATGCAGCCTTGCTGTCGTATGAAGTCTCAGTAAAACCGAGACCAGTATTCATTATTTTGTGGTCTTAGTTTCCAAGGGCAACCTTTGTAGATTCTATTTGCCATTTCATGCGGATTCTCTTCTTGGGAGACAATTTGCAGATGTCAAATCCTAGTTCTGAGAAAATTGAGAAGACTGCTTCTGGAATGTCAAACCCTATTTCTGGGGAAAATAAGTCAAAAAAAAAAAAAAAAAAAATACTCATAATATTGAAGATGAAACCAGCATACTAAGTGATAAATATAATGTAGATGACATTTTTAAATATTGTCCTTCTTATATATATATTTTTCTTGAAAAACAGGACTTGGTTAGGAGATGATTGGCATGACATGTCAAGACCAATTTTTTTGGAAAAGTAAGAAAAACAATCATTTGCCATGTGCTAAATCTAAATCAGCATTCTAAGGGTTAAAATGCATTGTTGCCTATTTTTAATTCTAAGTATTCAGACATGCAGACCTGAGCAAACAGTGTAGACCCAGATCAGATGCCACAGAATGTGGCATCTGATCAGGGTCTGCACTGTTTGCCACTCATCTAGAAGTTTAACACCACTCATCTAGAACTTTCAACACTTCAAACATGCAGCACTACAGAGATGTTCAATTTTATAACATGTTTGGTAAGAAGTTAAGGTGTCTGAATACTTTATGTAAACATGGTAATATGAGTTTTAATAAATGCTATTGATGCTTAATTTTTGCTTTTTCACTTTATTTGTCATTCAACTTTGATAATGGGAAAGCGATGTCACCAAGCTTGTTAGACAGGGAATATAATCTAAACAGACTTGAAAACAATAAATAATGCTGCTGATGCTTAGTTTAGCTTAATAGTCACTTATTTGCCAGTCAGAAACATAAACACTTACCATGCTATGGGCAAATTCAGCAGACAACAAATTGATTATATATATTTTTTTATTATTTTTCCTAGAAAATAGGACTTGACACTTCATACAAATTGTCTCTTGCATGAAGTGTCAAATCTGTTTTGTAGGAAAAATAAGAAAACTTTTAATTTTCTTCTGAAATTTTTGCCAGCAGCCTGCAAAATGTCAATAAAATGATTCACTGTATGGGAAAGAAATGCAGCTAAGCTTGTTAGACAGGGAATAAATAAGCTAATTAGTTCATTAAAAACATAATGATGCTTAATTTGGCTTAATATTGGCTTAATATTCATGTTATTTGCCAGTCATAAAACATTAATAAAACAATATGGAGTATGGGGAAGAAATGCAGCTCAGCTTGTTAGATAGGGAATATAATCTGAGTAGTTTTTTTTTTTTTTTTTTTTTTTTTCCACTGCTACTGATGCTTTATTTTGCTTGGTCACTTTATTTGCCATTTGGAGACAATGATAAAATGGTTCACTGTAGAAGAAATAAATGCTACCATGTTTTCATATCAGGAGTTGTGTCTTACATGTCTAAAATAGTATCCTCTCATCTGAGTCCTTGGTGGTGTGTTTGAGTCTATGGCAGACCAGTCAGACCAATTGTGATGTTTTACTTGTTGGTGGTAGTTCTGTCTGTTTGGATGTGCTTGCTTCTTGTATCAGCTAACAGTTTAATAGTACTTGATACATGCAGAGAGAGATGAACAGACAGACAGACAGACAGAGGAAGGAAGGAAGGGAAAGAGAGTTATCCTGATTCTGGGAAAATGACTTAAATACCATGGGGTCTTCACTAATCCATTAAGAATAATATGTGATTCAACAAAAAATAATTAATGCAAATCAAATCAAATAATCCAATCATCCAAATTTTCAGTTAAATCATATTAGTGACTATTTTTTATTTTGTTTACTTGTACTTAATGTGTCGCATTTAGAATAGCAGCATTTTTTGCAAAGGTAATACATCAATCTATAATAAGATTTAACTGAAAACTTTAATAATTTGAGTGATTGAATTTTGTGGCTTCACAGTAGTAGTTTGATTTCATGTGCCTTGTTGAATTTTTTGGATTCATATTGGTATTGTGATTTCATATAACTGGTTGAAGTTTGTGGATTCATGCTAGTAGTGTGATTTACTGCGTCTGATTGAATTTTGTGGATTCACACTGGTCATTTGATTTCATGTGTCTGATTGAATTTTGTGGCTTCAACTGGTGGTGATTTCATGTGACTGGTTGAATTTTGTGGATTCACACCACTGATATTATTTCATGTGTCTGTTTTATATTCGTGAATTCACACTGGTGGTATCAGTTTATGTGTCTGGTTGAATTTGTGGATTCACACTGGTGGTGTGACATGTGTCTGGTTGAAGTCTGTTGATTCACACCAGTGGTCTGATTTCATGTGTCTGGTTGAAGTCTGTTGATTCATACCAGTGATGTGATTTCATGTGTCTGGTTGAAGTCTGTTGATTCACACAAGTGGTTTGATTTCATGTGTCTGGTTGAAGTCTGTTGATTCACACCTGTGGTTCGATTTCATGTGTCTGGTTGAAATTTGTGGATTCACACTGGTGGTTTGATTTCATGTGTCTGGTTGAATTTTGTGGATTCACATCAGAGGTTTGATTTCATGTGTCTGGTTGAATTTTGTGGATTCACACCACTGGTATGATTTCATCTGTCTGGTTGAATTTTGTAGATTCACACTGGTGGTTTGATTTCATGTGTCTGGTTGAATTTTGTGGAGTCACACCACTGGTATGATTTCATGTGTCTAGTTGAATTTTGTGGATTCACACTGGTGGTTTGATTTCATGTGTCTGGTTGAATTTTATGGATTAACACTGGTGGTTTGATTTCATGTGTCTGGTTGAATTTTGTGGATTCACACCACTGGTATGATTTCATGTGTCTGGTTGAATTTTGTGGATTCACACTGGTGGTTTTATTTCATGTGTCTGGTTGAATATTGTGGAGTCACACCACTGGTATGATTTCATGTGTCTAGTTGAGTTTTGTGGATTCACACTGGTGGTTTGATTTCATGTGTCTGGTTGAATTTTGTGGATTCACACTGGTGGTTTGATTTCATGTGTCTGGTTGAAGTCTGTGGATTTACACTGGTGGTTTGATTTCATGTGTCTGGTTGATTTTTGTGGATCGACAGTGGCAGTGTGATTTTATGTGTCTGGTTCAATTTTATGGATTCTCACTGGTAATTTGAGTTCATATGTCTGGTTGAATTTTCTGGATCGCACCAGTGGTGTTTTGATTTCATGTTTCTGGTTGAATTTGTGGATTCACACTGGTAGTTTGATTTCATGTGTTTGGTTGGCTTTTGTGGAATTTCACAGGTAGTTTGTGTCATGACCAGGGCTCTGGAAATTCTGAAATCTGAATCGGTCCAGCCGATGTTGATGACGTCATCACTGAGCCCATTTCCAAAAAGAAATATAATATCGTTGTCACGAAAACTAATGACAATTGGCAGTCCTATAACTCCTTTTAATTAATACACCTCAACTCTGTTATATGACGGAAGTCCGGGTGTAATCAGCATAATCAAAGCTGGCGTCATCAATAAATACAGTCAGGTATGTAAAAAGAAAGAAAGAAAGAAAAAAAAGGCATGATTTTGTTGTTATTTCCACCTCTGCAGGGTTTTCCTAGATAACTATTTATAAACAACTGATTCCCGTCTTGTGTAAGTGTGAAGACGGCGGGAAACAGGAGAGACTGAAGGAAGCGACTTTCATGGACCTAATTAGGTCTAATAAAAAAAGGCCTGTGCCATGGGCGGTTTTGCAGTTTTCAATGTTTCAAGATCTGACCAGACTGCTTAAATTTTAAGCACTGACCAATCTTGTCTAGCGCAAGTGGTGCATTACTTATTTTTACTGTGAAATCTACCTTGAATTATACTTGTGTGTTACGGCCATCAACAAAAAAAAAGAAGCAGACAATAAGACCCAGATCAGGTGCCATTGTATGCAACATCTGATCAGGATGTACACGGTTTGGGAATTAATTTATCAAATCTGGGACCGACAAACCATGTTGATCAAAGCAAAAAAGAAGAGGAAGAAAACGGGTGCATTCAAGTGGTGCATTCTTTTATCTCTCTCAGTTAAAGCAACCTTTGATCTTTTCGACATGCCAACTGCACCTGATGTTTTGCAGTCAGTGTATTCACACGTGTCACACAAACGGATTAATTATCAGACTACCGTTACTGATGATTCGTGTTAATCGCTTGTTTACTGCATAAAGGACAGTGAAGTATTAATTTTTTGACAATGTTTGGATAATGATGTAATTAATTTGTGCTGCGGTAGGTTGCCGTTATTCATCTGTATCTCCAATATACATGTTAAATGACCGTTTAGAGCCTTTTAACTACCATAATATCGCATTTAAAAGGTGCGCGGACATTGTCAGTTTGAGAAGACTTGAACTGTGATTTTTTAGACATCATTGATTCCTGGAAATTGGTTGGTTGGGGAAAAAATGGGGTTCAAGGCACAAACCTGTTGGACCGAATTATTAGTGTTTTGGGGTGTTTGAGACCGGTCCAGAATTCTTATTTTTGGTCCAGACTGGCTATTTTCCAGTTTTCCGGAGCCCTGGTCATGACATGTGGATTTTCACTGGTAGTTGATGTCATGACTTATGTGGATTTTCACTGGTAGTTGATGTCATGACTTATGTGGATTTTCACTGGTAGTTGATGTCATGACTTATGTGGATTTTCACTGGTAGTTGATGTCATGACTTATGTGGATTTTCACTGGTAGTTGATGTCATGACTTATGTGGATTTTCACTGGTAGTTGATGTCATGGCTTATGTGGATTTTCACTGGTAGTTGATGTCATGTGTCTGGTTGCATTTTGTGAACTCACACAAGTAGTGTCTGGTTGAATTTTCAGGATTCACACTGGTAGTTAGTTGTCAATCACCATAAATAAATATGTATACATATGTATACATGTAATAACATTTAGCTGAAAATTTTGGATGATTTGATTAGTTAGAATAAGGAAATATTCTTAATTACATGTAGATTTAGACAGACTTAAAATGACAGACTGATATGCATTTTAAGCTTGCTTTTAAAATTTACATTGATAATTTTAGAGTTTGTATTCTTGTATTTATGGTATCATTTGTTGCTCTTTTCTGCTTACCTATGTTATATTTGGAGTTGAGAACTTACTTTTTGACAGTTAAATTCTTTCAAAAACAGAAAAAACTATAACTAGAATTTATTTTGAATCTTGTGTAGGAAGAAGCTTCTATAGGGTTAAACCAACTTGTGTTCACTGTTGTGATACAGTGAGAGAAAACTAGGTGTGATATTAGTACATGTAATTTGACAAATGTACAAGGCTGTTTGCAATTTTACATAGGTTATCAGGATATTACTTTCAGACATCAAATTTAATAATAATACAGCTTGTCTTCTTTTGTTTTAGCAGCACCAAATGAAAAGATGAAATGAGGCATGTGTAACATATAGGTGATAGTTGTTATAGTGTTCAAAATTTTCCTTATAAGGAGAATCAATGCACTTTCAGGGAATGCAACTATTATTTTGCATTTGTCTTACTTCTGAAGAGGGATCTGCTCTAAAAAGGAAAGAATTTGCTCCCACAGGGGGCAAATTCTTCCTTTTTTGAGTTGATCCCTTTCAAAATGGAATTGATGTGGCAGGAAACAAAAAAAAGTAGCATAAGTTGTCTCCCTTGTAAGAAATGAAATTCACAAAGTGTATCTATTCACCTTAAGAAAAATGTAAACTTTTCTTTCAGTCCAAGTATTTTTTTCATAGATGTGTAATTTTTTTTTTTTTTTTTTCAAACTTCTTGTCTTACAGATTAACCATATTCCGCTGGGTTGTACCAGCCAATGGAGAGGTTGTTCTGAGGCTTCGGTTCCAGTCTGAAGAGCTTGGACAGTTTGACCAGACATTGAACTTTGAGATTGTGGGAACCAGAAGACGGTACCAGCTCTACTGCAGAGGCATATGTGCTTTCCCCTCCATCAGTCGAGAACCAAGGTAAGTCTGCTGATAAAGATGTTGGTGTACTGGATCAGCCAATAATCAGTGTACAGATGAGGCAGTTTGTAAGAAGCTACCCTCTTTGACCAAAATATTTGGACAGCTTAACTTCCTGTCATACTTACCCTAAAAATAGAACAAGTCATTAGACTACCTGATATTGTGTCTAAAAAATACTGAAAAAAAAAGAAGAGATTTATGACTAATCTTACAAGCCTGAGAGGACTGGATACATTTTTAGCTCACCTGAGCTCTGCTCAGGATGAGCTATTGTGATCACTTTTCGTCCGTCGTCCGTCCGTCCGTCCGTCCGTCCGTCCGTCCGTCCGTACGTCCGTCCGTTAACATTTTCAAACGACTTCTCCTCTGAAACCGCTGAGTCAATTTTGCTCAAATTTCATATGGAGCCTCCTTAGGGTGGGGGAACGAAAAATTGCTAAAATGGTCGCGGTCCGTTGACCAAGATGGCCGCCATGCCCATATATGGTAAAAACCTTTAAAAATCTTCTTCTCCAGAACCGAGAATGCCTTGGGGCTGAACCTTTGCAGGAATCATCGGGGACGGGAGGTTTACCAAAATTGCTAAAAGAATTGTCGTACATTGACGTTTGACCTTTTTACGGCAAGGTCAAGTTTGCTTCCCTATGCATTTGTATGGGAAAAACCTTTAAAAATCTTCTTCTCCAAAACCGAGCATGCCTTATGGCTGAATCTTTGCATATATCTTTGGGAACAGGAGAGCTACCAAAACTGCTAAAATAATGGTCGTACATTGACATTTGACCTTTTTACGTTAAGGTCAATTTTGCTTCCTTATGCATTTGTATGGGAAAAATGACCAGAATTTCAAACAACTTCTCCTCTGGAGCCTCTGGGCCAATTTCGCTCAAATTTCATATGGAGCCTCCTTAGGGTGGGGGAACAAAAAATTGCTAAAATGGTCACGGTCCGTTGACCAAGATGGCCGCCACGCCCATATATGGTAAAAACCTTAAAAATCTTCTCCTTCAGAACCGAGAATGCCTTTGGGCTGAACCTTGGCAGGAATCATCGAGGACGGGAGGTCTACCAACATTGCTAAAAGAATTGTCGTACGTTGACGTTTGACCTTTTTACGGCAAGGTCAAGTTTGCTTCCCTGTGCATTTGTATGGGAAAAACCTTTAAAAATCTTCTTCTCCAAAACTGAGCATGCCTTATGGCTGAATCTTTGCATATATCTTCGGGAACAAGAGGGCTACCAAAATTGCTAAAATAATGGTCGTACATTGACATTTGACCTTTTTACGTTAAGGTCAATTTTGCTTCCTTATGCATTTGTATGGGAAAAATGTTCAGAATTTCAAACAACTTCTTCTCTGGAGCCTCTGGGCCAATTTTGCTCAAATTTCATATGGAGCCTCCTTAGGTAGGGGGAACAAAAGATTGCTAAAATGGTCACGGTTCATTGACCAAGATGGGCGCCATGCCTATATATGGTAAAAACCTTTATAAATCTTCTTCTCTAGAACAGAGGATGCTTTGGGGCTGAATATTTGCATAAATCATCGGGGACAGGGGGTCTACCAAAGTTGCTAAAATAATGGTCATACATTGACATTTGACCTTTTTACGGCAAGGTCAAGTTGCTTCCTTATGCATTTGCATGGGAAAAAACATTTAAAAATCTTATTCTCCAAAACCGAGGATGGCTTGTGGCTGAATCTTTGCATATATCATCTGGAACGGGCGGTCTACCAAAGTTGCTAAAATAATTGTCATACATTGACATTTAACCTTTTTACGGCGAGGTCAAGTTTGCTTCTGTATGCATTTGTATGGGCGCCATACATTTGTATGGAAAAAATGTTGATAATTTCAAATGGCTTTTCCTCTGAAGCCTCCGGGCCAGTGTTGCTCAAATTTCATGCGGAGCCTCCGTGGGCAGGAGAATGAAAGATTGCTAAAATGGGTATGGTCCATTGATCAAAATGGCTGCCATGCCAATATATGGTAAAAACCTTTAAAAATCTTCTTCTCCATAACCAAATAAGCCCTGGGTCCTAATCTTTGCACAAATTATAGAGGACAGGAGATCTACCAAAATTGCTCAAATGATGGTTTATGTTGACATTTGACCTTTTTACCTCCAAGGTCAAATTTGCTTCCCTATTTGTGTGGGCCATATACATTTATATTGAAAGTATCGAAGTGACTTGTAGATCAACAGTAGTTAAAATTGTTCTGATTGGAAATCTAAGATGGCCATCATCTGGTTTATATTTATAATATGTCCCTGCCACTGTGCTGTTTACATGTATAAAATCACGATTCTTCAGAAACCACTTAGCCAATTTCCACCAAATTTCACATTGATCCTTCTGTTGAAATCTGATTGATAGTTTATTAATGATCATGCTCCATTGACTGTCAGGCCCATATATTCTTCTTCAAAACTAAGAACTGCTCAGATGATGATATTTTCATTAGTTGCGATGATAGGATTGGATAAATGTTGCATAACATCTGCATGTCTGCAGTGGCTATGTCACTCAGGTGAGCGAATCGTGGCCCGTGGGCCTCTTGTTTAGTGTTTCTGTTAAGTTTCATGAGGAAGACATTTTTTTTTTACTTCCTGTTTGCTTTCCTGTACACCATTCCCTTTCTGAAAAGGAGTATACTCTAAATGGAAAGAATTTGCTCGCAAGGGCAGTTTCCTTCAAATGTAGAACCCTGTTTAGAAGAGAGGCAAATCAGTTTTGACAATTACCTCCCCTGAAACTGTATCCATTCCCCTTAAGACTTACTTTACATGAAATGAAAACAGAAGTGACATACAGTGGAACCTCCACTAACATTCATCCCAACAACAGCCACTTGCCTATAACAGCCACTTTTCTGACTTTCCAAACTTCTGTTTTTCAATATAATTATCCTCCCCATAATAGCCGCCACTCTACAGGACCCATTTTAAGGTTCAAATTTCACTTACTCAGATTTGCAAAAAAAAAAAAATGAGGGTTTTATGATATTGTTCATAACAGCTGTTCACATATCCAAGCCTGCAGGAAGAAAGCTGTTTTAACAAAATTGTTTTGCCTCCTTACTGAAAAGGGGTCTACTCTAAAAGGAAAGAATTTGCTTCCTTTCCTTTTAGAGAGGACCCCTTTTCAGAAGGAATGGTGTGCCAGAAGGCAAACAGAAAGTAACCAAAGTTGTCTCCCTTGTTAAAAGGGACAATTGATCTGGATCGTCACTGTTTGTCATTAAGAATGTGAATTTGTATCAACAACCTGGATCAAGTAATCTGATTGGCTGAATATGAGAAGTGGGTGTGGCATCTTAATTTATTCAGCATGACAAGGGTTAATTTTAGACCAATGCAGTTTTGCTTGATGTAATTATATCTTAACAAATCTATATCTATATCACAGGATTGTTTTCCCACATCGCAAGAAGAGTAAGAAAGCTGATGAAATTGTACAGAAAAAGTATATTCTTATGTCCGAGACCTTTGAGTTTGGACCACTTCTTGTGGGAAGAAACAGAGACAGGTTCAAGGAAGGTAGATACCCAGATCACATGGAGACATTGACCATTAAGAACACATCGCCCTTGGATGCTGACATTACCTTCTGCTTCCTACATGATAGTAAAGGAGACACCTTCTTACTCGACCCACCATCCATGATGCTCAAACCATCAGAGCAACAGGTAATATTTTTTTTTTTTTTTACAGTAAGCTGTTTACCAGATGCTGTATATAGAAAGTGATTTAACCTTTACCACGCGCTAGGCCATTCAGCAGATGTCAAATTGGTGATATTTTTCTTATTTTCCCCAGAAAATAGGCTTTGACATTTCATGCACTCTCCTAAGGAAACAGTTTGCATGAAATTGCATAGCCTGTTTTCTGGGAAAAATAAAAATATTTCAAAATGTCATCTGTGGAAAATTTTGATAAGCCTGTTAAGTATTAAGTTATTGCTGTAGCTTGATTAAGACTCACTTATTTTGCTTTTAATAGCCATGTGGTCCACTTGAAGGGCTTCACATTTCATGCACATTGTCCATCTGCATTAAAAATATCAAGCCATATTTTCTGATAGGAGCACTACCAGTTTGTTCTCTGATGAATTTACCTCTAGTGTGCTAAATGTTAAGTGAGTATCAAATTGTACTAAAGTATTGTTTCCCTTTTTAATTGGATTTTTTTTTTATATAACCCCCCACTCCCCCCTCCCTACATAAATTTGCACATATGATCTTATTATTGTAGGAACTAAGTATCTGGGCCTACCCCATGGTACCCAACCACTATGAGGATGCTATTGTTTGCTGTATCCGAGAGAACCCAGAACCAGTTGTATTCAAAGTTTGCTGTGATGCTTTCAGACCAGAACTTGATCTCGACAGAAAACAACTCATCTTTGATAAAGTCTTGTTGCACAGGTTAGAATATATTTTCCTTAACTCTTTTAACCCTGCAGACCAAAACATATACCTTTGCAAACAGTGTAGATCCAGATGAGATGGTTAGAGCATTGGATTTTTATCTGGGCAGACTAGGTTCAAATCACACAATAGGCATGAAATTTTTTCAGCTATGCTTCATTCCTTTGTTATGACTTTCGTGTTGTAAGATGGGGGTCGTCCGGGATAGAACTTTATTTCGCAGAAAATGGCTTCGCGTCATCAAAAATGATGACTTCCTTGAAAAGTTGGAGAGTTACAGCCTATCACTCCTACATTAGATTATCTGCCTTGGCAGATTATGCATAGCTTGTAAGTAATTCATCTCTGACAACAGCGTCAGGGGAGTCAACTCGTTGGTTCAGTGGTTAGGGCATTGGATTTTTATGCTGGCAGACTGGTTTCAAATTCCATGGTAGGCGTGAAATTTTTTCAGCTAAGCTTCATTCTTTTGTTATGACATGTCGTAAGAATCACCCTTCCGTTGTCTTGGGTATGATTTTAATAATACAAGTATTGAAAAGGATGTAACACACCAAATCATCATCTTAATGGAAAGGATTTGCTCCTCTAGGAAGCTGTTTCTTTTCCTTTAATCCTTTTTTCTCTGAGTTTCTGAAATAGACTATTCCATCTCTATATTTTGACACATCCATTGCTGCTAAAAGGGTTACAGTTTAAATCAGAAACAGAATGGCAAATAGTGTAGATTCTGATGAGATGGCTCATTATGATCTACCCTGTTTTCAAATGTATTTGTTTTGATCTACAGGACTGAAAAGGTAAAGGGGAAGGGATACATTTTCAGGGGAGGCGACTGTCAAAATTGTTTGGTCACCTGCAAAATGGTCTGCTTACTATAAAAGGAATGGAATTGCTTCCCTTTGGAGCAACCTTCCCTTTTAGAGTAGAATTCTTTTTGACAGAAATTGTTTTTAACAAAAAAAAAAAAAAAAAAAAAAAAAAAAAATGACAGAGTTGCTTCCCCTGAAACCAGTTCTCCTGATGACCTATCATAAAATGCATCATATGGTATTACATCCTTGAAAAATTATTATTAACATTAAAACAGCTTTAAAAGGAACAAATTTAAATGTTAGTAGCATTTTTCCTTATTTTTTCTAGAAAATAAGGCTTGATATTGCTCCTAAGGAGACAGTTTATATGAAATGTCAAGCTCTGTTTTCTTGGGAAAAATTCATAAAATTTTGCATACGCTGTCTGGTAATTTCATTGTAATCATACTAACATAGAATGAAGTTTTGTAAACTTCATACATGTATTTTTAGAACCTTCTTTTGGAATGAAACCTGAAAAATATTATAAATTTTGCTTTTCAAATTCATATAAGTGATACTGCTTTGAAATATATATGAGAGTCACAGTGGTGGCTGTCTTATTCGATTAATTTAATATACAGTCGACCCTCGTTATCTTGACCTCGCTTACGTATCTCAAATACCTGCTTATATCGAAGTGAAATTCTAGTCCCTGTTGTAACATGGAAGTCTAAGAAGAGGTAACAAAATATTGTGGAAAAGAGGAGAAATTGCTCCTTCCTAAGGAGCAATTTCTTCTCCTTTTCACATTATTTTATATATATTTCTAAATTCAGGAGTCATATTACATATTCATTTGTTAACTGTGGTTGTTTGATTTATTATTTTCCTCACTTCCCCAACTCTGATATGTCGAGGTACGAATATCTCAAAGTGTTTCAGAGAGTCCCTTGGAATTAGAGATAACGAGAGTTGACTGTACATGTATATTCTTTGATCTGGGATATTAAAAAAAAAGTGCCTGTTTTGTCCAGAAAGCTGTCCAGCAAAGTTGCCTGTTAGTACAGATTTTATTGTATTGGATCATTTTATAATATGTTAATTTCTCATGATATTGTTTTTAAAAGGAAAGACACAAAGACAATTTACCTAAGGAATAGCACACAGATTCCTGTCCACTGGAAACTCAGTGGTCTTGACACACTGGGTGATGATTTCACAGTAGCAGCAGACAGTGGCATTGTTGAACCAAAGTCTGAATATGCTCTGAATGCTTACTTCAGAGCTATGAAACCTGTACAGACTAGCAAGAAAACTATTAGATTAGAGGTAGGTCTGTAGTGAATGATGATGTCTTTTTACATGGCTCCAGATAGAGGAGTATCTAAAAATCATTTTTAATATCATTTATGATAAATAATTTCCTGAAATTTCCCAACACTTTATATCATATTTTTTGGCCTAAATTTTGCTTTTTATGCAGTTGTTTCTTAAAATACATAGTGGAATGGCAAACAGTGTAGACCCCCATCAGACTGCTCCTTCAGGAGCCATCTGATCAGGATGTACACTGTTTGTTTATGCCATTTGTTTAGAGACTTTGGTGTACAAAATTTTAGGACATTCACCATATTTCTTAACAAAAACGTGTGTTGTGGATATTCATTAGTGGCCTCAGTGAGGCACTTCTAATGAGTACCCACAACTTATGTTTAACTCAAGAAATAAGAAAAATGTTAATACCTTTTTGGCAAAAAAACAAACAAAAAAAAACACAAAAAAACAAAACAGCCATATCTGGAGCCATGGTATTGCTTAGAATGAGTGCTTTAGATAATTGGGATATTTAGAGAATTATTTTCTCATATTTCTTTGCAAAAAATGGGAGTCAGTTTTAATGAGCAGCAAGAACACACCACATTTACTCTAAATATCGGGTCACCTCAACACCTAATCTTACTTCTAAAATTTGAACAAGTTAATTTTACTACCTGTTGATGTGTCTGGAAATTGCTGGATGAGAGGCAAACAGTGTAGACCCTGATCAGATGCTGCATTTGCAGTATCTGATCAGGGGCTATACTGTTTTCTCGGGCCAGTCTCTCCCAATACTTAGGGATAGTATGATACTTTTTTTGGAGAAGGAGGAGGGAAATATATGAAAATGTTTCTCTGGATATCCCACTTATCTAGTGCCATTTATATAAAAGTATTGGTAGATACATTACATGTAAACATTGCTATTTACTTATAGAAAAGATACCAAGACACTATATCTAAAAAATAACACACAAATCCCTGTAAGTTGGAAAATGGTTGGACATGAAGCTCTCGGTGAAGAATTTTCCTTTGCCATGGACAGAGGCATTATTGAGCCACTGACTGAATATGCACTGAAGGCTTATTTCCGAGCCTTGAAGCCAGTGTATACCTCAAGAAGAATGTTAAGATTGGAGGTTTGTCAGGCACAAGGGTTGATTTGGTTAATTTGATGGTGTTTGGGTTTTTATAGTGCACTTGGGATTTTATTCCACTTTTATTCCTTTTCTTTAGTAGGTCCCTTTGATTGAGCTGAACAAGAAAAATATAGCTTACTTGCGAGGAACATGGACCAGATCAGTCTGCACTATCACACAGTTTGATTAGGCTCACACCGTTTGCTGCACAGTAAATGTTCTAAAATTTTGAACCTCACAAAAAATTATGATACCTAAATTTATTAGCTCTCTTCACAACTTAAACAAAGGGAGGCAACTGATTTTGCAAAGGGAGGCAATTTAATTGCCTCCCTTTGCAAAATGAGTTGCTTCCCTTTTGCATATGTTCTTCATGATTTTTTTTTTTTTTTTTTTTTTTTTTTTTTTTGTCTTTTTTTTTTTTTTTTTTTTTTGGCATTCAGGAAATTAAATTTTACTGTTTAGATTTTTAGAGCATTTACCGTATAGATTATAGGGTTCAGGGTTCAGTATTGTATTGTAAAATGGAATATTCAAATAAATATTTTTTTTCATGAAAACATATGTCGTCAGTACTCATTAGAAGCACCTTGCTGAGGTTCCTCTTGTGAGTATTGACAATGTATGTTTTCCTGGAGAAATAAGAAAAATATTAATACTTTTTGGTTGAAAAGTCACCTCATTTGAAGTTATATGATGGCAGCATAAGTCTGTGATCAGACTGCACAAATGAGCAAGTTGATAAAAGTTAGAAACATTTTGTATATTTGCTGAGGTGTCTTTTTTAGTTGTTATGGCTTGGATGTGTCAAAAAATAGGGCATAGATAGAGATAAGACAGTGCTAGTCACCTCTGACTGTTTTAAAGTGCTCAATTTATTGGTGAAATTCACTTCTTCAAAGCTTCCATATATGAAAATAGACATGGATTTCTTGTAGTGGTGATAGTGTTTAGTTACACACACACATACACATACAAGCATGCATGCATGCAAGCATGCACACACACACATGCACATGCACACACACACACACACACACACACACACACACACACACACACACACACACACACACACACACACACACACACATTCACAATTTGATATAGATTGTTGCTAAAATAGTTCAAATATGATTTTGGTATATTGGTTGTGGTATGACCTTTATAATTACTTTCAAAAGTGCTTAGTGTGTGTTTAATGTGTTTTATTGTTTGGACAAGGTTTGTTTTATCAGAAATTTAGTCTGCCATAACACCTTAACCTCCGAAGAGGACTTCAGATGGGGTTCCGGTAAAACCAAGTGCTAAAGGGGGTTAGTTGAATAAAAAGGGGGAAAGAAAAGTAGGTGAAATTAGTTTGTACAGTGCGACAAAGAGTGTTAAAATAGTTAAAAGATAAAGACAGTTTCTGGTATCTAAGGTGTTGAATGGACTTCCTGGCAGACAGCTGCACTTAACTGTGTCAGGGTAGGGAGGACAGGTATGTGGGCTGGTAGAGCATTCCAGTGGATGATAGTGTGGGGAAAGAATGTGAACTTGTAATAGTCTTTCAGAGTCGAGATCCGTCTGTATGCAAGAGAATGAGTTCTTGTAGAAGGACGGGTGTTCCAGACCAGGTAGTCAGTAGCAGGTATCTCAACAAGGTCATATGTGACCTTATATAGAAGGACCAGCCGGCAGTCAATGCGTCGTTGGTCAAGGGTGCGCCATTAGATCCTGAAGCATAGCAGAGACGCTTGATGTATATCGGTAGTCTTTGGTTACCCATCTAGCGGCCCTTTGCTAAACTGATTCAAGTTTATTGGAGTCTGAAGCGGTGTAGGGGGACCACACAGTAGAAGCATATTCTAACTGTGGGCGGACAAGAGTTTTGTAAGCAGTGGCTTTCAGGTCCCCGTTGTGGACCCGAATATTGCGCTTTATAAAGCCTAGAGTCTGGTTTGCCTTTTTACTGATATTATTAATGTGGTCTGTCCATCTGAGGTCTTCCGAAATGGTGACCCCCAAGTATTTAGCAGAGGGTACACTTTCTAATACACAGCTGTGAAGATGGTAGTCAGTCTGAAAGGGGTTTTTACGTCGGGTCACATGAATGACCTGGCACTTGGAGGGATTAAAACTCATATCCCAGAATTTTTCCCATATTTCGAGTTTCTCAAGGTCCTTCTAGAGAAGCTCTGAGTCTGTTTGGGCATTGAGAGCAAGGTACATGGCTGTGTCATCTGTGAATAGCCTTACTCTGGACTTTACCTGATCCAGGAGGTCATTAATGTAGGCCAGAAACATGTCAAGCAAAGAACTTCATGCATAGGCAAAATGTGCAGATTCACATCCTGCACATGTGCAGAGTCTCATCTGGGCATTTGCTCTCCACTGAACCATTCTTTAGTATCCAGTGATTCTGTTAACAGTCAGAGAAGGCCCTGATCAGACTGCACAGGCTGATCTGGGCCTTCTCTGTCCACATATGCCCAAAGATACGTTTTCGCATGGTGCTGCCCATTTACTTCTTACATACAAATCCCTTAAGATTTATATGAATGGTTATTCTTTTTTAAATAGATTTCAATTAATAAACTTAAAATCTCATTATTCAGCCAAATAGTTTAAATTAGAAAACTTGTTAAATTAAAAACTCTGGATAAAGAAAATATTCGGATGATAATTTTATTTTACACTAAAACTTATGGATATTTGTTAGAATAGCCTTGCTGAGGCAGTTGTAATTAGTTTATTCAAGATCTGTTAGGGTGTATAAAGCAGTCTGAGTTTGTGAAGTGAATTATTTCTGCAGCTTATGCTAGATTTTCATCAAACTTTTCAGAACTAATCAGCATGAAGTTAATTTTTTTCCCTGAGCTTATTTTTTTTTCAAGTTGTCTTCCCTTCACACTTTGTCATTTTAACCTTTACCTCTCTATTAGCTAATTCAGCAGACGATAAATTGGTAATATTTTTTTTATTATTTTTTTCCCAGAAAATAGGCTTTGACGTTTTATGTAAACTGTCTCTGAAGGAAAGAGACAGTTTGCATATTTATGTCAAAGCCTATTTTCTGGGAAAAATAAGAAAATTATTTTAAAAGGCTGTCTACTGAAGTGTTAACCTGGCATGCTAAGCATTTAAGCATTATCATTATTGGGTTGTGAACAAACTCATTGGTAGATCTAGTTAATTCTGATTATTGACTTGAAAGCTAAATCGTCTTGCAGATATCCGATGCCGAGGAAACAATGGGTGTGATAAGAACAGAAGCTATCCAAGTGGTTGCTGAGGCCTATGATGTAGCTGTTGACATGTCTTTCCCGAAAGGTAGGTTTTATATTTGTTATGACCCCAATTTCAAAGAGGATGGGAGGGCATATTGCTTTAGGCTTGTCCGTTTGTCAGTCCGTACATCACACTTTTGAGACCTGTCACATTTTTGGAACCATGTATGCTAGGATTTTGAAATTTCATACATGCATTGCATATGAAAAATTAGCTGGCCCATATTTTTTTTCTTTCTGTCAGCTTCTTCGTGGTGGAGTTATGGTCCCTTTTCAGACAGGCATTGTAACAAATGAAAATCTTGTATTATTATAAAGCAAAATATCTTAGGAACCACCTCAGTTAGGCTCATAAAGTTTTGCTGCCAATCAGGGATCATTATGAAGATGACCAGATTACCTTTGGTGAAATTTTATTAATATTTGTCCAAATTATGCCCCTTTTCAGACTTAGGGACTTTAGCAAAGGAAAATCTTGTAAACAAAATATCTCAAGAACCCCTTGAGCTATGCTTATGGAATTTTACAAGCCATCAGGGATCATTGTGAAGATGACCTGATTAACTTCTGGTGAAATTTTATAAATATTTTTTCCAAGTTATGAACCTTTTCAGACTTAGGCATTTTAGTATAGTAAATCTAGTAAGCAAGTATCTAAGGAACTGTGCAAATTGTGTAGATCCAGATGAAGTGGCTCATCCTGAGCTATCTCATCATTATCTACACTGTTTGCCATTCCACTTTTTAGTTCAGACTGAAAACCCTATTTGCATTAATGGACATGTCCAAATTCAAGGATGGAAAAGTCCACTTTGGAAATTCAAGGATGAAAGGGTTAAATAAAGCTGTAGATTTGACAGTATTCTTCTTCAAATAATTGGTGTTTGAGGAAACTTGTTTATTTTCAGATACTATTGTATTTGATACTAATAATGAAGATCAACTTCAAGGTATTGGTACTGTTGTAAATCACATAGTTTATGTGTACAAGCATTCACTCAATATTGAGTATTGTCAGTATTGTTCAGATTGGATGATCCCAATCAGCATTCTACCTAAATCTATATCGGACCGTCATCGGCCCGTCAGGGTAGCTGACGGGCCGATGACGGCCCGATGTAGATTTACGTAGAATGCTAACTGGGATTGATTGTTGTGGGTAATAAATAAGGTATAAAAAATGATAAGCATGTACGCAAGTATAATAATGAAAAAAAACAATAAGTAGGATCTTCCTCTGAATACATATTATTCTGGACTGTGCACTAAAGATTCAAGTATCTACCTATTGAAGTCATCATCTCATCTCTTAATTGTTACATAAAGTACTGATTTTATCTTGTTGCTTACTGTTCATATTAATCAAATCTATTAAACAATTTACATGTCAAAATCTGACTACTTAGAGGCTGAGGTTTGTGTTTGATCAATCAAGGTCAGCTTTTGTCAACCTTGATTTGAGACATGAGCAGGAAACCAGTTGCTTACCTGGATCTGCCTTTGTATTATAAAGACAGATCCAGCCGGCCTCGGTGGCTCAGTTGGATGCGCTGTCCGACTGGAGACCAGGAGGTCGCGGGTTCAACCCCCGCCGGGGTCGGTAACATTCTTTCATGGAGATTGATCATTAAATATTTTCTACGGTCATTCTCTCCCTTCCGCTGATTCAAGAAGGGCAGTTGTCAGTTTCTGGCGAAAGAATGTGCACAATACTGGTTAACTGCTTAGAGGACTAAGCCTGCCCAGTAAACGTGTGGTTAGGTAAACTGACCGCGCTTGACATGACCCCATTGGGTTGACTGGGCCATAAAACCTCAACACAAACAAACAAAGACAGATCCAGGTAAACAACTGGTTTCATGGTCATGAGACTAACTCTTGTTATCTCAAAGACTAACCTCAAATTTATGATGTTGGATTGTTTTCCATTTTTTTTCCTTAGATTTCAGCTCCTGTCATTTCAAACTCCTGTTTTCTCAGAGCAAAAATTTGAATGAATCAACCATATATACCATTAGATGTAAACCATAACCCAGTTTGTGCTGAAAATGTTCTAGATCATTACGAAAACATATCTATTCAAATATACTGAAAATCTGACCACCAAAAAATGAAAATTTTCCGATGAAAAATACTGATATTTTTCATATTTTTGTTCAAAACATAGATAGTGGGTACTTGTTAGAACTGCCTCGCCGAGGCAGTTCTAACTAGTACCCACAATCTATGTTTTTGAGCAGAAATAAGAAAAATAATGTATACCCCTGTAAACCCCAGTTTTACTATATAAAAGTGGGGTTTAAAGGGGTCAGAATTATATATATTATTTTCGTGATGTAGAGTATGAAGCGGTCACCAGAAACTACTACTCTGTGTGGGTAGTAAACAAGTTTTTCTTTTAATAAGGGTTTACTGGGCTATAAAAATCAGTCATTCAATTCTCTTATAATTATTTGATTTTGTTAATCCAGGAACTGATGGTGGACTTGACTTTGGAACCATCAAAGTATCAGAAGAGGTCAAACAGACATGTACTCTAAAGAACAAGGGCAAATATGAGATTGCTTTTAAGTAAGTGTTGATTCATAGCTCAGGATGAGAGGGGTATTTAACCGTTACCACTCTTTTGCCTAATTCAGCAGATGACAAATTTAACAGAAAACAGGCTTTGACATTTCATGCAAATTGTCTCAAATGGAGACACTTTGCATGAAATGTCAAAATCTGTTGTTTTTTTTTTTTGGAAAAAATAAGAAAATAATTTGAAATGTTGTCTGCTTATATTTTTACTCGGAGTGCTTAGCATAGGAGATGGTTTACATTTTAGCATGGGAGATCGTTTTCATTTTAGCATAGGAGATGGTTTACATTTTAGCATAGGAGATGGTTTACATTTTAGCATAGGAGATGGTTTACATTTTAGCATAGGAGATGGTTTACATTTTAGCATAGGAGATCGTTTACATTTTAGCATAAGAGATGGTTTACATTTTAGCATAGGAGATGGTTTACATTTTAGCATAGGAGATGGTTTACATTTTAGCTTAGGAGATCGTTTACATTTTAGCATAGGAGATGGTTTACACTTTAGCATAGGAGATGGTTTACATTTTAGCATAGGAGATCGTTTACATTTTAGCATAGGAGATCGTTTACATTTAATGTAAACCAGCTGCTATGGAGATGTCATTTAGTGTCAAGCACTATTTTTACTTGAAATAACAATATCTTTATTTAAGAAGAAAAAGATATATAAGGAAAATGCAGCAGTTTTGGATGGGTTTTCAAAAATCTGTCCTTTAAAATAGCAATGTCCAGGCAGGCGGGCATCGGGCGTTGGGCATCGTCAGAGGTTTACTTTTTGGTTAACCTTTTTGAAAAACCTATTCATAATGCAGTTGGGCAGTTTTCTTGTTTTTCTATTAGTTTTGTATTAAGTGTATTGCTAGAGTTCAGATTGACTGATTTTATTTTATGATTTATTTCTATTAAAATCTATAGAAATCTATTACTTTTTATTTACACTGGGACCTCTTTATAAGGCATTTCATTATAAGATGATTTCAGATATACGACAGTTTAAAGGTGGACCCAAAAAGTGTTGTATCCAAACATAAATGTGTAGATTATATAGAAAAATGACCACAAGTCATTTTTCTATATAATCTATACATTTTGTTTGGATACAAAACACTTGTTTAGCTAATACAGTTTTTTTTTTTGCTGTAATAAGTAATAGTGTTATAAAGAAGTTGTGGTGTATTTCTAAATAATTTCTTTTACTGCCTTCATATGTACAGTAAATGTCCTAAAATTTCATACACCAAAGTGTCTGACAAAATGGTATATGCAAACAGTACAGACCCAGATCAGACTGTTCCTGAAGGAGCTGTCTGATCTGGATCTGCACTGTTTGCCTTTCCACTAAGTATCTAAAGAAACAACTGCATAAAAAGCAAAATTTAGGCCAAACAAGTATGGAATGAAGTGTTTGAAATTTTAGGACATTTACTGTTTTTTCTTTCTAATAGCTTCCTGTTTGAGAACGCAGATCCGGCAAACCCCAATGTAACAAGCTTGTTCTCAGTACTACCCTCCAAAGGTAACCTGGCACCACAAGACAGACAGACAGCCGTCCAGGTGATCTTCAAGTCACAGAAAGAAATAACAGTGAAAGATATGCCCATCTTGAAATGTCAGGTTATAGAACCAAGTATAGCTGAGAATGGGGAACTCATTGCTAGTATTCCTGTCAAGGTGTCTGTGAAGGCAGTATTTAACAAGTAAGTCTATCTTCATAATCTTCCCATTTTATTTACAGGGATAATGCAAATTTTCAGGCAATTTTTTTCATGCAAGTAAAAAATGTGCAAAACTTTAACTCGCATATGTGTCACATTTGGTGAAAGGTAAGCCCCAGATTACATTTGAAACAATTTGTTGAAGATGATAAAAGAAAAAGAAAGTGAAGTGAAGATATAATACTAAAATCTTTCAATAAAATATAGAACACCTTTTCCCTGTGACTTGATAAGAAGTGAGCCTGTGGCAGTCATACAAGAGACGTTTTATGCAGTTGTAGTGCAAAATTATTAAATAAAAGAAAAGACTAAGCATATTGTGTTCTTGTTATGGCAGATATGGTATTTTTATATTATCCAGTTCAAAAACCAATTTCTGTATCTTCAAAGAGGAATACAAAAAAATATCAGAACTGAACACTCTGCTGGAACAGGCTTCGAAACATTTTTTTTTTTTCTGTTTTTCAGGTATAATATTCTTCCTATGAGTGACATAAACTTTGGATCTCTGCTAGTGAACAGTAAGAAATCCAGGACGTTCATCATTGAAAATAAGGGAGAATTTGACTTTAAATATCAGATATCTAAGATGGTGAAAGAAGCAGCCCAACAACCTGTGAGAGCAGCTAGGCCGTAAGTTGTCAATTATTATAGGGATCAAACATGGTTTTTCATGCATTAACATTCCCCAGGTTCCATGGGAGGTGTTGAAAACCGAGGTTTTTGGCGAATGCTATTTGCACAGAGTATTCCTGTTCTAGGACAGGGCAGTACACATCTCGTGACAGCAGCAATTCTGTGGCTCAGGTACAGGCATATTGAAAGTTGTGTAGCTGTGCATTAACAGCACGTGAATTGCCTTGTTAATACACGGCTTTTCGCCGGTTAATGCACGGCTGTTAATGACACGCAGCACTGCTTTTTATGCAATAATGACTGTTATCAAAGGGGACTTGATACAAGGTAGATTTATTGTCATTTTTACAAGGGAGGCAACTTTTGTGACTTCCTGTTCATGCCCCTTTTGAAAAGAAGTCTACTGTAAAAGAAAGAATTTGCTTCCCTTGTCCCTTCTGAAATGATGTATACTCTAAAAGGAAAGAATTTGCTCCCCAGGGGAGCAGATTCTGTCCATTTAGAGTGGACTCCTTTTCAGAAGTAACTTTTGTGACCCTGTTTATACCCCTTTTGAAAAGAAGTCTACTGTAAAAGAAAGAATTTGCTTTCCTTGTCCCTTTTTAAAAGATGTATACTCTAAAAGGAAAGAACTTGCTCCCCAGGGGAGCAGATTCTTTCCTTTTAGAGTGGACTCCTTTTCAGAAGTAAAGCAAAACCATAATGACAGATTTGCCTCCCTTGACAGTGTATCTCTTCTCCTTAAATATAAAATTAATGATAGTTTGCTTATTTCTCCAGGAAAACATGTTGTGGAATCTCATTAAAAACACAACTGGTTATGTTTTTTATGGAGAAATAAGAAAAAAATAATATCTGGATATACCTCTTACCCAGAATTATGTGGTTACAGACTGTTTACTTTTTGTATATAAATACAATGTAGATAAGTTTTGTGTGTTAAAACATGAATGAGAGATTGTCTAATGTAAATTATCAATCAAAAACATTTAGTTTTTTATGTAAACAGAGAAGTTTTTGTGTGTTCTTTAAGAGTGGCTCTATTCACACCTTACAGATAGAATGAGGAATGAGAGATTGTCTGATGTCATTTATTAATCGAAAACCAAATCAAAATTTTTATCATTGTATGTATGTTTGTGTGTTTTGTTCTTGTTTTTAAATGTCTTACTAATAAGACTTTGCTTTTACTAAGTATTACTTTATAACTAAATGATGCAGAATTGTGTTTATTCTAATTATGTAGCATATTATTTATCATTCATTACAATTATGGTTTATTCTCATAAACATGTTTGTAGTTTTATACTAACATAGTTTAACCCTTAAAATGCCAAGAAAACCTGCATCTGCAAGTGTCGTCTTTTTATGTCTTCCGCTGAATATTCTTGCAAACTTTTCAAACCTATTTTTGCACACAGGCAAACAGTGTGGACCCTGATCAGACTGCTCCTAGAGGAGCAGTCTGATCTGGGTCCACACTGTTTGCAAAAATGAATTTTAAAATCACAAGCAGATGACAAAGCAGACGACAGTTGTTGTGATTGGCAGCTTAAGTGTTAAGATGATTGGATATACTTGGTAGATTTTCTGTCATTTCTGCCATGGGAGACAAGTTTTGTGACTTCCTGTACCCAAAGTCTCTTCTGAAAGGGAGTCTACTCCAAAAGGAAAGAATTTGCTCTCAGGGGAGCAAATTCTTTTTTTTAGAGTAGATCCCTTTTTAGAAGGGAGTAAAACAAGTTTGATAGAGTTATCTCCTTGAAAATGTATCCAGTCACCTAATTGAAATCACACTCTAATATCTGCTTGTCTCATCTTTGTCTTTTTTTCTGACTGTTTTGTTATCTTTCTTTCTTATCTTTCTCTTCTCCAATAATGCTGCTAGATTTGCACCAAGTGCGAAAGGGGAGAGCCCAACCTCTAAGTAAGTGAAACTGTCACTCCCAGATTGTGAGATTGTTGTAAATTACCAATCGTTTTTTTTTCTGCTACAATAAGGTTAATACCTTTGGTTTATACAAAAAGTGAGAATTTTTTATTTGGGCAAAATTAATCATTAAATTAACTGCTAGATTAACTAGATTGTTTTCTGCTTTGTACATAAATTGGTTCAATAAAAAGTTCCTCCTAGTTTCTTAAAAGAATAATCCCACATTTAATATACAGTAAAAGTCCTAAATTTTTTAACACTTTATTCCATTTTTTTTTTTTTATTATTATTATCTAAATTTTGCTTTCTATGCAGTTGTTTCTTAACATACTTTGTGGAATCGCAAATGGTGTAGACCCTAATCAGACTGCAGTCTGATCTAGGACTTCACTGTTTTTAGATGCCATTCTGTCATGACCTTTGGTATATGGAATTTTAGAACAATTACAGTAAAAAAAAGTAATATTGTGTCCATTTTCACCTTGGCTGTACGAAGTACAAGGAGAGTGTTTGTATTATCTTGGTGTCAGTGTTAACATTGACATCCACAAGCAGTTAGTGTTATTTTTTTTATTTTTTATTTTTTTTTATTGTAAAGATTATCATCAGTAGCTTTGTAATCAGGTGACAACTGTTGTTTTTCATCCGTATTTTTTTCTGCATTATTTAAAGAAATACTTTGTAGAATATGAAAATTTCATCATCTACTTTTTTATAATTTCAAAATTTTATAATATTCCGTTTTACTTAATTCTGAAAGTGCCTTTCAAAATGAAGCACACAACATTTTAAAATATCTTTTATTTTTTTTTTTCTAAGAAAATAAGGTTTGACATTTTGTGTGAATTGTCTGCTAGGCAGACAATTCACATGAAATGTCAAGCCTTATTTTATCATAAAACTAATAAAAAACATACAAAAAGATGTTGTTTGGTGCTGCTGTGACAGGTACTTTATTGTCTTTTACTAACACATGCACCACAACTGCAGAAGGAAGTGTTTTTTTGTTATACTCCTTGAAAGCATATGGGCTGTGCCAAGCCAAAAAGTGCCTTCAAACATGCGCAAAATGCACGGATTCAGACCATCCTGTGTAGGCGCAAAGTATCAGCCTTTGCTTTACATTGATACATTTTGTAGTATTAAATGAATCAGTAAGTGGACAGTGAAGGCTCTGATCAGACTGCACATCCGTGCAGTCTGATCTGGGCCTTTGCTGTCTACACCTGCATAGCACTTGATAAGGCATTTTTTCAACCAAAAAGTATCTATATTTTTCTTATTTCTTGATGAAAACATGTGTTGTGGGACTCATTAGAAGCGCCTCACTGAGGCGCTTCTAATGAGTACCCACAACATATGTTTTCGTTGAGAAATAAGAAAATTATTTGCCTGATACCCTCTCTTATCTAGACCTATGCACATGACCCGAAGGCACATTTTTGCTCGGTGGAGCTCATATGATGTGCATTGCAAGAAAAGGGCAGGGCCTTCTCTGTAGGCATATTCTGCAATTTCAAATTATTCTGTGAGCTAGCAGTGGGGGCCTTGATCAGACTGGGGATGCATGATGTGAGCCTTTGTTGTCTGCATATGGCATAAGCCCTTTTCTTGTTTTGTGCATTAAAAGCAGTTGATTAGGATCATGCCCTCATGTTTCAGACAAGTAGTCAAAAAGGCATGTTCAAATGTAAGAACACATTTGGTGAGAGTTAACGGGAATTGATACACTTTCAAGGGAGACAACTTTGTGTGAAAATTGTTTTGCTCCCTTCTGAAAAGGGGCAAATTCTTTCCTTTTAGAATAGAGCCCTTTTCAGAAGGGACTTGATGTGTGGGAAAGCAAAAAAGAATGTAACAAAAGTTGTCCCCCTTGTACAAAATGGCAGAAATTCTACCAAGTGTATCCAACGCCCTTAACCTTTTCCACTCTGGGCTAATTCAGCAGACGACAGACTGATAATGTTTTTCTTATTTTTCCCTGAAAACAGGATTTGACATTTTATGCAAATTGTCTCCAATGGAGACAATTTGCATAAAATGTCAAAACCTGTTTTCTCAGAAAATTAAGAAAAGTATTTCATAATGTCGTCACCTGAAATTTTTACCCAGAGTGCCAAGTGTTAATGATTTTGTCTAGGTGTATCTGTTCACCTGTAACTGCATTTCTTCTTTGCAAATCAGTCTGCTGTATTTATGCATGCTTAGCACTCTGGGTAAAATTTTCAGCAGACGACATATAGAAATATTTTTCAGATTTTCCCCAAAACACGTTTTGACACATTTCATGCAAATTATCTCCAATGGAGAAGATTTGCATGAAATGTCAAAAACATGTTTTAAGGAAAAATTAAAAAAAAAAAAAAAAAAATCAGTGTGTCATCTGCTGAAAATTTTACCCAGAGTGCTAAGCCTTAAACATTCTTTCTACTCTAGTAGTTCCGTTTTTCTAGACCTGTAAGACTGCCTCACTTGACTAGTTGAACCTCAATTTGAGAAAATGTATATATGACATATGTGCTCAGTTAAGACATGGACCAACATGTACATCTGTGCAGTCTGATCAAAATCTTTTTGCTTGCCTAAAATAGCCATGTATCCTTCCCTAGAGGGCTTAGTGAAGACCCTGATAAGACTGCCCATCTGCATGGGCTGTTTGGCATCTGTTTGGTGCAAAATTCATGTCGCAGTTTATGATAGCTTTGTATATAGGATGGTTTAACCATTAAAGTGCCATGAAAAATTTTAGCAGGCAATATTTTGTTTTTATTGTTTTTCAGAGAAACGAAGGCTTTACATTTTATGTGAATTGTCTGCCTAGATGATTCACTTGAAATTTCAAGCTTTATTTTCTCTGAAAAATAACAAAATATTTCAGAATATTGTCTGCTGCAGTTGTGATTGACACTTTATGGGTTAAGGTACTAGAAATCAGGGCCCAGTTGTTCAAAGCATCGTTAGCTTAACAAGCTTATTATGGTTAACTGTTCTAATAAGCACAATATCTAATTCACAGATACTTTCGCTCAAATGCAAATGCAAAAGCCACTCACATTTTTTCAGCAAAATTATAAGCATATATGCCATATTTCATGACCAAAGTTTTAACAATATGTTAACTAACAATATCTTTAGTTTTGAACAACTGGGCCTAGTTATAAGTGTATAACTGGACCACCAAATATATTAGGAAAAAGTTGCTAGCTGATGTAGGATTTTAATATAATGGCATTTTGTAGGGACTTCCTGAATCATTTTATCAAAACCAGGCTCATTTATGGCTCACCTTATTCTTTCAAAATGGTAAGCTTGCAGGTCATTTGTCACATACTTCATCACAATCTTACTATTGTGTGTTCACAGTACAGGTCTCTAGATAAGGAGCTTCTTGTAGCCAAAATGTCCTCATATTTTTATATATATCTCCAGAGCACTTTTTTTCAACCAAAAAAGACTGATATTTTTTTTATTTCTCTTATTCTGTGGCAAGGTAGATTTTCTGCTGTACTATACAAGGGAGGTAACTTTTGTGACTTCTTGTTTGCTTTTCTGCATACCAATGCCCTTCTGAGTGTATTTAACGGAAAAAATTTGCTAAAATAAGGCAAAATGATTTCAACAAGAGATTTCTGCCTTCTATTGAAATACCATTACCCTAAACAAAATGCATTCAAGGTACACCACAACCTCTTTATAACACTATTATTGGGGTCCTATCATAAACTGAGTTAGTTAAACAACTGTTTTATAGCCAAACAAAAATGCATAGATTATATTGAAAAATGACCATTTATGGTCATTTTTCAATATAATCTATACATTTTTGAGATCCATCTTTGAACCGTGTTATATCCAAAACCGTGTTATAATGAACCGTGTTATAAAGAGGTTGTAGTGTACTCAGTAGGGGCAGTTCTAATGAGTACCACTACATATGTTTTATGGAGAAATGTGTCTCTCCATGAAAATATGTAGTGTGGGAAATTGCCAGATTGAGGCTTGTCTGGAGATTAACCAACATATATTTTCATGAACTGAAAAAAAAAATTAGGAGATATAATGCCTTTTCAACTCAAAAAAATAATTTATATTTTTCTTATTTGTCTTCAAAATGTATCTCATGGGTATTCACTAGAAGAGCCTCAATGAGATGCTTCTAATGAGTACCTACAACACATATTTTGTGTAGAAATAAAAAAAAAACATCAGTCTGGTTCCCTACTTATCTAGAATTGAATTTCTCCAGGATCTTGAGACCTGACAGTATAATCATAGCTTCACTGGTACACTATCTATATATATTCTGCTTTCTCTAGGCCTGTAAAGGGAGATAAACGTACAAAATCTCGAGATGGTTCCAGTTCCGGTCGATCTGTTGCCAAACCAAGGAAAGCTGATTCCACTAGGTTTGTATAAAAAAAAAGTTGAAAAAAATATTGCCCTTGTTGGAATGACAAAGTAACACTGGTGTAATGTTTCTGGAGTATTTCCCTTGTTGTAATGACTTATTAACACCCTTGTTTTTATGACAAATAGCACTGGTGTTATGTTTCCTTGTTGTAATGGTTCATAGCTTTTGATAAGGTACTTTTTTCAAACCAAAAAGTACTGATATTTTTCTTATTTCTCGTATTCTGTGGCAAGGTGCTTCAATTGAGTACCCAAACATCGAGGGTTGAGCGCAAGACTGTAGTAACTCAAACATATTTTTGAAACCCTTGTTTAGGGGCAACTTTGACCCCTTTGTAAACAATGCAAATTTAGGTGCCATTGCTCATACGAGCAGTGGCACCTAAATTTCCATTGTTTACAGAAAGATATGTTGTAATCTTCATAACGCCTTCATGGTGAGGAGATTAAGTATTGGGAAAAACAACCATCTGACTTGCTACAGTCTTGCGATCAACATATGCTTTTGTGGAGAATTAAGAAGACGATTAGATACCCTGTCTTATCTGGAGCTGTGATGGTGTAATAACACTGGTGTAATATTCCCTTTTTGCAGTGTTTTTTTTTTTTTTTTTTGTTGTTGTTGTTGTTGTTTTGAGTGTGTGAGTAGTAGGTAGAGGTCAGGGGGCAAGAGATTGGGTGTAGGAAGAGGTTTTTGCACTTGACATTAATCTGAGAATGTGCTATTTATTAGTATCTTTAATTGGAATACCCCATTTTTGCATTTTCCATTCCCCAAGTTCTTGGCTTTTGCTTCAGTCTTTGCTATAGTTTGCTGTCTATCTTTTGTACAATTCTGTAAATATGCATTCAGAAAAATTAATAGTGCATCATGGGAAAAGTGGCACCTGCAGACACAAAAGGCCAAGATCAACCTGAACATCCACACAAAGTGATTAGAACATTTGCTGTCACTTGCAGGATCATTAGTTGCTGTAGAATATTCACTGTAACCCCTTTGTAACATGGATTATTATAAAATGATTTTGGATATAAAGACATCTTAAAGGTGGATCCTAAAAGAGTTGTACCCAAACAAAATGTATAGATTATATAGAAAAATGACCATTTATGGTCATTTTTCTATATAATCTATACATTTTGCTTTCGCCTATACATCTTTCGATACTGTCAATACATACCATTTTGATGTTAATTCTCCCCGAGCTAATAAAGAGGATCCAGTGCAGCAGCTGATCAGGGTCTACACTGTTTGCCACTCATCCAGCAGTGTATCAGATACATTAGCAGGTAGTATAAAGGACATGTTCAAATTTTACAAGTAAGATTATGAGTTGTAGTCTCGCAGTATTCAGGGTAAATGTGGTATTTATTTCATATTCCTTAGCTGGGAAAAGTTGTGTGGATACATTTGCAGAATTGTACAATGCTTTAACCCTTGTCATGCTGAATAAATTAAGATGCCACGCCCACTTCTGATTTCCAACCAATCAGATTACTTGATGCTGGTTTTTGATAGAAATTCACATACTTAATGACAAACAGTGCAGATCCAGATCAGTTGGCTTCTTCACTGTTTGCTAAGACAGGGCATGTCGTGTTCAGCAAGAGAAGGGTTAAATGATATGTAGACTTAACTAGATGCTCTGCTTGCTGTGTATAAAAAAAGCCCTGTTATGCCTTTTGTTGTCTCATTGTCTAATTACATAAGGCCACTCTCTGAGATAATATTTTGTATGGTGTGTATCCAGCAAGAAATCACATTAGGTGCATATCTGTGCAGTTTGATCAGTCTTTGCCAGAGGAATTGTTAAGGAGGAGTGTTTGGTGATCAGTCTGGGATATTTTTCTCATTTCTCCATAAAAAGATATGTTGTGGTACTCATTAGAAGCGGCTTGCCGAGGCGTTTCTAATGAGTACCCACAACGTATGTTTTACATGGAGAACGGAAGAAAATTATCCCAGAATTCTCACCAAATACTTCTCCTAAACCCTTAAAACGCCAAGAAAAACTGCATCTGAAAATGTCGTCTGTTTATGTTGTCTGCTGAATATTCTTGCAAACTTTTCAAACCTATTTTTGCATATAGGCAAACAATGTGGACCCAGATCAGACTGCTCCTCTGGGCCCACACTGTTTGCAGAAATGACTTTTAAAAACACAAGCAGATGACAAAGCAGACGACAATTGATGTGATTGGCAGTTTAAGGGTTAACAATTCCTCTGCTTTGCTGTCTGTCTGCAGAACTCTTGGCTCCTTGGCTATCCACAGAGAGGCTACCAAAGAATCTGATTGAACTGTATAGATGCCCTGGCCGATCTGAGTCTATGCTTGGAGCAAATATCATGGACAATGTGCTCACATTGCTACACACATTTCTACCTCTGTGTGGTATCTGCTTTGGTTATACTTGGTACAGTAAATGTCCTTAAATTTTGAATACTTTTTTCTGTACTATTTTAGCCTGAATTTTGCTTTTTATGCAGTTGTTTCTTGAAACACTTAGCCAAATGGCAAACAGTATAGACCCTGATCAGACTGCTCCTTCAGGAGAGTCTGATCTGGGTCTATACTGTTTTCATATGACTTTTTGTGAGCAACTTTGGTGTACAAAATTTTAGGACATTTACCGTAGCTAGCTAGTAAGCTTTACTATTTCCATGTCTCCTAACTTACTAACTCTCAGTGTGGCATACTAATTTACTAGTTACTTATCATATCTTCCACAACAAAAACTCATATGAGAAGGTCTCTTTGTATTGTCTTCTTATTCCTATACACATATAACTAACTTTTATTCTTAATCCTTAAAAAGCCAAGAAAACCTGCATCTAAAAATGTCGTCTGTTTATGTCGTCTGCTGAATATTCTTGCAAACTTCTCAAACCTATTTTTGCATACAGGCATACAGTGTGGACCCAGATCAGACTGCTCCTAAAGGAGCAGTCTGATCTGGGTCCACACAGTGTTTGCAAAAATTACTTTTAAAATCACAAGCAGATGACAAGTCATATGACAATTGTTGCGATTGGCAGTTTAAGGGTTAAAGGACCAGTTGCAAAAGATGCAGCAGGCGACATTCCAAAACATCATAATGTAGTCTGTTGCAATTTTGCATGATACTTCAAGGGTTACTATTCTGCTTTCTGTGTTGCTACTATATATATATGTAGTTGCTAGATGGTTTGTGTCAACTGAAAAGGTATTTTCAGAGCATAGAAAGCTGTCTAAACAGATCTTTCTTTGTCTGCTTCATTGGTGTATTTTTCAGCTGAAAACGTCTGCAAAAAGTACCGATATGTCTCTTATTTCTCTAAGAAAACCTATGTTGTAGGTTCTCATAAGAAGTGTCTCAACAAGGAGCTGCTAGTGAGACCCACAAAATATGATTTCATGGAGAAATAAGAAAAATGAGCCAATGCCCGACAAAACCTACAATTAGACCTGTGTGACCAGAAAAGACTCAGATCAGCCTATACATTCACCCAGTATAGCAAGGGTTCTGGCTTATCCCTCTTTGGATAGCCCAGAGGTTTATAAGACACATGCCATCAGCGAAGACTGATCAGACTGCATGGATGCACAAGCTGATCTGAGTCTTTGCTGGTCACAAGTCTAATTGTAGGTTTTGTCGTGTGCTGGCTCAAACATTACATGTATAACCTCTCTTATAATGAGATATGGTCAGCTCGCAAAGTCTTGGAATAAAGTAGAATGTATCAATGGATGGCAAATAGTAAATACTCAGACAAGGTTTGCGGATGTGCATTGTGATATTTCAGAAATGCTCATCACCTTTTCATTTGACACAGCCCAGATCATTGTATGATCATTCTTAAGCATGCTGCAGATGAAATAAGCCAGATCAAACTGACAAACAGTGTAGATCCTGATCAAACTGCTAGGAGCAGTTTGATAAGGGTCTATACTGTTTGTGGTTCAGCCAGTTTTAGATTTTAGATACACTACCAGATAGTCAAATGCACAGGATTAAAAAATTTTGTAAAAGTATGATAAAAGAATAAGCTCTTCAAATATATAGGGTAAATACAGTACATTTCCCTGTACAAAAGGCTTGATATTTAACTTAGATAATTTAGATTAAATGTCTAACCTTCTATGCAGGACAAATGTTTCTGTTTTATGGCTTTGCTATATAATACAGCATGCTCAAGGTTAAAGAACAGTCAAAACTTCCATCAGTTTGCCGTATTTTTACAAGGGATGCAACCTTAGTGTATTTATTCTTATTAAATGAGTCTTCTGAAATTTGAAGGTTCTTTTCTGATGTAAACAGTATTCAGGGATACAGACTAGCTGTTTTTATTGAGGAGCAAGCTGGCCGCTAAAAAAAATTTTAGGAGCCCAGCCAAAAACTTAGGGCCCCAAGATCAAACGTAGTCTAGATAATTAAAGCAAAATTGCATCAAAACAGAATCTGATTAACACTATTCCATTCCCTTTATCTTTTGTGGACAAATCTCTATTACACCCATCTCATACATGTACCAAGAAGCTTTGAAAACACTGAGTCTTCATCTAAGTCTGAGTCCACATCTGATTCAGAATTAGACTCATAGCCTTTGCCATACCCTTCAGCTGCTGACAGTTCTGCCGCTTCAGCAGAATTTTCTGGTTCATCAATCACATCTAGCCCAGGACTAGCTATAGCAGGACCTGTCTGCAGCTGGTTTCACAACACCTTGAATATATAGCCACATAGCAAAAACAGTGAAGAAAAATAGAAAAGTCAAATTTCTGCATTCAGGAAACGGCCATAGTTTCATAAGGATATTATCCCCCACTGCCTTCCAATACTTCTATTTGCCGGGACCAATCGGAAAAGCTGGAACAAAAATATGGGACGTTGCTACAAAGTTACAATACTGCTTCATGAAAAAAATCATGTGACACAACCTAAAAATAAATCCATGTCTTAGGCCCCTAGCTAGTCTGTCACAGAGTATTCACAAATTTGGTCCCAAGTTTTGGCCCAGACTACCTGTGCTTATTTCAGGCATATATGACTGGTCATACCATCTACCGATTTTGATGGAAACCAGTGGAGATTATACTCTAATGACCCAAACGCTTGATGATGATCATGACCATCAGTTCCCAGCGCCTTTATTGCAATGGGCGACCATGTGAAAATTTTTACTTGCCCAATCAATTTTTCAGTTGCATTGGGCGACTGGGCGAGTGCTAGTCTGGATCCCTGAGTATCATATTACAGGTCTAAAACTCACAAATGTCTGACAGTGGAATTAGTACAAACACAATCATTCTCAGAAGCCATCTCACCATTCATTTGTTAAATTCAACTTACTGCATTCAAATAGCAATTGGCAGCATATTTTTTTCCTTCAGAAAACAGAGCTTGACATTTTATTAAAATTGTCTCCAAAGGAGACAATTAGAATAAAATGCCAAGCCCTGTTTTTAAATAAAAAGAAAAAAAATCACACAATAAAATTTTTATAATCTTCTGCTATTGTCAGTAGCAAATTGAAATTTATTTTTTTCAATCAGTGTTTGAAAATTTTGACTGTTCTCTGTGTTTGCTTCTGTTGCTTCTGTTCATGCGAGCCTTTATTCTTATACTAACTACTAGCTTGTACTAACCCCTGTGTTTGTGTTATGTGTCTAGTGATAATGAACCAAGTGTAATACGTCGACCCAGTAACATGGGTCACTTGCCGAAGGTGAAGGAGAGTCAAATGAATTGGCTGAAAATAAAAGATCAGCCCGTGGGTGGGGCCACCAGTGCTATGAAGGGCAAGATGAACATCTTCCAGCTGAGGTACACCATTGTTCTAAATAACCTTAGATATTAAGGGAATTTAAATACATATACAAAATGCAGGTTATGTTTTTGTTTCTGCTCTACTTGGGGATAAAATTTACATATGTTCAAAAAAAGTATAATTCACATTTTGTATTATTTTACCAGCAGAAGGGAGACTATTAACATTTAAAGTGATAATAATAACTGTCAGAGAAAATAAGGCTTGTCATTCCATGTGAATCATCTAGACAGATAATTCACATGAAATGCCAAGTCTTATTTTTTCATGAAAAATAATAAAAATAATAAAATGTAAAATGTCAGCTGCTGCAATATTTGTTTTGCACCTTAGGGGTTAAATGATCTTCAGAATTAGCAAATAGGACAAATAGTTTTTGTAAGTGGACAATTATTTTATTTTCTTTTACTACATATGATCTAATACTTTCTTTTATGATTGCTCTTAAGAATTTTATGATTATTTTAATAAACCCTCTTGAGTATTTCATCAGATTTCTTTCCCTGTCTTATTTCAGCAGGAAAAAATCTTGGTAGCCATTGCTCTGCATGCTGGGTAAAAGATTCAGCAGACAAAACTTTAAAATATTTTATCTTTTTTTTTCTCAGAAAATAGGCCATGACACGTCATTCAAATTGTTTCCTAGGGAGATATTTACATGAAATGTTAAAGCCTTTTGCTGGTAAAAATGGAAAAATATCAGCAATTTGTTGTCTGCTGAATTAGCCCAGAGAGTGGTAAAGTTTAACATCTTCTTTCAGTTTGCCTTTTAGATAAGTACTAATATCTGCAGATTTTTTGTTTGGCAGAGACTTGTGGGGAAAAAAACACACACACACACAAAAAAAACAAAACAAACAAGTTTTTACTTTTAAAAGAAAATACAAAGCACAACATATTGTGAAATACTTCTAAAGCTAAATGGTAGTTTTTGTCAAGACTCAAACCTATGTTGTGGCTATAAGAAGTTTAAACAGATACAAATGGGGAGAAAATGCTGACATGTGTTCAAAAGATGAAGACCTAATTCATGCCTAATTAACCCATTTATTCTGAGTGGACTCTTCTAGTCAAATCTTTGGATAGAAACTGACAATTGTTTTTTAGGATGAATATGTTAAGAAATTATGGTGTCCAAATATTATACTGACTATGGTAGCATACAAAACTCTGACTGCATTTATTCACTGATATTTTCTTGTTTACAGGCAAGAAATGGGAGGCCAATCTAAATTACAGCTTGGAGCATTCACAATTTTCCCAGCATTTGGTATCATCCTTCCGAATGGCCATCAGACAATAACAGTAGACTGTGTAGCTGAACAGCAGGGCAGATTTGATGAGGTAAGCATGGCTCAAGGTAAGGCACTTTTTATATGCCTCCACCATTCGAAGAATGGCAGAATGGGCATATAGTGTTACCCCTGTCTATCCTTTCATCTTTGTTCACATTGGAGATGGCGTTAGCAATTTGCGTTTAAGTTTTTCAGGCGTTAGCAATTTGTGTTTAAGTTTTACAGGTGGGGACATCATTGTCCTTTGGACACATTTCTAGTTCAATCAAAAAAATAATTTTATGTTGTGGGTACTGATTAACATTGCCTTCCCATGGCATATCTGTAGAATAACACAATATATGTTTTCATGGAGAAATAAGAAAAATATATATATCTGTGTACTCCTTGTCTAAAGCTCTATTAACCTTTTCTTCAGCAGACAACAGATTGATGATATTTTTTTTTATTTTTCCCAGAAAACAGGATTTGACTTTTCATGCAAATTGTCTCTATTGGAGACAATTTGCATGAAATGTCAAAACCTGTTTTCTGGGAAAATAATGTCATCTGAAAATTTTACCTAGAGTTTTAAGCTTTAAGGTATGATTTTCTTTCTGTTTATTTTTTGGTCAAAATGTATAGATAGTTTTCTTGTTTCTCCACATAAACATTGTTGTGGTTCTCATTGTACCCACCTGTGAGACTTTTCCAGTGGGTACCCATAAGATTTTTTCCAAGAGAGGTAAGATAAATAGCCATGCCATGAAAAATGTGTCATAGGCATCATACGGAAATCGAAGAACTTCATCAGCCTGTGCATCCACTTTGATCAGGGTCTTTGCTAACTGCTGCAGGATCATTTGATACTGTACATTGTGTTGATGCATAGCAAAGCCCTTTATTTGATTGTGCCACTTTGCTGGCTGAACAGATTGCAAAGGCAGGCTTTCAGGCGGGCCCTACTTTTCCCTACTTTTTTTTTTGTGCTCCTACTTTTCTCTACTTTTTTCTGAAAATGCCCCACTATTGCTACTTTTTAATCCAAAAATGGTTGAAATGACCAAAAAAAGTGTTACTTTTTTCTCGCTCACTTGGCTCACTTGTAGTTTTTAAAACTCAGATCAAATGAGCAGCCACGATGCAAACGTTTATGAAATATTTTTACTTCAGTTTTAACTTCTTTTTTGGAACATCGATTTTGGTATTTCCTTTCCATGGTAATGTAGCGTTGTTGTTCAGAGAAAACTTTGTTTGCTTTTTATGTCTTTTTTTTTCAGTCAAAAACACTCAGAACATCCATAGTATCCCTACTTTTCATGATTGAAATTCCTACTTTTGCCCTACTTTTTCAAACTTTTGAGCTCTACTTTATCCCTACTTTTTTGATGGAGTGCACTTAAAAGCCTGCAAAGGAATTTTGCTGTATGGAAACTATTGACTCTTGCTATCTCGAATTCGCTTATCTCGAATAACCGCTTATCTCGAAGTGAAAATCTGTTTCCTGCCTAAACATGAAAATCTAATATGTAAAAAATATTGTAGAAAAGAGGAGAAATTGCTCCTAAGGAGCAATTTCTCCTCTTTTTCACAATATTTTTAATATATCTCTAACTTCAAGAGTCCAATTACACATATATTTGTTAAATGTGGTTAATCAAATTAGTTTTTCCCCAATTCTGCAAATCTGATATGTCTAAGTATGGATGTCTCGAAGTATTTCAGAGAGTCCCTTGGAATTCGAGATATCGAGAATCGACTGTATATTCTTCAGTATGCAGTGATTCTATAAGCAGACATTGAAGGTCCTGACCAGTCTGCATAGATAAGCATGCTGAGCCACATATGCTCGAATGTATAGGTTTCAGCATTCTTCCTCAAACATGTACAGTTGACTCTCGCTATCTCGACCTTGCTTATCTCGAATAACCGCTTATCTCGGAAGTGAAAATCTGCTCCCTGCCTAAACATGAAAATCTAACAACGTAAAAAATATTGTGGAAAAGAGGAGAAATTGCTCTTTTCCACAATATTTTGAAAATATCTCTAACTTCACGAGTCCAGTTACACATATATTAGTTTAAATGTGGTTAATCGAATTAGTTTTTCCTCAATTCTGCAAATCTGATATGTCAAAGTACAGATATCTCGAAGTATTTCAGAGAGTCTCTTGGAATTCGAGAGAACGAGAATCGACTGTATATAAATTGGACATTCTATACATTCGAACTTCAGTGGCTCAAACATCTCTGGGACCATAGAAAATTGTTCGAGATGTGGGTAGTTTGAGTTTATAACCATGGTGCCAAGTCAGGAAGCAAATAGTGATAATTTAGGGAAATATTTTCGATTTTCTTTCTCTTCTTGTAGGAGTTGAGTATTGACATCATGGACCGAGATCCAACTGACCACCCAGGAGGCATTCCATACAAACTTCTGGCTGAGGCCTGTATTCCATCCATCAATGTCGATGATGTTGGTGCTATCTTTGAAGAACACAGGGTCTGTAAAAACCTGAGTGTCTGGCAGCACTCCAACCAGGTAATGCCCTTGTGCAGCGTAGAAGATGGGCCCTTATCACTTTTTATTGCATAAAAAGCAGTGTCGCGCATTATTAACAGCCGTGCATTAACCGGCGAAAAGCCATGTATTAACAAGGCAATTCATGCACTGTTAATGCACAGCTACGCAACTTTCAATATGATCATACCGGGGCAACAGATTTGCTGCCATTACAAGATGTGTACTGCCTGGCCCTAGAACGAGCATTATCCGTGGAAATTACGTTCGCGAGACATCGGTGAAAAGGCGAAACAAAATAGTGCAAAAAAATAACGCGAAATGTAGCAAATGTTTTCAGTTTTTATACAACAATAGCGATCGCACATGGTTTTTCAATTCATTAACATTTGCCAGGTCCCATGGGAGGTGTTGAAAACCGAGTCCTTTGGCCTCGGTTTTCAACACCTCTCAAGGGACCTGGTGAATGTTAATGCATGAAAAACCATGTTTGATCCCTATAATGCAGCTAAGGAAGGCCCAGATCTTTCTGCGCATTTGTGCAGTCTGGTCAGAGCCTTCTCTTCTCTGTCGACTGGCAGACTCATTACATATGCTAGAATAGATATACCTTAAAGATTCCCCTGTCATTTTGAAAAGGGAGAAAACTTTTGCAGACAGAAAATTGCCTTCAGGAAGTTTATGTCCTAGGAATTGAAACTTTTTTTAAAAATTGGGTCTACTCTTAAAGAAAAGAATTTGCTCCCAGATGGAACAAATTCTTTAAGGGTAGCCTCTACTGAGAATGGAGGCAGATGTTTACAAGGTGAATAAGTGAGTCACAGTCTGGTAAATATGGAGTGCTGGTGTTGATCTAAGTTTAGAAATTCAGTCTTTGGTGAAAAATTTAACTATTGAGCTATTTGTATTCTGTAATAATTTTAGATATTTAAAGTTTTGAAATTTTATTTTTTGAGAAATGGGCAGTGTCCAAGATTTTTGGAGCTTATGAAGAAATTGATTTCTGTTATGATTATAAGTCAGTTACTGAGTTATTTTCCCTATTTTGTAGTTTGAGATTTTCTCTATTTTGTAGTTTGAGATTTTCTCTATTTTGTAGTTTGAGAGCAGTGGTGTGTATGCAGAAGAAGAGAAGAAGTTTGTCTTCAACAATGTCATCGTTGGTCGTAAGGCAATGGCAAGGTTTAAGATCTCGAACAACCAGAAAGTTCCATGTGATGTCATTTTCACTTTGAAACCAATTGCAGCCAAAGGCATCAAACAACAGGATATCTTTGAAGTGGAGCCATCAAGAGCACAAGTGATGAACCACAGCTATGTTTATGCAACAGTTACATTTACCCCACCATCAATGCAGGTTAGTATTCTTAACTGTCATCTCTCTCTGGGCAAAGTCTGCAGATGACAATTTGACACTGTTTTCCCCAGAAAATAGGATTTGAGCTTGCATGCAAATTGTCTCCAAAGGAGACAATTTGCATGTAAGGTCAAAGCCTGTTTTCTGGAAAAAATAAGGGAGACAATTTACATGATCCTTCATATCCTGTTACACAATATGCTATGAGTTAAATACCAAGAAACAACATTGAAAACAAAAAAATCTAGAAGATAAGGTTTTACATGCATTTCAGATTGATTTCTCTGGGAAAATATATGAGGCAAAAAATTATGTTTTATTCATAAAATATTAATAAGTAAAAAAAAAAAAAAAAAAATACACAAATAATGAAGAAATGAATGTCACCCATTTCTGTTGTCTGCTATTTTTAGGAAAGTATGACCCAAAATGCTGTCTACTGAATTTTTTACCAAGCATGCTTAGCAACCAAACTAGCTCAGTATCTCCTGTTTGAACCATAGATGGAGATTAACCTGTGCATAATCAGTTATATTAGGATTTGTGCAAATTATCTAGTGGATCTAGAAATATTATATGTGGTATGCACATATGATGTGTAGTGTGGAAAAAGACCTTTCTGCAATGCAATCAGAAGAGGTCCAGATTTTTTCTCTTGACGGGATGCATTACTTTTTATGAAAATTATTCCTCTGATACATAATATGTTTTTTTAACATTACAGAGTTACAGTGCTATCTTTGAAGCAGTTATTGATGGCCTTGCCCCCAATCAAGCTAGAGGTCGTACCCTCACCTTTGAGGTTGCAGGTGAAGGGAACTTGCCAAGGATATCAATCAACAAACCAACTGTGAGAAACAAGAGAGGACAGCCATTACTATTGTTTAAGAAAAACCTGATTGGTAGACCAGAATCTCTTCCTCTTATTTTACTAAATGATGGCACACTACCTAGCAAGGTATGTATTTGTGTGGGCAGTTTTAGTCACTAGATCTGACTTGCAACAAAACTAACAAAAAAAATAAAATAAAAAAAACATAAAAAACAAAAGACTGTGATATTACGTCAGACTTGTAATTATTTCAATGAATATTACCTTACCATGCCATGCAAAATATAGCTTCAGGTAAGGCACTTTTTTTCTTTTTTTTTTTTTACAATAAAAAAGTACTGATGTTCTTATACCTCCACAAAAGCATACTTTGTTGTACTCATTAGAAGTGCCTCATAGGCACACTTCTAGTGAGTACCCACAGCATATGTTTTTTTAGAAAAATAAGAAAAATGTCTTGGCAATACACCCTTTCTTCTGGAGCTATGAAAATATGTTTTTTATCATCAGACTCATCTTTAATAGTGCAAAGTTCTTATTGAGATTCCAGAACATGGTCAAAACTTCTCATGAGATCCCAAAACATGTTGTTGTTGTTTTTTTTGTTTTTTTTGTATCAAAACAAAGAAAACATTTAAAAGAGAGTGGAATGAGCATTCAACATATTTTTTTTTACATTGCATTAGCACATTTCTTTCACCTTGGTCAGTGGAAAATTTCTGATCACACTTCTCACTGAGGTACCATTTAAGAAAAGAAGGTAATTTTTTAACTTTCATTGAAGTATGAACAACATTGGGTCAAGAGTAAAGTAAGTGAACCCATGTAAACTTTACTCCGGCCCCAATGTTGCTCATATTTCAAAGAATGATAATAAATTGCCTTTATTACTTATATTTATATTATTTTTTATCCATTATTTCACAAAAAAATCTGGTTTGAGGACTAAAATTGAAACAAGAAAACAACTGCACACATTCGTCCTATTAACAGTAGAACGTTGTTGACGTCATAATGTCATCATCATCTAATTATATTGAAGAGAACCATGGTATACTTTGACATCACTTATTGATCATGTGACCTCACATGAGTCAATGTATTCATTGAAGATTGAAAAGCATCCTGCCCAATAGTTAACTATAGGTTTTTTTCTGTAAATGCTCAGAGAAGGTAAGTAATGCCACCCAGCTAGCATTCTACATAAATCTACATCGGGCCGTCATCGGCCCGTCAGCTACCCTGACGGGCCGATGACGGCCCGATATAGATTTACGTAGAATGCTGACTGGGCATGTGACTTCACTGTCTCTGTAAAAAAACAAACCAAAACAAAAAAAAAAAAAACATGAACATACATGTAAAAAGTTATTTGGAACTTGCTGTGGAAATGTCATCTTTAATTTTTACCATTATCTGGGCTAATTCAGCAGGCGACACATTGATGATATTTTTTTCTTATTTTCCCCAAATAACAGGTTTTGACATTTCATGCAAATTGTCTCTATTTGAGACAATTTGCATGAAATGTCGAAACCTGTTTTTCTGGGAAAAACAAGAAAAAATATTTCAGTGTGTCATCTGCTGAAAATTTTACCCACAGAATACTAAGCATTAATGTTGTTTTATATTGTTCAGGTGGACATAGATCTGATTGATCCTGATGGAGTGTTCCAGCTGAAAGCAGCACCTGGTACTAATGCCATTATGGCTGATGATGATGATGGTAAGTCCATGTGGAAAAATCAGCATATTCCTATAGGTAACAAGCAAGCCTGGACATTAGTACAGTCTTATGAGGATCTTAGCTGTTTATCTGTACAATTAAAGAGACCTTAAAGTAATGTGATGAACAGAATGATACTGAAAAGATTGCATGGGTGCCTGTCCATCTGTCCATCCATCCATCGATCTCCGTCAGCATCAGAGATGGCGTAAGCAATTTGCGTTTAAATTTTTCAGGCATTAGTAATTTGCGTTTAAGTTTTTCAGGCAGGGGCATCAGTGTCTTTGGACACATTTCTAGTTATGAATTTGTTTTTCACATTTTATTCACTAAATCATCATACGCATTGTAAAACCAAGCACCCAGGTATAAACAAATTTGAACGATACACTACTTCATAAGAGATGTTATTGTTGAGTTTTTTTGTGGACAAAAGAAAAAATATCTTATAAATCATACAGTTTATAGTGAAAATATTTTTTTCTCGCAGCTAAGAAAATTTACAGCCATCTGTTGTTCTGTTTCAGACGGTTCCAGAAGACCACACACTGCTTCTGTTAATGTGGGAGTAGGTGAGACAGTAGCTTTCAGTGCCATCTTCCTCCCAGAAACCATCCAGCGATCACAGGCCCACATTCGCGTATCTGTGATTGATAATCAGTATGAGGACTCTATCATACAGCTTGTAGGTGAAGGTTACGAAGATGAGATCTCATTGGACAGGATTTGTAGTGTTGACACTCCGATTGACCCGGAGAATGAGGAAGGAAACATGGCAGATGATGATGTGGCAGGTGGGTACTACACAAGTCCTGTCATGAGAAAAATTGCCAAAAGTCCATATCTCAGATAACTTTTGTTATTTTTGCCCCAATATATGTCCAGATAATGGAGGTAATTTCTATTATTTTTGCCCCAATATATTTTATAATATATTGTAATGACTCATTGCAATCACTGAGACATTGTTGAGATTCATTGCAAACACCAGTTAATTTTGCACTAAGGTATACATATATCTTGTTTGGACTCATTGGAATCGCAGAGGCAATTTCAATGAGTCCCACAAGATAAATTTTAGAGCAAAAATAATGAATGAGTCCCACAAGATAAATTTTAGAGCAAAAATTACAAACCAATATTTGTGTAGAAAACTAGCAGAAAATATCCTCAGTTGTCATTTTATCTGGAGCTGTGACCTGTCTTAATCTTATTTAATTTGTCTTTTTGCTCCCAAGGGATCCCTCTACAGATTTTATTACATTACGAAATCACACCTATTCAAATATATTAAAAATTTTACCACCAAAAACTGAAAGTTTTCAGATAAAAATTATATTTTTTCATATTTCTGCTCAAAACATGGATTGTGGGTACTCATTAGAAATGCCTCACTGAGGTGGTCCTAAGAAGTAACAAAAAAAGTGAGGCAGTTCTAATGAGTACCAACAGTCTATGTTTTTGAGTAGAAATAAGGAAAATAATGTGTACCCCTGGAAACCCCAATTTAACTATATAAAAGTGGGGTTTAAGGGGGTCAAAATTATATAGGTATGTTTTTGTGATGAAATATTTGTTACTGGTGAACTCCATACTGGCATATATGCACACAGTTTTTGTCTACATATAAACATTAGATACTGTAGAATGTATTAAACAACAGTGAAGGCCTTGATCAGACTGTGTGAGTTTGATCATTGATACTTATATCTTTGCTATTTGGGTATGCCCCACAATGCCATCTGTCAAAATGTATCAACTATCAGAAGTCCTGGTATATGACTTTTTGTAACTGTTGCTAATAAATCTGGAGAGAATACACTGCAAACTCTTTCTAACAATATTTCTAATATCTAAGAAATTGTCTTAGCTAAATAACTGTGTTATATCCTGAAAAAAGTGTATGGATTGTAAGAAGATGACCATTTATGGTCATTTTTCTATATAATCTATACATTTTAGTAGAACATCTATAGTATTTTTTCTATATAATCAACACAGTTTTGTTTTTGTACAGCAGTTGGGGTCTGTCTTTAAACCATGTTATATCTGAAACAAGTTTTGATAACCCGTGTTATATAGACATTGCTGTGTATTTGCAAAATACATATAAATGTTTTGTTTTTGTTGCCGTTGTTTTGTTTTTTTTTTACGAAAAAAAAAAAATAGATATCCACAGGCTTTCATATTGTCCCACATTTTCTGTTTCCAGCTGCAAAACCAAATCTAATCAGATTTGGTGACTGCTTTATCAATGAACCGAGAACACTGTCACTAACAATGACAAACCATTCCAAGACTGATGCCATCAGATTCCAGTGGCCAGATCATCCAAATCTCAAGTTTATGCCACAAGTAGGTCATCTCCATAGCAACTCCTCCAAGGACATGACTGTGACCTTCAAGTCAGATCAGCCAAAACAACTCCAGGAAGCACCAGTTCTTTGTAAAGTTAGCAAGATTTCCTTCAACAAACCTCCAGACCAGGTATATTTTGAATATTTCTTGTTTTGTATAGACATCTGACAGCAGAATTATTGTTTACATTTGTAATATGCATGCATTGTACCATAGTAACTCTAATGAAATTGCTGGCTACTTGCATGTTCCATATCTGACAACACAAGCATCCAGGGCTTTATTTATTGACTAGTCATGCATTTGTTGATAAATACCTAAAACAGATGTAATAGATCTGTAAATTCCTCTAGATATTATTTTATGCATATTGTATTTATTTCTTTAATCCATTTATGCCTAGGTCCCATAATAGGGACATTGGCAAACAGTGTAGACCCAGATCAGATGCTGCAGAATGCAGCGTCTGATCAGGGTCTGCACTATTTGCATTAAGTACAGGAATTTCTATAAAACATAGTATTATAATAAAAACTAACCAGATACCCTGCTGTTGGAAATAGACCTGTCCAAAGGCCTATAGTAGAAGAGTACACTCGGCATAAATGGGTTAAATTTTACACTCCTTTTGTACATAATAATTGAGCTGCAATCATCTGTATTATATTATATTTTATCCAGTATATCCGTGTAAAGTACCATATTAACCCTAAGTATTGGAACACCTTAACTCCTTACCATACTTGTCCTAAAGTTTAAAATAGTCCATTCTACTACCTGTTGATGTGTCTAAAGTATTGCTGTATGTATGGCAAACAGTGTAGACCCTGATCAGATGCCGCATTCTTCCTCAACACTGTTTGCTCAGGCCTGTCTGTCCCAATATTTAGGGTTATTAAGGTAGCTTAAATTTTTCTTCATACATAGAAATTGATTTAGGGTTATTAAGGTAGCTTAAATATTTCTTCATACATAGAAATTGATAATATACAGTGCATGTGTGTCAGCTTACATTGCTGGAATGCTGGATTTAGCAAGATATGATATAGGAGCCTGGTTTAATTTTCATCTATCCATTTTTCTGTCTTTCACCTTTTCATACTTATACCAAATCTAGTGACAACCATAGTAAATAGTTTATCTTTAACCATAGCACATGCAGCCAGAAAGAAAATGGATTAAAGTTTCTGCTTAAGAAGTACTCCAGCACCACAACTGGAGAAAATGTACCTTATAACATGAATGACCAGCAATGACTCAAATCAGCTTGCACATCTGATGCAGATGACAAAAACTGATCAGAATGTGTGAATGGACAGAGTGATCTGGGTCTTCAGGCTGTGTTGATGGGCAAAGTGGTCTGTCTTTACTGGACAGACATTTGATGTGGTATATTTTCTCATTTGTATAAGCAAGATTGAAAATTAGATCAGCTCCGAGGTTGTAAAACATTTTTCATGCTCAACTCAGCTGAGCATGAAATTTGTCCTGCTAATAAATCTCAGATAACTAATAATTGCAATTTTTTTCTTGCTAAACATAGCTGAAAATGAAATTTTCTTTGCTAATGAATATGAAAATGCCAACTATTGTTGGCATTTTCATATTTATTAGCAGAGAAAATTTCGTGCTCAGCTGAGTTGAGCATGAAAAACATTTTATAACCTCGGGGCTGGTACACTATATTTTGTATGCTGTTGATTAAATACTATGGCAGATGCTACAGAAACTTCTGCTGATTATTTGTTTTAATTTACTTTTTATGTGCATTAAGGTATCAGACTGGGATGATCGTATTCGCACTGTCAAGTGGGTTGATGTTCCCATGTCTCCTGCTACCGAGAGTGGAACCGAGCGGGGAACTGGTGGTGGAACAAAGACAGCAGCAACAACCCCACGGCCTGCAAAGAGAAAGGTGGTAGAAACGGAACCAGAACCACCTCATTCTGAGATTCCTGACACGGCACGTAATGTTGAGCTGTTGGTAAATGCTACAGCAGACTACAGTAAATTCAAGTGTAAGGTTGACTCAGTCCACTTCAAAGAGACCCTGATGTTCCAGACACGAGTATATGAGTAAGTTGTTTATCCCATTGTAATTCGGGAGACCCCTAAAAGGGTAATTGGCAAACAGTGCAGACCCAGATCAGATGCTGCAGAATGCGGCGTCTGATCAGGGTCTTCACTATTTGCAAATAGTATAGCCATTTTTCTCTAGGAATGTCTAAATCTCAAAGCCAGACATACCTAAAATTGAAATTGGACTCTGCCAATATATAGTTTGGGGGAGTCTGTTCAGTCTAAAATGGGTTATTAGAATCAAATTACCATATTTACCCAATATACAGTAAAACTTCAGTGACTCAAATACCAATGATTCATTTACTGTGGCTGATTTGAACTCATTTTTGAGTCCCTAGGATATTCTTTAATAGCACAAGAAAGCAAATAGTTAGGGATATTGTTAAGAAATTTTCTGATCCTGACAATGTTTGTAATGTGTACTCATTAAATAGCCTCATAGGTACAGTTTTAATGAGTATATTCAACATGCAGTTGCTTTATAGACAATAAAAAAAATCCCTAAATTATTCCCATTTGCCTCCTCACCTGGTGCTATGATTAATCCACAGTGGCTCAAACTTTGTCTAGAAAAAATTTCCATGGTCCCGAAGAATCTTATTCTGCAACTTGATTTTTTTAAACCTTGCGAATTTTACAGCACTTTCTGGGCAGATTCAGCATACAACAAATTGATGATGTTTTTCCTGAAGATAGGTTTCTACATTTCTTGCAAATTTTCAATGTAGGAGACAATTTGCATGTAATGTCAAATCTTATTTTATGATAAAAATAAGCAAAGTCTTTCAAAATGTTGTCTGCTGAAATTTTTTACACAGTATGTTATTGATTAAATGAAAGGATGAGGAGATTTTTTTTATTTTGTTTTTTGTTTTTTCTAGAGGATGAGGCTTTACATGCCTTTCAGATTGTTTGCTTTTTTGAAAAAAAATTATAGCAGTCATAAAATATTAACTCTTGTCCTGCTGAACCTGGATATACCCTGCCTTTGCAAACAGTTTAGATCCAGATCAGTTGGCTTCTGAAGAAGCCATCTGATCTGGATCTGCACTGTTTGCCATTAAGTATGTGAATTTATAGCAACGATCCGGATCAAGTTATCTGACTGGCTGAAAATTAAAAGTGGGCATAGCATCTTAATTTAATCAGCAGGACAAGGGTTAATTAAGTAATAAAAAAATTGAACACCATAAAATAATAAAGAAATGAATGTCATTTATTTGTTGTCTGCTAATTTTGTATGGAGATTTCTAAAGTTTTTTTTAACCTTCACCACTCTGTGGGCAAATTCTGCAGATGACAAATTAATTATATTTTTCCCAGAAAATAGGATTTGACATTTATGCAAATTGTTCCCTAAGGAGACAGTTTGCATGGAATGTCAGATCCTTTTTTCTGGGGAAAATAAGAAAAAAGTATTTCAAAATATCGTCTGCTGAAATTTTTTCCTAGCATGCTTAGCATTCAAAATTTTTTATAGGTTCAACCTTAGTAACAAGGGTTCTGTTCAACTGGACTACAACTGGCAGGTAGTCATGGAAGACTTCACGCCAACCATACAGCGAGCTGTTACTTTTATATCAGAGGGTGAGAGACCAGAGTCACGTGTAGATGTGATTGATACCCACTATATTCCATTTACAATAGAACCAGAATACGGAACGATAGCTGCTGGCAAAAAGCAGTCATTTACTGTCAAGTTCTCTCCCCTTGATGCTGATGACTATGAAGGAAGACTTATTTGCACGTAAGTTTCTGAAGCTTTTATTTCTTCTTCATAAATCTTCGGACTTTGTAAAATTTAATTTGTTATAATTTGAACTCCGTCTTATTTACATTGAAAAAATGAGTTAAATGACTTATTATAGAAAGCTATACAAAGAAAAAAATCTTCAGTTAAGCTGTTTACTGTATTTGTACAAATGTTCGCAGTGTATTAATGTTTGCAAATTCTGTGGTCAGCATAAATCTGCAAACTTTTATACACACAAACCATATATTTTTGTATAACATTATAATGAAGCGCATGGTTTTAGGCTGCAGTGTATTTTCTTTGTCTCTACAGAGTTGCTAACCTTGAGAAGTCCCAGCAGGGCCCAGTGGTTGGGCTAAAAGGCAAAAGTTTGATGCCCTACTGTCACTTCGAGCTTGAGGACTCGGACTATATTACCAGTGCTAGACGTAATCCAGAGATGAGAGGGCCAGGAGGAGCACCACCTGGGACCACATTAGATCCTAACACTAGAGTCATAGAATTTGAGACGACAGGCGTTTCTGTTAAAGCCACAAAGTAAGTTTGTATAACAGTGCATTACAAAAAAAAAGTATATAGGATTCTGCAAATGTTGGGATAATTTGTTGTTGTTGTTTTTTGTTTGTTTGTTTGTTTGTTGTTGTTTTTTTGTGTTTTTTTTGTTGTTGTTTTTTTGAAATATTAGCCTTTAAATGTGCTGTTTTCTGAGATACTAATACTCAGATCTTCAGTAAAAACCCAAAACAAAAAATAATCAAAAAAACAAAACAAAAAAAAAAAAAATAAACAAACAAAAAAACAAAACAAAAACACTTTTTTTACATGAAAAATTCTGGTATTCATTGTTTTCAATGAAATCATGTTATTGTATCATGTTAAAATCAGCTCACTGAGATGATTGTCCCTATCTTTTTTGTGTTTTGGAAATCATGTTGCCCTAACCATCCATCTGTTCATATGTTAGTAATTTGTTAGACAATTAGTTATAAATTATTGTGTGCCAGTCTATAGAATATTTTACAATTCTACAAACTGTATTGCCTGGTTTTGATCTGTATTCCACTCTTACAGTAGGAACTTAAAATAAATGCTAAGCCCTTTTTTTCTGAGAAGGGGTGGTGGGGAAAGAAGCTATTTAAAAGAAAAGTATACATCTTCAAGGAAATAACCCCCAAATGGTAATATTTACCTGACTTCTCAGAAGGGGCTTCTCTGAAAGAAAAGAAATAGGAGCAAATTCTTCCTTTTAAGAGTAGCCTAGATTTTTACAAGCATTCAAACACTTGGGATGTCAAATTCCTGTATATTAAAGTTGTCTATTTTTGAAAAAAAAATGGAGGCAAAATGTTCAGGTGGATCCAGTCCCCTTTCAGTTTTAGTCTTCTAATGTTTAACCTTTACCACTCTCAGGGCTAATTCAGCAGACATCAGATTGATTATATTTTTCTTATTTTTATCAGAAAACAGTTTTAACATTTCATGCAAATTGTCTCCAATTTGCCTGAATTGTCAAAACTATTTTCTGGGGGAAAAAAAAAAAAAAAAAATTGTTCTTATTTTTCCCAGAAAACAGGTTTTGACATTTCATGCAAATTATCTCCTTTTGAGACGATTTGCATGAAATGTCAAAATATTTCAGTATGTGGTTTGCTGAAACTTATACCCAGCATTAAGCTAAGCATTAAGTTAGCATGCCAAATATGGTCATTTTACTGTTTATTTCAGGTCATTTGGTATAGTAAACCCAACAAGTCAGCTGTACAGTTTTGATTGGACCTGCGAGGATGAGGTAGATCCTAAGAAGCCATCAGCGTTCCGTTGTTTGACACCTAAAGGTCAAATAAGAAGTGGCAAAAAATCTGTTGTAAGTATATAGGATAATCTTGGTCTGAATATGAGAAATTACATTAAAAAAATCACTTGGTAAATCAAGTTTCAGGACTATTTGAAATACAGTACTTTGAGTAACAATGCTGCATCATATTTGTCTATGCTTATGAATGTGTGAGTCTTGTTGGAAACTCATTTCTAGTGTTATTGAAACAGATTCAAATGGATATAATTATTAACTAATAAATTGATACCGAACGAAAGACTGGTCATATATGAGCTAAACCATAAGGACCCCTTTTGCTTATGCAGACAACAAAGGCTCTTTTCAGCCGATGCATTTCTGCAGTTTGATCAGGACGTCCATTGTCCGTAAACAGACTCAAAGACTACTGTAGAATATATTGATGTTAGAGAAGGCACTTATCAGAATACACAGTCTGCCTTAACTGACCAGTCTTTGCTGAGCAACTTGGTAAGGTGTATTTTTGGATGGGTTTTTCAAAAATCTGTCCTTTAAAATAGTGATGTGTGGATGGGCATCCAGCAGGCTGGCATCGGGCATCATCCGAGGTTTACCTTTTGGTTAACCGTTTTGAAAAACCTGTACATAATGCCGTTAGACATTTTTCTTGTGTTTATTTATGTTGTGGCCCATATGAGGGATGTCATTCAAGGGTGGCGGTAATTTGGTAAACAACATGTTCTTGGCCAAATTACCACATCCCTGATTGACATATTTTTCATACTCAAGAAACACTATTTAATATTTTCTCTGTACCATGTTTCTCCAGGTTGCGTTTGAGTATAGTGCTAATCAACTGGATGTTGTGGAATCTTTCTGGACATTCTCAATCCCAGAACAGAACATAACCATACCATTCCTGCTTGTGGGTAAAGCCAGGGAACCTGACATTACCATGGATAGGTCACATATGAACTTTAAGGCTCTGCTTATTGGTAAATATGTTATTGGATTGAAATTCTCACAGAAATTCAAAGGTCTAGATAAGAGTGGGTATCAGGTAAATAGTTTTCTTATTTCTCAACGATAACATATGTTGTGGGTACTCATTAGAAGTGCCTCCATGAGGCACTTCTAATGAGTACCCACAACATATTTTTTTGTCAAGAAATAGAAAAATGTAGATACTTTTTGGCGGAAAAAAGTGCCTTATCAAGAGCTATACAAAAATAATGGAGGTTAATGTATATGCTTATGGTGCAGTAAGACAAATAGGAAGTTGCAAAAGTTGCCTCCCTTGTACAAAATGGCAGCAAATCTACCACGTGTATCAGATCTCTTTCAGCCTGAGTGAACCAGCACATCTGCACAATCTGGTCAGTCCTTGCAGTCGCTTAAAGACAGAACACTACAGGATCTAAGAGATGATTGAATGGCATTTTAAGGTTTAGCATTCTGGGTAAAGTTTTCAGCAGATGACATATTGAAATATTTTTCTTTATTTTTCCAAGAAAACATGTTTTGACATTTCATGCAAATTGTCTCCAATGGAGACAATTTGCATGAAATGTCAAATCCTGTTTTCTGGGGAAAATAAGAAAAATGTCACCAGTTTGTCGTCTGCTGACTATTAACTAAAAGAGTGATAAAGGTTAAATTTAGGAGCACTTTCTGCATGAGCTCTTATCTATAGCTTTGAATATGTATAAAGTGTAGGAAGTAGTTATAACATCTGGGCCCAGTTGTTCAAAGCTAACGACGTCGTTAGTTAATGATTCGTTAAAATTTACATCAAGTGATACGCAAATATGCTGAAAGTGCAAAAGCTACTCACATTTTTTCAGCAAAAAATATCAGAATATTGTATATTGAATCCGCTAAAACAGTTAACGAAATGACCCTTAACGAGCTTGTTAAGCTAACAACGCTTTGAACAACTGGGCCCTGGGTTTTTGTTTTAGTTGAAATGCAGTACTAGCTATTCCATTTCCCATGGAGCCTCCAGCCATACTACTTCCTTGCCATTGTTCTAAGCTGTGCCTATTGTCTCTGCTTATTACTAGCTGTAAAAAAAACAAAAAACTTAATAAACTTTTATTTTTCACATTGAAATACTGCAGGAAATAAATTAATATTATTGTTTACCACAGCATAATTTTTTAAATATGACAAATATAATCCGGATATTCCTATCATCTACAGCTGTGTTTTCACTATATAATATAGAGCCATCGAGGAAGAGTCAGGCATCAGGCTAAGACAGATTTATTCAGTTCAACTTTTGATAGAAATAACAAAAAATTTGAAAGCCTTAAACCATATTTCCTGTTGCAGTAACATCTTTTGTAATTTTTCTTCCAAATCATCATTAACAAGTTTGCAACATGGGATACAAATTTAAATGTTGCAAGACTTTATTCTGAATACCCTTTGTATGCTGCTGTTGTAATTTTATTACTACAAGTTTGTTTTTGTGTATTTTGTCAGTTATAGTGAACCCTCGTTACAACGACAGTATTTGTTCAGAAAGTCGTTGCCATTAAAATGAATTTGCTGTTGTACAGAATACTAATGAACAGATTGATATGTTAGAAAGGTCTTGTTTTTTTCTTATTTCCTCATAGAACATGTATTTTGGATATTTGTTAGAATTGCCTCAATGAGGCAATTCTAACAAATATCCAAAACATGTTTCTTTAAAGCAATAAATACAATATTCTTGCACATTTTCTGACTAACTGTTACCTCTTAAGCGAAGTTTTAGTGACAGTCAAATTGTCATTATAACAAATTTTGTCATTGTATCGAGTGTCGGTAAAATGAGGATTGTCTGTATATGAATAAGATATATTTAAACCAAATATGTATGGTTAATGTAAATTAAATAAAAATATGTAATTTGCAGGTCATGAAGCTAAGGAGACTGTATGGATCATCAACAATGAAGATCAGCCATTTTATTTCAACTTTGTGGAGGATTCCACTCACTCTGCAGGCTATTCTGCTCATCTCTTTGTGGAACCCATGGCTGCTACCATACCTTCTAAATCCAAGTAAGTCAGTAGGTTCTATGGGATGGGGGTGAGGCGATGGCTGGATTGAAATTTGGAAATTGAATTGTTATATATATATATATATATATATATTATGTATATATAATTCTTGAGCACTTCATGCCAAACAAATATTTTTTTCATATTTCATGAAAGATATATTGTGTTTTATCGGATTGAGATGATTCTTTATAAGATGCCACAACATATGAAGTGTGCTGTGAGAAAATTTATTTTGGGACATTTGTAACCAGGGAACTCTAAGTAAGCTCAACCTTCGTATCCTTAATTGGGGTATTGGCTTATTGCCAGCCTATTCTACTTGAATCAACAGCTCTGATCTAGCCCACATGGGTAGAATCAGTTTTGATTGTTTATTTACTTCAAAAAGAGAAGAATAAGACTTTATATAAAAAAAAAAAAAAGAAGAAAAGAAGTTTCAAAGTGCATGTGATTTATCGTCTTATAAATATATCTTCATAATAAAGGAAATAAAGATACAAGTATGGGAATATGAAAACAACTGTTATTACCATTAATATTTTGAATTACATAAATCCTTACTTTACTTATCCTAAAATTTGAATGTCTCTTTAAATATCTATAGTAAAAGCTGTGAAATTGACTTGAGTGGAAAGGTGATTGTCTTAATCAGGTACATGTCATGTAATTTTGCTAGCAAAATTACATGACATGTACCTTTATAAGACAGGCAAATTTTTCCACATCAACCACTATTTAAAGTCAGTCTCGAAGGTGGCTCTCTTACACAGGTTTTACTGTATTTGGATGTCCAAAAATGTGGGCTGAATAGCAAACAGTACAGACAAAATAAATTTAATTCTCTTTTGACCTGTTATAGCTCAGTTGTGTATCTGTCCAAATACTTATGGTATTTGCAGAATAAGACCAGGGCCCAAGGTTATAAAAAATTTTTCATGCCCAACTCAGCGGAGCATGAAATTGGTCCTGTTAAAAAATCTCAAATTCCTAACAGTTGCAAATTCTTCTTTTCTAAACATATCTGAGCATGAAAATTTCTCTGTTGGCATTTTCGTATTATTAGCAGATAATGTTTTGTTATACTCAGCTTTTTGAAACCACAGGGCCAGAATTTTCAGACTGATGAATGAACAGGATGGATTGGATTGAATTTGTGGCTAATAACAGAGCCCAGTTGTTCAAAGCTAACGACGTCGTTAGTTAACGATTCATTAAAATTTACATCGAGTGATATGCTTAGTTAACGATTCATTAAAATTTACATCGAGTGATATGCAAATATGCTGAATTTTTTTTGCAGAAAAAATGTGAGTAGTTTTTGCAGTCTACTCACATTTTGTCAGCAAAAAATATCAGAATATTGTATATTGAATCTGCTAAAACAGTTAACGAAATGACCCTTAACGAGCTTGTTAAGCTAATGATGCTTTGAACAACTGGGCCCTGATTGTTAATTTTATTCTTATTAGGATGCCCATAGACTTGTTCTTCACACCCAACTCAGACAAAGAGGTTAACTTTAACCTTGTCTGTTCTGTGCGACGGAAGACTTTGCCAGTGTGTTTGAATGTTAAAGCAGAGGGCTACTCGATGGACTGTACCTTACTATGTGAGGACTCTGTAGGTAACAGAGTGGAGCTGACACCACATGGACTCAATCAGATCAACTTTGGAGAGGTAGATGCCTAATTGACTGGATTTCATTTAAAGGGAAGGGATACACTTTCAGGGGAGTTAACTATTTCAAGATTGTTTTGCTTACCTTCTGAAAGGGTCTGCTCCAGAAGGAAAGCGTTTTCTCCCAAGTGTATCAAGTACCCTTAAAGTACCTTCCAAAATTGCTGCAGATGTGACAGTCTAACTTCAATGGCTCGAATAACTTTGGGACCCAAGAAATTTGTTCGAGATATGGGTAATGGCACCAGGTCAGGCAGCAAATCACAATAATTTAGGGAAATCTTTTTAATTTTTTTTTACACAATTATTGTATGTTGCGTGTACTCAGAATTGTCTGATGAGGCAATTCTAATGAGTACACTCAACATACAATTTCATGATAAAATAAGAAAATTTACCTAAATATTTGATTTCTTGAGCTATCGGAAGAATTTCATAGGGATTCAAAAATGAGTTCAACTTGTCTATGGTAAATGAGCCATCGTTATTCAAGCTGTTGAGGTTCAACTGAAATATATATATTTTTTTTTTATTTTACGGAACAGCATAAATAAGGCTTGACATACTATTTGAATTTTCTGCTCTATCACATTATAGACATTCTTTTACAGACAGACATTGATTTTCCTTGAAAACGGCAATGTTAGCTGACAGAAAGTAGATTTTATATAATAATTTTAAATATTTATGACATCATTAAATTTTCATAGTGACAGCACAATAGCTTTGAAATTGTTAAACATTCTTGACTGTTTTAAAGTCTTTACCCAACAAATTTGCATCAAAATGCATAGTTCGTCAACATCTTTCATCAATAATACATTCTGCACCACTGTTGCATTTCCCTTGGAAGTGCCATTCAGAACTGCTCACTTGTATAGGTGTTTTGACTGAGAAAAGAATAATCATGATGTCTTTCCTATTTGTTTTACAGGTTGAAGTGAATGAACAACAGATTAGAAACTTGTTCATTTTGAATTCTGGAAAGTTTAACTTTGACTACAAATGGGAGTTTAACATGGGTCCTAAGAGGAAAGATATGATTTCCATCAGTCCAATGACTGGTGGGGTCAGCCACGGAGAGAGACAGAAATGTGTGCTCACCTTCTGCCCACCATGTAGAACAACTCTCAGAGACAGTGAACTTTCATTAAAAGTGGGTACTTGGAAAGTATGCTTTCACAGTTGAAAATAATTAACCCTAAAGCTACTGTCATATTTTATAGCAACAGACTACGAGGGATGTTCGAAATGAATTGCTTATTTCTATCTGGAGACTTCAAATTTCAAGTTAGCCCAAAAGTACTCAATTCATGCCCTCGAAGTACTCCCCATGGCTAGAAATGCAAAGTTTCAGCCGATGTATCCACTTCTTGAAGGCGTCACGGTACGCTGATTTGGGCACAGTAATAAGGTACTGATGAATGGCAGATCCAAGTGCCTGTCGGGACTGGTATTTCCACCCAGCAAGGAATGCTTTCAATTTCGGAAACAAAAAGAAATCACATGGGGCAAGGTCTGGGGAATACGGGGGGGTGAGGCAAAACAGTTACTTTTTCTTTCTTCAAAAACGCCGTAACTATTGCGGAGGTATGAGCTGGAGCACTGTCATGTAGAAGACAGACATGTTTAAAACCAGTGGCAGGGGGTCGTTTCTGATAATACTTTTTCAGTTTCTTCAGTACTACGTCTTTGTAGTACTTTCCGGTGATGCTTTTGCCCTTTTTCACTGGCACTTTTATTGCGACTCCTTCACCAGAGAAGAGGATTGCATAGAAAACCTTCTTTGTACTCAAAGAACGTTTGGCAATTATGGGGCGTTTGCTGTGTTTAGTGGCCCAGATCTTATTGCTAACCTTTCTGACGGGCTCAAAATAATGGACCCAGGTTTCATCACCTGTGACGACATTGGCAAACTGCTTTTTGTCATATTTTGGAAACATTTGAAGCAGCTTTTTGGCCACTTTAACCCGTTGCCTCTTTTGCTCGTCAGTCAACAGATGTGGCACCCATCTAGCAGAAATCTTTCTGACTTTCAAATGCCTCTTCAAAATAAGGTGAACCGTTGATAGTGATATGCCTACCTTTCGTGCAATATCACGAACTGTAAATCTGGCATCTCCTTCAATGATTTCCTTTATTTTGGAAACGATTTCTTTACGAGATGCAGATTTTGGCCTACCTGATTTCGGTGCATTTTTGATGGACTCTACACCAGACTCATATTTCTTTTTCCACCGCCGAACTGTGTCATAAGACACACTAGAAGGTCCAAAAGCAGTAGAAATTTCAGTCATCAGCTTCTTCAAAGAACAACCAAGATTTGAGCGAGCTTTGATGTCAACCCGTATTTCATCTTTTTTGTCGACGCTTCTACCAACCATTTTTACTGCAGTGGTCAATGACTGCGTGTATTCAAATGGCAAATTTTATGTCTTACACTTAGTCTAACATGTACATTTATACAGCATTGTGTAGATATTGAATAACCCTATACAGGTATGTATTGGTTTTTATCGTGCCCCACGTGGATATCAAGCTAGAGGACAGTAAGCAATTCATTTCGAACATCCCTCGTACATTGTTGTTGTTTTGTTGTTGTTGTTTTTTCATTTCTCTAAGAAAATCAGGCTTGACATTTCATGTGAATCATCTGCTACTGTTGTGACTAATGCTTTAAGGGTTAATTATCTAAGAACATAAGCTTAATAAACTGGCATAATTAAATTGTTTCATAATAGACAGTTTTAAATAAAATATTAACTTTTCATCCCTGGCTTTCTGAAGTGGACTTTTCCATCTTTGAGTTTGGACATGTCCAATGTTGCAAACAAGGGTGTCAGTCAAACATCAGAAACTAAATTGTAAATAGTGTAGGTCCTAATAAGATGGATCATTACATACTGTTTTGTCTGGATTAACAGTTTGCAAAGATACCTAACTTGGTCTGTAGGAATTAAGCCTTACGGCCAGTGAAAAATAAGAAATACATTTGTTTTTACGGCAAATGTCCTAAAAATTTGAACACTAAAGCGTCTGACAAAATGACATATACAAACAGTGTAGACCCTGATCAGACTGCTCCTGAAGGAGCGGTCTGATCAGGGTCTACACTGTTTGCCATTCGACTAAATATTTAAACAAACTGCTGCATAAAAAGCAAAATTTAAGCCAAAAGATAGTGGAATAAAGTGTTCGAAATTTTAGGAAATTTACCGTAAATCTCGTGTGCTAATTTTGACTTATTAAAGGTGAAAGCCAAAGCTGTTATTGAAAGGAAAAAAGTCCTGGAATGCAGTTTCAGTTACCTTGCTGTAATATAAAATCATGAACCATACTGTCTGAAAATATGCCTTTGTAGCATATTTGGGCAGCAAAGTTCAAGATCAGCCTGCATGTCCATTCAGTCTTTGCTGTAGGCTTACAGAAGCTGAATATATCAATGCCTCTTTATCACATTGTGCAACTCTGCATGCTTATCTGGATTTTAACCGTTTGCATAAACCCTGAAGACACCTTTTCTCGGGCCTTTTCTTGTGACAAAGCTGTCTTTGTAGAGAGTATAAATAAAAATATTGCTTACCATATTTACTCTAAATATTAGGACACCTTATTTATTTACCAAACTTGTCCTAAAATGTGAAATAGTCCATTCTGCTACCTCCTGATGTGTCTAAAATAATGCTGTATGTATGGCAAACAGTGCAGACCCTGATCAGACACCACATTCTGCAGCGTCTGATCTGGGTCTACACTGTTTGCAAAGGCCGCTCTGTCCCAATACTTAGGGTTATTAAGGTAATATTCTGCTTACTTATAGCCCTTAGATATGTTTTTCCTAATTTCAGGTGTACCATGGACCATCATTCCATATTGCTCTCAGTGGTCTCGGTGTGAGCCCAGGTCTTCACTTCTCCTTCCTCTCCTGCAATTTTGGCAGCTGTTTTGTCTACAGGGCAGGCATGCCTACTCATACTAAGGTGCTCAAACTAACTAACAAGGATAAGAAAGAGATCAGGTAAGCATGGTAAAATTTTAACCCTTGTCATGCTAAATAAATTGAGATGCCATGCCCACTTCTAATTGTGAGCCAGTCAGATTACTTGATCCACGTTTTTGATACAAATTCACATTGTGAAAGGCAAACAGTGCAGATCCAGATCAGTTGGCTTCTGAAGAAGCTAACTGATCTACATCTACACTATTTGCAAAAGGGGGATATCCAGGACCAGAGTTAACCTTTCCAATCCTAAATGGCTAATAAATATGGACTATTCCATCTGAAATATAAATTTCCATTATTTGAAAAGGAGTGTTTTACAAAACAGGCAGACAGGGTAGATCCTGGTGAGAAATTACACAATGTTTTTGTCACCAGAACTGAACCTTGAAAGTTTTTGGAATGTTTTTCTCTAGCTCATTTTTAAGTATTGTCTACACAGTTGTCCAAAAGGTATTGAGACTTTAATTTCTTATTTCTCCACAAAAATATGCTGTGGTACTCATTTTTTTATTTCTTCACAAAAAAATATGTTAAGGGTACTCATTAGAAGCACCTTAGACTAGCTACTAGTCGGATATCAATATTATTTTCATCAATCATTTATAATTATTTATTAACTTAATGAACTAAGGGCCATCTACTACTTACTGATTGCCTCACCTCTTTGATAGCAGCAACCAATCTTGGAGATATCCGACTAGTAAAATGCGAAATGTACTCTTAGAAATGATTGACATTTATTGCCTTTCTAATGTTGCTTACCTAATTCGCCATCTTGTTAAAATCATTCCCTCTCCAATAAATTGTTTCTATAAAAGAAGCTGACCATCAGAGTTCAAGGGATAACATAAGCCTGTCTGTGTACTGCATGTATTACCAGTTTTTGTTTTATGCATTAGTAAATTTTAGATAAAACAGAAGAAAAAAAGAATTATATTTAATAAGTATTTCATATTAAAAACTGTTGTATCAACATAATTTATGGAACATTGTATATTTATTTTGCTTTAATGTCTGGATAAGCTTTTTCTATAGTTCTAAGATAAGAAGATATATGAGGTAATAATTTAGGATAAATGTTGTAGGTACTGTTTTCTGAGACAGTTCGAAAGAGTATCTACATTCCATATATTGATGGAGAAATGCATTAAATTAAAAAAAAAAATTCTATAGCTTCTAAAAATTCTATAAAAAAAAAAAAGATAGTGAATAGCTTTAAGATAAGAAGACATATGAGGTAATAATTTAGGATAAATGTTGAAGATACTGTTTTTTGAGACAGTTCGAAAGAGTAACTACATACCATATATATTTTAATGGAGAAATGCATTAAATTAAAAAACAAACAAAAAAACAAACAAAAAAACAAACAATTTTTTCTATAGCTTTAAGATAAGAAGACATAAGGTAATAATTTAGAATAAATGTTGTGGGTACTGTTTTCTGAGACAGTTCGAAAGAGTAACTACATACCATATATATTTTGATGGAGATAGACATATGAGGTAATAATTTAGGATAAATAATGTGGGTACTGTTTTCTGAGACAGTTCGAATGAGTAGCTAGATACCATATCTACCAAAAGTAAAATGTCAAATGTCAGGTTTCTTCCTACCATTGGTAGAACAAAATAAAACATCACATCCTTTCAAAAAGCTTCCCAGTTACACCTTGATTTTACAGACCATTATCAATAGCAAACTTCATCTTCTCAGCCTTTAAAAAGAATGTGTACTTTGTTTCATCATCAAAACACACCAAACTGAAAATTAGCTTTTCCAACTTTCTCTTATCAGTATTAAGTGATCAGTATGTGGTCAGTAAAGCATTAAACAAGTGTGGTGGTTCTCAGTAGATGTAATTAATCATTTACCAAGCAGAATCCTGCGAGGTAAAATTCGTATTTTACTAGACCTTGATGTCAGAGACCAACTATTAGAGACTGGCTATACAAGATGTTATACATAAATTTGAATCAGCTTATAGTAAGGAGTGATAAAACATGACATCAAGGTCTAGGAGCTAGTCTAGAAGCACCTCATCAAGGCACTTCTGACGAGTACCCACAACTTATTTTTTGTGGAGAAATAAGAAACATATCATGCGGATACCCCCTTTTATCTGGAGTTATGTAGAATACCAAGAAAAACCCATTTGGGGCTGGCAAAAACTGGTCTTAATAGTGGATTGGTCTTATTTTCAAGTGGTCCTAATAGTGAATTTAACAGTAGTTACAAGCACCTCATCCAGGCATTTCTAATGTATATCTACAATGTAAGTTTTCATGGAGCAATAAGAAAAGGATTACTCTGGATATTGTCTTATCTAGAGCTATGAATTATGTTCTGTATTACAATAGAGCTATGACTTATGTTCTATGTTACAATTTTCTGGACATTGGCCCATTTATTCAGGAAAACAAAATTGTTAAAGATACCTGATAAAAACACATTTATAGACATGAAACTATTTTGTGGCCTTGAGAATATACATAAACTATATTTACAAATGTACAGTACTTGAAATGAAGTTTATCTTTAAGCTTCTGTTTTAATGTTAGCTTTAAGCCTACAGAGAAAATGATAGATTTGCTCAAGGAACCTATGACTGCTTGCTTTATTCTGTGTACTTTATTAGTTTTCCCTAAAACTAAATGTTAGTGTTTCATTGGAATCATAGGTATAAATCAAGCTCAACGTCTTCGGAGCATTTCTGGTATTGTCAGATAATTTTTGGGTGCAGTTAGCCAAATGTAATTTGTTTTTGTTTTTCTGGAATACTAAAATTAAATGAACCTAAACTATTTGGACATATTGAATTTTTAACAAATTATCTTAGAATTTGAAATAGCTTGTTTTACTACTTGCTGATTGTCTGTATCATCACAAAAACACGCCTATATAGTTTTTGCCCCCTTAAACCCCACTTTTATGTGGTAAAACTGGGGTTTACAGGTGTATACATTATTTTTCTTATTTCTGCTCAAAACATAGATTGTGGGTACTCGTTAGAAGAGCAGAAATATGAAATATAGCAGAGGTTTTGGTCTGAAAATTTTCAGTTTTTGAAGGTGAAATTTTCTATATACTTGTATAGGCGTGTTTTCATAATGTGAGCCAGCGCATGACAAAACCAACAAAATGGCATGTGCACCCAACAAAGACTCAGATCAGCCTGGGCATCTGCCCAGTCTGATCAGAGTCTTTGCTGTGCACTCAGTGGGTAACTTAGGACCCAAGCTTTTGTCATGCAGACAGCAAAGACTCTGATCAAACTGGGCGGATACCCAGACTGATCTGAGTCTTTCCTGGGTGCACATGCCATTTTGTAGGTTTTGTCATATGCTGGCTCATATAGTGCTGGCTAAATGACAAATAATGTGTGGACCTTGATCAAACTGTTTAGAAACAGCTTGTTCTGGTTCGACACTGCTCTTGGATGACTTTCTGAATATTTAAGGTAAAAATAATATTTTTTTTTTTCTTTTCTTTTCAGTGTTGACTGCCTGTATACTCCTACAAACCACCTACACCACACGTTTGATGCCTGTGTGATACAGCCAGGACAGTCGGTGGATATTCCCTTCACCTTTTATCCAAGAGAACCAATCAAATACAAGGAAGTGGTTACATTTGAAATCAATGGTTTGTCCAAACAGAACATAGAAATTTGTGGACAAGGCACAGAGATGAAGGTAAGCCTCTTAACCCTTTATATGTTGATGATAAATTTAACAGACATCAGATGAATGATAGTTTTGTATTTTTATTTTTCAAATAAAACCCAGTATTACAGTATTAATCCTAAGTATTGGAGCAGACAGTATAGATCCAGATCAGATGCTGCAGAATGTGGGGAATGTGTGCCACCCATCCAGCAGTTTTTAGACATATCATAAGGTAGTGAAATGGAGTTATTCAAATTTTAGGATAAATATGATTATGACCTCCCAGTATTTAGGATAAATGAGCCAGCGCACGACAAAACCTACAATAAGCTGTGTGACCAGCAAAGACTCAGATCAGCCTGTACATTCATCCAATTTGTCAAGGTTTCTCATTCCTCCCTCTTTGCCTCCCTGGAGGCTGTAGAAGGCACATGCGATCAGCAAAGACTCTGATCAGACTGCCCGGAAGCGCAGGCTGATCTGTCTTCGCTGGTCCCACAAGTCTTATTGTAGGTTTTATTGTGCACTGGCTCAAATATGGATTATCTGCTGTCTGTATGCTGGAAGAACTTTTCTTTTAACCCTTGTCATGCTGAATAAATTAAGAAGCCACACCCACTTCTAATTTCCAGCCAATCAGATTACTTGATCCAGGTTTTTAATAGAAATTCACATATTTTATGACAAACAGTGCAGATCCAGATCAGTTGGCTTCTTCAGAAGCCAACTGATCTGGATCTACACTGTTTGCTAAGATAGGGCATGTCATGTTCAGCAAGAGAAGGGTTAATACAGCTTTTACTACATACCGTAGTTACCCTAAATATTGGGGGCATCTTAACACCTTACCACAATTGTCAAGACAAGTATGTCCATTTTACTCCTTGTTGATGTGTCCAAAACCTGATGGATGAGAAGCAAACAGTAGATGCCATGTTCTGCAGTGCCTGATCTAGGTCTACTCTGTTTTGCTTAGGCCTGTATGGTCCAATGCTTAGGGTAAATGTGAGACTGCTACTGTTTATTTCTTAAATAAACATCAAAAAGATTGCCTTTGGAAACAAAAAACACACTACGGGTTAGAAAATGGGAGTCTCGGTTTTATTGAGACTCTTCATAAGCAGTAATGAAGTTCACAACACTGCTTACACCCTTTAGCATAAACATGAGCAGAACTCCATTTTCAAATATACCACAATAGACCCAATGATCCCAAAGCTTTTCCAGTTTTGTATATATGCTATAGTATTGACTATTGGGATCGATTCACCTGATGAAACACTTAGCTCCAGATGAGAGGGGGTATCCGGAAAACATTTTCTTATTTCTCCATGAAAACATGTTGTTGGTACTCATAAGAAGTGCCTCACTGAGGCACTTCTAATGAGTACCAACAACATATGTTGTTGTGGAGAAATAAGAAAAATATCAATGTTTGGTTGAAAAAAGCCCCTTACCTGGTGCTATGAAACTGTGTAGAGCCAGGTCAGACTGTTCCTATAAAAAGCAGGCTGTTTGTGTCGGTAGTTTTATGATGTATCAATTGAAAGTCATATTGACGTCTTTAGAAATACAGTCAGCTCCCGTTATCTAGAAGTCCAAGGGACTCTCTGAAATACGTCGGGATATCTGTACCTCGACATATCAGATTTGGAGAATTGGGGAAAAAATAAATCGAAGAACTACATTTCCCAAATGAATATGTAATTTGACTCCTGAAGATTGAGATATATTGAAAATATTGTGGGAAAGAAGAGTGCTCCTTAGGAGCAATTTCTCCTCTTTTCCACAATATTTTATTATCTGTTGTTAGATTTCCATGTTAAAACAGGGACCAGATTTTCACTTCGAGATAAGTGGTTGTTCGAGATAAGCGCAGTCGAGATAATGAGAGTCCACTGTATTACATTGAATAAGTATGGTAGTCTGCTAAATCATCCCGCTGTTTTTATTGTGATAGAATTATCTTTCGCTGACAGCAATGTTTCCCTGTTTTCAGATTGAAGTTGTGGATCCCAAAGACAAGATTGTAAATCTTGGTCCTAGACTGGTCGGCAATGTTGTCAAGAAGTACATACCTATAATCAACAACAGTCCTGCTGCCATTACCTTCACTTTGGCCTTGACCCCAACTACTAGTGCCTTACAGCAGCCCGGGGTACTGAGTATCGCACCTACAAACCCCATCACTCTTGAGGCTAAAGGTGGAACATGTAAGGTGGAGGTAGTCTTCCGACCACCATGTAGAATACCACAGTTTATGGAAGAGGTTAGTAGAATGACATGACAGTACAATCGTCATTAGATTAGAAACCAGTACAAATCTATTCATTAATTTTTCATGCTAGAAGTTTGGATTTTAAAGGTTAATACACCTGAAAATGTAATTACAGTTGATAATGAGATTGTGAACGTACATGTACATTGAGAATAATATTTTCGGTCTCTAAAATAACAACTTATCTTGGAGTCCTAAGTTTATGTAAAAAATACAGCAAAGAAATAGTCGACTCTCGTTATCTCGAACTTCACGGGACCTGATAAAAATGTTCGAGTTATCAGTAGTTCGAGACAACCAAATTGTGACGTCATAGGTATGACGACTGTTCGCCTCAACGTGCTTGGAAGGCACATGTATATGGCAATTTAAATAATTTACGCGTACTTCAGTTTGCATTGTTACTGTTTATTTTAGGAGATGCAATGATTTTCTTGAAATAATATCATCAATAAATGTTAATAATAATAAATTTCAAACGTCTCTTGTTCCTGCAAATTTGGATTTCCATGAGCTATAAATAAATTACTGGTTTCCGGGTTGTGTTAGCTATACGTTATGAACTGGTTTGGATTAGCTCCCTTCGCATAGATGACTCGATAGAGAGTGGACTGGTTTCCGCTTTTGCATAAAACGCTTACAATGTTAAGCGGCAGCTGTAAGCTGGTTTGGATTATCTCCCCTGGCATAAACGAACCATTTCAGCGGAGCAAACTGTAGATCCTGCAGAGAAAGCTCGTTATGAACCGTCTCATCTGGACCTACACTATTTGTGTGGCTATCCGTACCAGTCTACAGGGTCGGAAGGGTTAACATCGGTACCCACGTGTAATTCGTCTATTTGAGGCTGTGCATGACAACTCCTATTAGAAGACTGTGCGACTGTCAAAGACTCTGATCAGCCTGCACGCCCACGAATTTTCCATTATACGCATGAGCCTTATCTGGGCTTACCAAAGAGCACCGCCTGACCAAAGAGTAACAAGCGAAGATTCAGACTTAGCTAGCCTGAACAATACAGGCTGATCTGAGTCGGAACCTGTCGCTCACTGACTTTTCTTGAAGACGCTATATCATTCAGACGGACAGTACTCAATAGTGAAGAGCATATCTAAACAATAAATTAAAGAAACTTCGTTGATTAATCTTCCATAACACTATTCTGGGCCGCTTTTTATCTTACAAATCAATGACACGAGTCGGTGTTGAGCGCAGCGTGTCAAACCCGACTCGACACGCATGTGATTTCATAATTACGGATTTTAGACATTGTTTATGTTGTTTGTAATTACCTGGACAAAGGGGAAAATTAAAATATTGATTTAGTTATCAATGGCCTATTATGATTTTCATTAACTGAGAGACTGGCGCCGCCGCATCTTACATTTTTTTTCCTTCGTCATGGTCCGAGTTCGAGATACGCGGTAGTAAAACTGTGAAAAATATATTCAGGGACTGAAAATGATGGACGAGATAGCCGAAGTTTCGGCATAAAAGTAGTTCGACATACGCGAAGCTGAAATACAATAAATACATAGGGAAAATAATCGGGACTTAGAAATCAGTTCGACATAAGTGATAGGATCGAGATAACGAGAGTCAACTGTATATAAATGGGAGTCTTATTATAATGCTATTCATTAGAACACTTAAGATATAAAACTGCCAAGTATTGACTCCCAAATACTTGTCTCCTATGATATCTATAAATTTAACACAGCTCTGAATGACAGGGTATATAGATCAATATTTTTCTTACTCCTCTGTGAAAACATGGTACCTATTAGAAGCATCTCAGAAAGACACTTCAAAAGAGTAGCCACAACATATGTTTTCATGGAGAAGGAAGAAAATATCTACACTTTTTGTTCAAAAGTTATGATCTCATTATAAGGCAATTTGTTTTATCTTCTGATCATGCGATCCTGAGTTTGAATCCCGCTTGAGGGGGAATTCAGCTTGTGACTGTACAGCACTTCATTGCACAGAGCCATTCATTATCACCCTTCTGTCATCTCGATATAATTTAAATAATGTTAAAAAGGGACGTTAAGCAGCAAATTATTATCATCATCCCATCCATAGCATTATAAAGGAATTGCCCTGTATATGAAATGGTGACTGTATTCTTTGACTCCATTAAATGTAGAGCTATTACTTTCTTTTAGAGCTTTTCTTGAAACAGTGCTTTCATCTTCAGGTATTACTAGAGTGTGCGGGCTTGTCTCAGCCACTGTTTGTGATCCAAGGTTCTTGCCTTGGCATGGAGATATCTCTCGACACAGATGCTATACCATTTGGTTCAGTTGTACAGAGAAGCCAGAGCTCAAGGAAAATCATCATGGCTAATACAGGAGATATGAATGCTAAGTATGTAGATATGATTCCATAGCCCTAAAAAAATAAAAGGATCCAGATAGATATATTTCTTGTTTTTCTCATAATGAAAATATGCCTAGTCAAATATATTGAAAATTCTACAACCAAAAAAAGGAAAATTTTCAGATAAAAAATTCTGATATTTTTCATATTCCTGCTTAAAACATAGATTATGGGTGGGTACTCATTAGAACTGCCATGGTGAGGCAGTTCTAATGAGTACCCACAATCTATGTTTTTAAGCAAAATAAGAAAAATAATGTATACCCCTGTAAACCCCAGTTTTACTATATGAAAGAGGGGTTTAAGGGGGTCAAAATTATATAGGCGTGTTTTCAAGATGTGTATCTCCGCACATGTATGTTCTAGACAAATAAGAAAATTTCAGTTTTATTCAGTGGAAAACAAAAACAAAAAAACATCTTTCCTGGATCTAGATCTACATATACATGTATGTAAGATTCTCTTGTATGCTAGACTATGTTAATGTTGTTGTTTTTTTGTTGTTTTTTTGTTGTTTTTTTTTTATTATTTGTTCTGTTGATGGTGGTGGTGTTATTTTATGAATTTACTGTAAACCTGAATTTCATTGTCATTATTATTATGGTAAATGACAGAAAAAAATGAGACCTAAATTTATTGCTTCTCACCAATGAAGTAATGGGAAGTAACCAGTTTTGCATAGGGAGGCAAATTAACTGCCTCTTTTTGTGAAATTGGTTACTTCTCTAAAGGAATTCTTTGTGTTTTCTTTTTGAAATCAATTTTTAGAACTTTTTCCATATAATTTTAGAATTAATTGTACTTGGATTTGAAGTATTTTTAGTGATTTATGTTGGCAAGTTTTCATGTCAGAACTGTATTATTGAACAAAACTGTAGATTCTGTAAGGTTGTACATAAATGTATTAATAAGTTATATGAAGGTTCCCAAGACGACAAGATAGATGACGGTAACAAGATCTGTCTTATTTTAAAAATTTAAGTTATACATAATCATTATATCTGTATTTTCAGGTTCCGTTGGGATATTCAAAGTTTCCAGCCAGATTTCTCTATCCATCCTGTGGAAGGTTACATTACACCTGGCATGGAGGTCACTTTTGAAGTGTGCTTCCACCCACAGGAAATAAACCAGGATATTAGATATGACGTAAGTAGAAGGACAATGAATTTTACAGTCAAACCAGACTTAGAGGCCACCTCTATAAGAGACCACCCTTTGATCACTTGAAAATGTACCTTGCTTATAAAAACACGCTTATTCTTGCCTGTATTAACCCTTGTCCTGCTGAACCCAGATATGTCCTGCCTTTGCAAACAGTATAGATCCAGATTAGTTGGCTTCTGAAGAAGCCAACTGATCTGGATCTGCACTGCTTGCCATTCAGTATTTGAATTTGTATTAACAGTCTGGATCAAGTAATCTGATAGGCTGAAAAACAGAAGTGAGCATGGCATCTTGATTTATTCAGCAGGACAAGGGTTAAGAGAACGCCTGTTTAAAGTGAATTGATACGCTGGAAGGGATCTACTGTAAAAGGAAAGAAAAAAAGGGGGCAATTCAGAAGATATTTTCTTATTTTTGCACAAAAACATATCTTGCTGGTAGACCTTGGAATTACCTAGCTGAGGCAATTCTCCTGAGAACTTATAAGCTAAATGAGCCAGCACATGACAAAACCTACAATAAGACCTGTGTGGCCAGCAAAGACTCAGATCAGCCTGTACATCCATCTGGTATGGTAAGGGTTCTAGTTCATCCCGTTTTGGATAGCCTGTATGCTGTAGAAGGCGCATGCAGTCAGACTGCAAAGACTGATCAGACTGTGCAGACGCGCAGTATGATCTTTGCTGGTTGCACAAGTCTTATTGTAGGTTTTATTGTGCACTGGCTCACATTTTGATGCAGAAATAACAAAATTATTGCGTAAATTATTACCATAGTTATCACCTTACCTGGTGCTATGACTTACAACATGAGATCAGCATAGATCTTGATCAGCCTGCACAGTCTGTTGGCTAAGATATATGTGGACTTTAAAGATTTTGACTATGTGTGGGTTGATCTGGATTCATAATAGTCATATTAGGTCAGAGCTTACTGTTATAATGTTGAAACGTATCGCGAGATAAGCCACTTTTTCAGCCTAAATGTATTGATATTTTTCTCTCCTTTTTTTTTTTTACCACAAAAATGTTTATTTTGATCACTCATTAGAAAGGTACTGTAAAACATTTGATCTTTGACACATAAAAAAGTGCTAAACATATGGTCCAGTTGTTCAAAGCATCGTTAGCTTAACAAGCTCATTAGTGGTCAAAATGTTAACTGTTCTAGTATGTACAATATCTAAATCCAGGTATTTTTGCTGAAAAAATGTGAGTAGCTTTTGCAAATGCAAAAGCTACTCACATTTTTTCAGCAAAAATATTAGCGTATATGCCCTATTTAATGATTAAAGTTTTAAAGATACGTTAACTAACGACATTGTTAGTTTTGAACAACTGGGTCATGGTTAGTAGGTAGGCTTTTTATTTTATGTTTGATGATTTCTAAAGTATTTTCTTTTTTTAACAGAAATTACGTTGCTACTTAGAAGGTGGACCACACAAGCCTGTGACTTTGACTTTAACTGGAATGTGCATTGGTGTACCCCCAGTTCGAGAAGGTCAGCATTTCATTACCAGCGTGAGAACTAAAGACACAAAGAATTTGTCCATAGCCAACCGCAGCAATCAGCTGTGGAACCTGAAGCCAATTATTGATGGAGAACAATGGACTGGTCCTGTGTCCTTTATTGTTGAACCACTGCAGACAAAACAGTATGAGCTGACCTACTATCCTCTCACCATGACCTCTGAGGGTAAAAAACACCAGGTAGGTTGATTATTCCCTTTGAGACTAACTGTAGGGAAAAAGTTACTATTTATTCCATATGCTAGGAACAAAAATGAGTCGCACCATGTGAAAATGTGCTTCAGTGCATATGCAGACAGCAAAGGCACAGACTGCACAAATTCAGACCTCATCCAGAGTCTGATCAGGGCCTTAACTATGTGCTTATAGAATCATTGGATTGTGTAGAATACCATATTTGCTCTAAGTATTTGGACACCATAACTCCTTACCATACTTGTCCTATGATTTCTAAGTCTTATTCGCTACCTGTTGATGTGTTTAAAATATTGCTGGACAAGTGGCAAACATTGTAGAGCCTGATCAGATGCTGCATTCTGCAGCATCTGATCTGCATCTACACTGATTGCTCAGGCCTGTCTGTCCCAACACTGGGTTATTACGGTAATTGTTTCTGTGTATAGCAAAGGCCCTTATCAGATTGCATACCACTGACTGATCTGAAGCTTTACTGCTCAAATATCCCTCAAAGACATCTTTTCTAATGGTGCAACTTAGATAGAAGTGAACTTACCCAGGAAAGACCAGTCACAAAACACAGCATTCACTAGACACTTAACCCTTGTCCTGCTGAGCCCAGATATACCCTCCCTTTGCAAACAGTGTCTCTTTTCTCCCTTTCTCTGGGAGACGACACAAAATGACCCACAAGGGTTGACGTGTCGTTAAACCCCAACACAATCAAAGATCCAGATCAGTTGGCTTCTGCAGAAGCCAACTGATCTGGATCTGCACTGTTTGTCATTCAGTATGTGCATTTTTTATCAACAACTGGATTAAGTAATCTGATTGGCTGAAATTAGAAGTGGGCATGGCATCTTAATTTATTCAGCATGACAAGGGTTAAAATAATCTGGCACACAAGTGACTACACACACAACCACCAAAAAAGTACAGATGAAGCACCACAGGAAAATGACTGGACCTCGAATGGAAATCATGACTCTGACGCATCCTGCATCTCTGCCTAGCATTGTTATACGCCTGCTTTGAAAAGGTGGGGGCTGCACTGGATTTGCCTTGTTTGTCATTTATTTTATCATTCTGTCCTTCAAGGAGTCTGTTATCGCTTTACTGAATTATGAATATGTGTGGCAAGTCCATAGTCAGATCCTCTCATGGTCCTAGTTTTAATTGTTCTCTTCATACTTTGCTCCAGATAATGGGATTAATTAACCCTTTCAGCTAGGTAGACCAAAACAGATGCTTATGCAAACAGTGTAGATATAGATCAGAAAGCTCATAATGAGCTATCTCATCAGGATCTATACTATACTGTTTGCCATTCTGTTTCCTATTTTTGACTGACACCTCTGTTTGCAATAGTGGAGGAGTCCAAATTCAAAGATGGGAAAGTTCATTTCAGAAACTCAGTGGTAATAGGGTTAAAGATAATTTTAGCTCCCCTGTACAGAAGTACAGAAAAAGTGTTGCACTACCCAGGAGTCAGTGTTAATGTCCACATTAAATGTAACTTTCAGGGCTCAATATTCTTCCCACTTCCTGATGGAACTGGTATAATGTACAACCTGGCTGGCACAGCTGAAGCCCCAAGACCAAATGGCAAAATCCACAGAGATGTTCCATCCAAAGTCTGGTACAGTGAAATGCTTCCGGTACACAACTGGCTCAAGAAACCACAAAGGTAACGTTTGCCTGAAGATTCCACACCTTTGCAAACAGTGTCGATCCAGATCAGTTGGCTTCTGAAGAAGCCAACTGATCTGGATTTTCACTGTTTGCTTATTATATGATATATTATTTAAGCCGGAATTTCCATATATGTTAGCATTTATTTTTAGCAAAAAAAAAAAAGCTGTTGAAGGGACAGGTGCTGGCAGTGAAAACCCAGATTAGCTTGCACGTCGACAATCTCATCACGGTTTTTGCTGTTACAGAATCAATAGATATTACAGCAAAATCTCAAGTGAGGTTATCTGGATTCACAATATGACTTGAATCTGTGTGTTTTGTTAATGTTTGAAAGTTATGGTTATTATTATATTTAACCATGCTGAAATTAAAATATTCTGCCATTTTAAAATGTTCGTATTTTTTGCTTAAAACTAAGTGTAAATATTTCCCTCAGATTATCATCTTTCAACAGATTCCAGCATCATTCACTACAATTAAAAGAGAACTAACAGTACAAAGAAATGGGACAGAAATGAGGCAATACAAAGTACTTCCTTGCATACCGGATAAGGATTTCCACAGATTACACCGGTGCTAGCAAACCCTTATCCGTCCTGTGGGAAAGATGAAAATCGAGAATTTTCATGTGTTTGATATACACTGGTTGTATAGGACGTCACAGTACGCCATTGTTAAGGTTGGCAGCACTGAACGTAATGACGTCACTAAACATCACGATATTGTCATCACCATATGGCGGCTATCCGCAATCGAAGTTACTGCATTATCAAAATCCTACTTTCAGAAATGAAAGGTATGCAAAAAAGAGAAATTACCATGGGTTTGAGGGACAGATAGAAAAATCAGTCCCTCCCACGATCACAGTCTGACATCACTCGGCAAGCCTCGTGATGCCAGACAGGAACCCTCGGGACAGATGTTTCAATCTACCCCTCACATCGACGATAGATTCTTATAGTATATACCCTAAATATTGGGACACCATAACATCTTACCATACATATCATAAGATTTGAACTAGTCCATTTTATTAACCCCTGATATGTCTGGTGACTGATGCATTAGTGGCAAACGGTGGACCTAGATCAGACCCTGCATTCTACTACATCTGATATGGGATCTCACTGCCTGTGCAGGGGCTTTCTTTCCCAGTACTTAGGATAAATATGGTAACAGTTACACATGTCAGAAAGAAATGAGACGAAAATGGTCATAAAGTACATTACTATTTCCAGGTTCCGAGTGAAGGTTGATCCAATGAAGATGGAGAAATTTGATTCGGGTGTTAACACCAAATACATGGATTACATTGATGTTCCAGCCAGCAGCAAGAAAGATTTCAAACTATCCTTTTATGCTTACAAAGAGAGCTTCACAACTATGAAGGTCAGTTCCTGGTTTTGTATCTCTATAAATATACTATGCTTTGTCTCCTGTCAGAATTTTCACCGTCCATGTGCATTATCAAACATCAAACCTTAACAGACTGTACAGATACAAATGCTACATCTCAAGGGTTGAGCGCAAGACTATGGTAACTCAAACATATTTTTGAAACCCTTGTTTAGGGGCAACTTGGACCCCTTTGTAAACAATGCAAATTTAGGTGCCATTGCTCATACGAGCAATGGCACCTAAATTTTCATTGTTTACAGAAAGAAATGTTGTAATCTCCATAACGCCTTCATGGTGAGGAGATTAGGTTTGGGGAAAAACAACCATCTGACTTACGCCAGTCTTGCGCTCAACCCTCGATCTGCTTGTTTCAATTTATTGTTGATGAGGGTTGTGGAATTATCAAATTTTATGGTCAAAACTCCCTTATCCAACCCAGATTTACTTGCCTATTAGAAGCACCTCTCTGAGGTGCATCTAACAAGTACCCACAACATATATTATCAAGAAATAGAGCCATGAAGTCCTTGTTTCAGTACAAGTAAATTGAAATTTCTTACTTCGAGGGTTGAGCGCAAGACTAGCGTAAGTAAGATGGTTGTTTTTCCCCAAACCTAATCTCCTCACCATGAAGGCGTTATGAAGATTACAACATTTCTTTCTGTAAACAATGAAAATTTAGGTGCCATTGCTCGTATGAGCAATGGCACCTAAATTTGCATTGTTTACAAAGGGGTCCAAGTTGCCCCTAAACAAGGGTTTCAAAAATATGTTTGAGTTACCATAGTCTCGCGCTCAACCCTCGACTTGTCCTTGGAGAAACAGGACACATTCTAAAAGTTAGGCATGGTATTTCCACAGCCCTGGTGTTAATTATATTTAAGCTTTATTACGTACAGTGAAGGTGTAAGTTCAGAATTCTTAAATTTAGTTATCCATAGTTCTAGTTATTGTGTAATATTGATTGCCTAGAACACACTGCTTAATCTTTATTTTTAATTGTTTTTCTGTTGACAACCTTCTCGGTATATTGCTGGTTTTTGTGTAATCTATGTTGCTAAAATAATGATTTTCAACAACATATCTTGCTTATATTTTCAGGTAACGTTCACCAATGAGCAATCTGGAGAGTATCAGTATTATGAATTGTCTTTCAAGTCGGCCAAACCAGGAGTGATATCAACAATAGATCTGACAACTCCGGTCCGACAAAGTGTACATCACAAGATACGACTAGAGAACCCGTTAGCACAGGCAGTAGTGTTTTCAGCTTCCTGTGCCGTACCAGAGGTCCTCATGCCAGCCACTCTCAATGTTCCTCCAAACTCACATGTGAGTAATTTTTTTACTTGGTTCTTGTTTGTTGTTTTGTTTTGTTATTAGTTGCAACAGTATTGTTTCGTTGTTTTTTGATTCATTGTTGTTGTTTGGTTGTTTTTTGACAAACAGCAGTCTGGATTAGTTGGATATTGCAATAAATATTTTTCTTGTTCCAATGCAAAAATTGGGATGGGCTATTCATTGGAATTGCTTCACCAAGGCATTTCTGATGAGCACTCAACATGTTTTTGTAAACAAAAAATAATAATAAAATAGACCCATTTTTATTTTGCTAATCATTTTTTTTTTTATGTATTTATTTTATTATTACTTTTATTTTATTTTTTTGTTTTTGTTTTGAAAAAAAAAAAAAAAGTTGCCTGAAATTTATTTTAGTGTATGAAAAAACAAAAGTCACCTGAAATTTGTTTAATGTGTGGGATCAGAAAAAAATGGCCGGTTTTAAAACAGTTTCTCAAAACATTTTACAATTTCATTTTCACTACTTGCTACTGTCAGTAAGGTTTAAAGCAAAAAAGAAATTGTAGCAGACAATATTTTAATTTTATTGTTGGTTTTTTTTTTTTTTTTTTTTTTTTTGTTGGTTCTTTTGTGTGTGTGTTTTTTTGTTGTTGTTGTTGTTTTGTTTTGTTTTTCAGAGAAAATAAGGCTTGAAATTTCATGTGAATTGTCTGCTATGCAGATGATTCACATATGTCAAGCCTCTTTTCACTGAAAGAAAAAAAATATTTCAAAATGTTGTCTGCTGCAGTTGTGACTGGCACTTCAGTGAGGTGAGAGGGACAATGAGTACCCACAAGATAAGTTGATGAAAATAAAAATGTGAAGTGATCTTTTGCCATAACTGTCACCATATCTGGAGCATATGAACTACCAACAGTGTAACTACTCTTCAAAAATCATATTAAAATCTTGGAAAACCTATGAGACTTATTTCAGTTTTTTTTTACGTTGTTGTCAACTTTGAAGTGCCATTCAAAATTGTAGCAGACGGCATAAAATATTTTAGAGTGTAATGTCTGCTGTTGTGCATGGCACTTTAATGATTTTAAACATTTTAAAATTCATAAAGAAATAATACCATAACACCTGTGTTGATTTTAGGCGGACTTTACCCTGGAATACCAACCACTGAGGGTGGGAGAGACAAATACAAAGTTAGACTTCAGTAACAGTGAACTGGGCAACTATTACTATGAGCTGAACTTGAAGGCTACTCCAGCTGGCCCAGAAAGAGCTCTGTACTTCAGGACATGCCTTGGACAGAGTCAAGTCCAGGTGGGCAAGTTCCTAAACTTTGCCAAACAGAAAACTGATTATTCATGCAAGGTATGTTCGCTTTTCTTTTTCTTATCTGAATTTCAAGAAATTATTTTGTGCCTTGAAAAATATTTCTTCACTGTTTTTATTAGGATGTATCTTTTTGTAAATGAATTTCTTATTCCTTATCACTTTATAATACAAATGTAAATTTTGTTGACAGATACACAAAAGGAAAATTTTCCATTTCTTAATCACAAGATGATAATAGTAATTTCTTTCCCTGTAGGCAAGAAAAATATGGGCAAATTACAATTTTACAGTTGATGAAAGCTTTGACAAAGTCCTTGTTCAGTTATTTAGAACCCTTTGGATCAAAAGCAAAAATCGTCTTGGCTAAATCGACATTTTGTGTCCAAACAAAAATGTATAGATTATACAGAAAAATGACCATACACTCTTTTGATTGGATTCAATATTTTGGGTGTTCATCTTTAAACTATGTGTTATCCGAAACAGCATTTTAATGAACTGTTTTATAAAGAGGTTACTGTGAAGTAAAATAACAAAGATTAACAAAGATTCATTTACTATTGCAGGTTGATAATTCCGACTTCCATGTTGACAAGACGGTAGCTGCAGCACCTGGATCCACTGGTGGCACAGAGGTTGGTCTCGATGTCACATTCGAACCTTCGCGTCTAGGAGAACAGAGAGCAATGCTTGTAATCAGCTCACCTGTTGGTGGCGACTACACATTCCCACTCTTCGGTACCTGTGTAGCCCCCAAACCTCAAGGACCATTTATTATAAAATCTGGCTCAACAACTTCTATCACATTCAGAAATGTTTTCGGAAGTACAACGGCATTTACATTCCAGATAGACAATCCACTTTTCCACCTTACAAAACAGAGTGAAAATATTCGATCAAGGAAGGATCATAGAATTGTGGTAGGATTTGATGGCAACGACAGCGGATCTAAGGCTGCTGTGATGGGGAAATTAATTGTTACATGTCCCCGATCTGCCGGTGGCAATTCTAATGTACAGTGGGTTTACTATCTTAAAGGTGTCACTGTCTAAAAACCGAAGTGGCTCCAAATACGATATTAAGTAAGGTGATAATTTTGGATATCTTTTGTTATTTTGCACCAAAACATATCTTGTTAGTACTCACTGGAATTGCCTATAGGTAATTCTAATTAGTACTAACAAGATAGGGTGCAATAATAGGAAAAGGTTTCTTCTAAACACGCCCTTTATCTGCTCTTATGAATTTCAAATTCAGCTTGTGAACTTGTTTAAAGACAAAGTTGTAAAATTATTTAATTCTGACAAAGATGAAATGCTTGCTGAAAAGTGAATGTGATATTGTTAAAACTTTTCATTTTTGTTTCTTGATTAGTTTGCTTAAATTTGAAATTTATTACACTGTATTTGACTATTATTCTACTATGAGTTTCATAATATTTGTTGATGTCAGATGGAAATCGACAGAAAGAGATGGTTCATTCTGGTTTTAATGCTACACATGGTGGGTAAAAAATTTCAGCAGACGACATTTTGAATAATTTTTATTTTTTTCCTGGAAAAAAGACTTTGGCATTTAATGCAAATTGTCTCCTTTGGAGACAAATACAAAAATATTTCAAACTATCATCTGCTGAAATTTTTACCCAGTGTGCTGAGCATTACAGGAAGTGGTATAGAATGGAAATCTGATGTATTTCTTTCAAAATATTACCATCAGGAATAGAATTGTTCATGTTCACTGCCATATTTGAAATTATTCCGTCCATCAGCAGTCCGTCAGTGAGATCTTACACACATAAATTCCGTCCATATACACTGGTAATATTTAAAGTATGTATAATAAGATGAAGATTAAAATTTACTTTTCTTTCCTTATTTTTTTTTCACAGAATGTATTTATTTATTTACATAACTAAAGTGAATGAACATGTACTGTAATAACCCTAAATATTGGGACAGACAGACCAGAGCAAAGAGTGTAGACCCAGATCAGATGCTGCAGAATGGGGCATCTGATCAGGGTCTGCATTGTTGGTAGCAGAAATAGGACAAGTATGGTAAGGAGTTAAGGTGTCCTAATACTTAGGGTAATTATGGTATCTTTATATTGTGCAGATGCATCCAAAAAAGCGTGAAAATGTAAAATTGTAAATGTATTGTTTTTGTATTGAAATAAAAAGAACTGTGATACAGTGTATTAAAAATAAAATATTGAAGTGTAAATGATCTATTTAATAAATGTCCTTTTTGAAAACAAAGTTCTTTGTTATTTTACTTCCTTTCCTTAACCCTTGTCCTGCTGAATAAATTAAGATGCCACCCCCCCCCCCTTCTAATTTTCAGCCAATCAGATTACTTGATCCGGATTGTTGCTATAAATTCAAATACTTTATGGCAAACAGTGCAGATCCAGATCAGTTGGCTTCTGAAGAAGCCAACTGATCTGGATCTACACTGTTTGCAAAGGAAGGGTATGTCCGGGTTCAGCAGAAGGGTTAATACTTTGGTAAATAGCTGTATCTGTACTTGTATGAAGAAAAAGTGGAAATTGTTAATTTTTCAAAAACTGTCTTTCCAAGTGAACTTAAAGTTGGTATATGCAATCGGCTAAATGAGTAAATGAAGCTGCATGGGTACCAAAGGCCAAGGTCACTCGCTGACCTTTGTCCAAGGTCACTCATATCAAAATTGAAACTTTTTTTTTTTTTGTTTTTGTTTTGTTTTTTGTTTTTTTTTGTTGTTGTTTTTTAACAGCTTGGCAACTTGAAGACAAATTTCATATGAAGCCTTTATGGCATGGAGGAACGAAAGTTTATTTAAATGGTCCAGGTCACATGACCAAGATAGCTGCCATGACCATATATGGTAAAACGCTTCCAGAAACAGAATGGCTGATGACCTTGAAACTTGGTATGCAGCATTAGGGACTCGGGTCCTACCGTTTGTTCAAATGATTACCCTTGGTTGACCTTGACCTGTTTTACATCATGGCCAAGTTCAGTCACATAGGTTTTTGTATGAAAAAAAGGCCTAACGGTGGATTTTTCAGATTATATTATAGCCAGTGACATCAAAGTCGATATATGCAAACAGCTAAATGAATTTGTACAGATACCAAAGGTCAAGGTCATTTACTGACCTTTATCCTGGTTGCCTAAGATGGAGAATTGTTAACTTCTCTTAAACTACTGAACTTATTAAAACCAAATTACCTTTTCTCACATGATCAAGATGGCCACCATGCTCATATATGGTAAAAACCCTTTGAAAATCTCCTCCTCTGGAACTGAATGATAGATGACCTTGAAACTTGATATGCAGCATTGGGAATTGGGCCCTACCAAAGTTGTTCAAATGATTGATGACCCTTGGTTCATTTTGACCTATTTTACGTCAAGGTTAAATTTGGTCACTTAAGCTTTATGATGGTCAAAAAGGCCAAACAATGGAGTTTAAGTACACCGGAGCTTTTGGCTCAGTGGTAAACTTATAGTATGAGTAGGCTGCGTTGTCATCGTCTATATTCGTGGTCTGTCAACATTTTCAAACATCTTCTCCTCTGAAACCACTGGGCCGATTGAAGTCAAATTTCATGTGGAGCCTCCCTGAGATGGACTGGAGGTAAACATCTAGGACACCTAACAAACATTTTTTGTATACATATATCTTTACAGTCATATACCACTTAGCATATTAGCAGTCCATGGGACATTTTATCATGACCTTCAAATACATTTCAATATACACTCAGCACTCAGTTGAGCAGTTTAGGACCATTGATCCTCTGGTTTCAGTTATTGGCTACTGTTGTATCAAAAGATTTAATTTTCTTTTGGTTGGAAGGGTGACTGATTTAATGACCTAAATCTGAATTGTCTTGGGCCCAAATGTCCACTTAATCTGAGTGCCCTAAACATCATCATAGGATTTTTTATTAACGTGCAGGTACAGGGGCAACAGCCACATCATTGGGCCCAGGTAGCTAGCTGGCTTGCTGCAAGCATGGCAGATCTCACAACAGATTTCCAGGTATGTCTATCATTAGGGTTGATAGTTGAGCGCTTCCACTCTCTGCAATTCTTCTCTGACAGCTGCTTCCATGTCGTCTTGGGCCTCCCAGGCCCACGCTTTCCATCAAGTAGCTCCTCCGACCTAGTGGTGATAATTGCGGCTTGATATTGCAGATCTGTCTGATCATTGCCATGTCATTCCACTGCAGACATTGGAGGTTTAGCTTTGTCAATGGCCAAGTCTCACTGGCATGGCGCATTGCCCTCCACACACAAGAGCTGTACCTGCGGCCACATCTTGAAAGAGAGGTGGTGGGGAAAAAAGAACTGGCAGCAGCTCCTTGAACTTCTTCCAGGCGGTTTTCACACATGTTGTGGTTGAAAGTTCACAGCCATCGGCTGCTTAAAGCATGTCTCTTAGGTAGCAAGAGGAAGCTATCACCAGCTTGTCAGGTCCAACTTGGACCTCTCTGTGGTCTGCCATCCAAAGGGCGTGCATTTCCCTGGCACCGTGTACATCTGTAATCAAGGTCCTTTGTCAAGCTCTTGAGCCCACTGCATTTCTTGTGCACCCAGTCCTTGCAGCCATTGCAGAAGATGCTGTTGCTGCCAACTCAAGTGTGACAGACAGCGCATGGAAACTCGCCGGAACTCTGCAGGAGGTCCAGGCCCGTACCACAGATCATGATCTTTGTCTTTCCTGCATTTACTCCCAGTCCTTTCTTCTCAACTGCTTCTTTCCAAGTCAAGAACCTCCTGACATTCCTCGAGCGATTCAGCGGTGACAACAGGGTCATTGGTATAGAGGTCCTCCCAGGGGACCCCAGAGTGGAACTTGTGTGACAAGGCTTCAAGCACAATGATGAAGGGCAGCGGGCTGAGTACCGAGCCTTGGTGAACACCGACCTTGACTTCAAACTCTTTACTGTACCCCTCACATCACGGACATGGTTCTGCACACTGGCATACATCCCCTGCACCAGCATATTGAAAAAGGTGTTCAGTAAAGTGCAAATAAAATTGTGAAAGTATAACACCTTGCCACTATTGTGTGACAGACAATTAACTCATCAACCCATCAACAATCCAAATCTCCATAATATCAAAGCATATACCAAATTACCGGCCTTGGTGGCTCAGTCAGGTGCGCATCCTACTGGTGACCAGGTGGTCCCAATTCAATCCCAGCTTGGTCCAGCATCATTCTTTTGTGGAGAGTGATCATGAAATATTTTCTATGATCTTTCTCTCCCTTCTGCTGATTCAAGAAGAGCAGCTGTCTGTTTCTGGCAAAAGAATGTGTACAAGTACTGGCTAACCGCTTACAGGACTAAGCATGCCCAGGAAAAAGTGAGGTTAGGTAAAACTGACCATGCTCGACAGGATGCTAATGGGTTTACTGGGCCGTAAAACCTCAACACAAACAAAACGAATATACAGTGAAACCTGTGTAAGAGAGCCACCTTTGAGACGGATTTTAAATAGTGGTTGATGTGGAAAAGGTGTCTGTCTTATAAAGGTACATGTCATGTAATTTTGCCAAAGGTGGCTTTCTTACACAGGTTTCACTGTACCACATTTGGTGAAAATCCATTGATATTTACTCCACTTACTGTCTAGAAACTAAAATACAAATGTGAGGCGGGCAGATAACCCTTCAAAAACGGATGAAATTTGCCCATTAGCAATCCCAAACCAGATCTTTACAGTATCAATACATATACTGAGTTTGGTGAAAATCCATTGATATTTACTCATGTTATATTCCAGAAACATGTATACGGACATAAGGCAGGTTGAAAACTCTGTCAAAAACTGATGAAATTTGCATATTAGCAATCTAAAACCAGATCTCCACAATCAGGGCTTGAGAAACTCAAAATTGCCAATCGGTCCAGTCATTTTCAGTCACATTTACTGAGTTTGTTGAGCGGAGATTTCGGTATTTTCCGTAACCATTGTTGAAGAATTTCTGTATTGCTATTTTCAAACGCAGATGCTGGTTTTATTATTAACATAATCATATACATGTACCTACATTGATTACACTTGCTGAACTTACCTGCGCATAAGTACATGTATCACAATTATAAATGTATTTATCAGACATGCACGATTTAATCTACTTTCACTTTCACAGCAACCTAGCATTGTTGGTGAAGAGTGCAAAAAGGAAACAACCGGAATCTCTTATCGTCATGGCAGATAACGTTTTCGTGTTTGTGCTCTGCTGCAGCCAGTCACTACATTTTTCTTTCTATGGACAAGTAAAAAAAACAAGAGGCCCACGGGCCACGATTCGCTCACCTGAGTGACATAGCCACTGCAGACATGCAGATGTTATGCAACATTTATCCAATCCTATCATCGCAACTAATGAAAATATCATCATTTGAGCAGTTCTTAGTTTTGAAGAAGAATATATGGGCCTGACAGTCAATGGAGCATGATCATGAATAAACTATCAATCACATTTCAACAGAAGGATCAATGTGAAATTTGGTGGAAATTAGCTAAGTGGTTTCTGAAGAATCTTGATTTTATACATGTAAACAGCACAGTAGCAGGGACATATTATAAATATAAATCAGATGATGGCCATCTTAGATTTCCAATCAGAACAATTTTAACTACTGTTGATCTACAAGTCACTTCGATACTTTCAATATAAATGTATATGGCCCACACAAAGGTCAAATGTCAACATAAACCATCATTTGAGCAATTTTGGTAGATCTCCTGTCCCCTATAATTTGTGCAAAGATTAGGACCCAGGGCTTATTTGGTTATGGAGAAGACGATTTTTAAAGATTTTTACCATATATTGGCATGGCAGCCATTTTGATCAATGGACCATACCCATTTTAGCAATCTTTCATTCTCCTGCCCACGGAGGCTCCGCATGAAATTTGAGCAACACTGGCCCGGAGGCTTCAGAGGAAAAGCCATTTGAAATTATCAACATTTTTTCCATACAAATGTATGGCGCCCATACAAATGCATACAGAAGTAAACTTGACCTCGCCGTAAAAAGGTTAAATGTCAATGTATGACAATTATTTTAGCAACTTTGGTAGACCGCCCGTTCCAGATGATATATGCAAAGATTCAGCCACAAGCCATCCTCGGTTTTGGAGAAGAAGATTTTTAAATGTTTTTTCCCATGCAAATGCATAAGGAAGCAACTTGACCTTGCCGTAAAAAGGTCAAATGTCAATGTATGACCATTATTTTAGCAACTTTGGTAGACCCCCTGTCCCTGATGATTTATGCAAATATTCAGCCCCAAAGCATCCTCTGTTCTAGAGAAGAAGATTTAAAAAGGTTTTTACCATATATGGGCATGGTGGTCATCTTGGTCAACGAACCGTGACCATTTTAGCAATCTTTTGTTCCCCCTACCTAAGGAGGCTCCATATGAAATTTGAGCAAAATTGGCCCAGAGGCTCCAGAGAAGAAGTTGTTTGAAATTCTGAACATTTTTCCCATACAAATGCATAAGGAAGCAAAACTGACCTTAATGTAAAAAGGTCAAATGTCAATGTACGACCATTATTTTAGCAATTATGGTAGCCCTCTTGTTCCCGAAGATATATGCAAAGATTCAGCCATAAGGCATGCTCAGTTTTGGAGAAGAAGATTTTTAAAGGTTTTTCCCATACAAATGCACAGGGAAGCAAACTTGACCTTGCCGTAAAAAGGTCAAACGTCAACGTACGACAATTCTTTTAGCAATGTTGGTAGACCTCTCGTCCTCAATGATTCCTGCCAAGGTTCAGCCCAAAGGCATTCTCGGTTCTGAAGGAGAAGATTTTTAAAGGTTTTTACCATATATGGGCGTGGCGGCCATCTTGGTCAACGGACCGTGACCATTTTAGCAATTTTTTGTTCCCCCACCCTAAGGAGGCTCCATATGAAATTTGAGCAAAATTGGCCCAGAGGCTCCAGAGGAGAAGTTGTTTGAAATTCTGGTCATTTTTCCCATACAAATGCATAAGGAAGCAAAATTGACCTTAACATAAAAAGGTCAAATGTCAATGTACGACCATTATTTTAGCAATTTTGGTAGCATTCCTGTTCCCAAAGATATATGCAAAGATTCAGCCATAAGGCATGCTCGGTTTTGGAGAAGAAGATTTTTAAAGGTTTTTCCCATACAAATGCATAGTGAAGCAAACTTGACCTTACCGTAAAAAGGTCAAACGTCAACGTACGACAATTCTTTTAGCAATTTTGGTAGACCTCCCGTCCCCGATGATTCCTGTAAAGGTTCAGCCCCAAGGCATTCTCGGTTCTGGAGAAGAAGATTTTTAAAGGTTTTTACCATATATGGGCGTGGCGGCCATCTTGGTCAACGGACCGCAACCATTTTAGCAATTTTTCGTTCCCCCACCCTAAGGAGGCTCCATATGAAATTTGAGCAAAATTGGCTCAGCGGTTTCAGAGGAGAAGTCGTTTGAAAATGTTAACGGACGGACGCACGGACGGACGGACGCACGGACGGACGGACGGACGGACGGACGGACGACGGACGAAAAGTGATCACAATAGCTCATCCTGAGCAGAGCTCAGGTGAGCTAAAAATAGTGCTTCACTCTAATGCTGTGCCCAGGCCCAACACATCCGACTTCGACAGGCTAAAATTACAATGGAAAATTTCACAGATAATTTTAGAATTAAATAAACAAACAACTGCGAGAATTTTGTTGTAATATACAATCAATCAGTTATGATGCGCTGTCCCTTTTATAATTACTGTAATAACCCTAAGTGTTGGGACAGACAGGCCTGAGAATACAGTGTAAACCCAGATCAGACACCACAAAATGTGGCTTCTGATCCACATCTACGCTGTCTACCATTCATCCAGCAATATAAAAGATGTAGTAAAACAGACTGTTCAAATTTTAGAACCAGTATGGTAAGGCGATAAGATGTCCCAATACTTAGGATATATACGGTAACAGCTGGTACAGATTTTTTTCACATGTCAATTAAATGGAAAGTTACTTATTTTTGACACGCGGATGAAGCGGCGTTGCATAAGAGAAAATCGCTCAAGGCAATTTCCGGTATAAGGTAAGTGTTATGTGTTGAGTGTTATGTGTTGACAAAAGGTTTGGTTTGTTTTCAGAGCTCCAGATAAGGTGTAAATCTTAAAACTTAATATTAGAAAACAGGAATTGTTATGGACCAATTTTGTAATGTCCTTTTGAAGTGAAAATCAGTCCAGCGCTTCAAAAACCGGTCTTGGACTGACGAACTGGCATTTTCTCGAGCTCTGTCCACAATATCAATGCATACACCAAGCTTGGTGAAAATCCATTAATATTTACTCATTGTCCACAAAAGAAAATACTGACAGATGGATGGATGACATATATAATACCATAATACCCCAAACTAATGTATAGTGGGGATGAAAAATATAGATGCATTTAAAAAATATTGTTTTTATAGGACAACAATCTGATACAAGATAATTTGAAACTATAATAAGCTATAGCAGTCTGAGAAAAAGCGGCAGATGTCAAACTGTTGACATTTATATTATTTCCAGAAAACAGATCTAGGCATTTTGTGCAAACTTTACTATGGTGACAATTCACATAAATTGTCAAGCCCCATTTACTGGGAAAAATAAAAAATATCCCTGGCTATTTAAATCCAGCTGGTTAAAGGTTAAGTCGTTGGCTCAGTTGGACACACGTCCGACTGATGATCAGAATGTGCACAATACTGGTTAACCGCTTAGAGGACTAAGCCTGCCCAGTAAAAGTGGGTAGGTAAACTGACTACCCTCGACATGACCCCATTGGGTTGACTGGGCCTTTAAAACCTCAACACAAACATAAACATTGTGTCATAGTGTTAGAACCAGTTCAATGATCTGCCAAGCCCTATTTCCAGAGATATCGAGTTGTGTTGAGGCTTTACAGCCCAGTCAACCCAATGGGGTCATGTCGAGCATGGTCAGTTTGCCTAACCACACATTTACTGGGCAGGCTTAGTCCTCTAAGCGGATAACCAGTATTGTGCACATTCTTTCGCCAGAAACTTGACAACTGCCCTTCTTGAATCAGCGGAAGGGATAGAATGACCGTAGAAAATATTTCATGATCAAATCTCCATGAAAGAATGTTGACGATCTGGTGGGGGTCGAACCAGCAACCTCCTGATCATCAGTCAGACGTGCATCCAACTGAGCCACAGAGACCAGCTTCCAGAGATATACAGTTGACTCTCGTTATCTGGAAGTCCAAAGGATTCTCTGAAATACTTCCAGATATCCGTACCTCGACATATCAGACTTGCAGAAATCAGGAAAAAATAAATTGAACAACCACATTTCACAAATGAATATGTAATCTGAAGTTAGAGATACATGTATATTGAAAATATTGTGGAAAAGAGGAGAAATTGCTCCTTAGGAGCAATTTCTCCTCTTTTCCACAATATTTTGTTACCTGTTGTTAGGTTTCCATGTTAAAATAGGGACTAATTTTGTGTTCAAGATAAATGGTTATTCGAGATAAGCTAAGTCAAGATCAATAGAGTCGACTGTATAATACACATCTGATCTGCTTCTGTCATCTGCAACATTTGCTGAACATTGCTTTTCAAAATTCCAATAAGAATGACTGCATCTCCATCTGAAAGTGGGATACGGTAAATGTCCTAAAATTTCGAACACCAAACTGTCTGACAAATGACATATGCAAACAGTGCAGACCCAGATCAGACTGATCCTTCAAACAGCTGCATAAAAAACAAAATTTAGGCCAAAATAGTATGGAATAAAGTGTTCAATTTTTTAGGACATTTACCATACCCTGGAAGCAAATTCTTTTCTTTATAAGTGTCCCACTTTGAGAAAGGATTTATCTACTGAGAAAACAATCTCTTTTCTGCCGGAGTTGTCTACATTTGAAAAGGGAAACAAATCTTTCAACACAAAGTGCTGTCTCTTTTGTGTGTACCCATTCACCTTCAAGAGGGGTACATGCTTGTCACCAATCACCCATTCAACATTTTATCTACATCACAGGATATATTGAGGAGGAGTATTTGATGATAATTCAAGGGTAATTTTCTCCAGTTCTCTATAAAAAAAACAATAATGTGGGTACTCATTAGAAGTGCCTTAGTGAGGCACTTCTAAAGAGTACCGACAACATAGCTTTTCATGGAAAAAAAGAAAAATCATCCCAGAATTATCACCAAATACTTTTTAACAACTCCTCTGTCGACACACTGGGCCAATGAAGAAGAACATCACAGTCTTTTATAATTCTTATTAAAACAATGTTAACATCTCAAGTCTCTTCGTCATCTTCGTCAAAGGACAGTAAACTGGAGTTTTTCACTTCTTTACAACTGGATTTCTTCTTTTTCTTTTCTTCTTTACTTTTTTTCACTGTTGAAGGATTCAAGTCTGTGTCAGTCTCAGACTGACGTTTCACTGGCTTCTTGAATGTTATTTTCCCATCTGCTGGTGCCTCATCTACAACAAATAAACATAAATCACCTAATATGATAAATGTCTAAAATTTTGAACACTTTGTCCCATACTTTTTTGACCTAAATTTTGATTTTTATGCAGTTGTTTCTTAAAGTACGGTAAATGTCCTAAAATTTCGAACACTCTAAAATTTCGAACACCTAATATTTTTGCCCAAAATAATTTCTGGAAATGTCCTAAAATCTCGAACAGTAGCAGTTTTGCAAAAAAGGGATTTCTAAAATTTCGAACACAGCTTTCTTCAAGAAATTTTTTATCAGCATATTCTTATTTCGATAATGTTTTTTTTTTTCCGTTACGGAACCGGGAACTAAAACAGTAATGTTGAAAGCCACCGCAAAACGTAAATGCACACAGCAGTGTAATTTAACGAATTTTATGTACATAAATGGAATGGGAACTGTATTTTAATTTTATACAAGTCCAGGAGATACTGACTGAAAATTCACAAGAAAAAAAAAAAAAAAAAAAAAAGACTTCCATTACAATGTTAGCCATTTCCACGTGACAGTCACGCTGATGTCCGCATGATAAGGGTTAGATTATGCACAGGCGATCTAGAACTGTTGTTACCTTGTGGCAGACATGATAAATATTCCGGTTGAAAAACGAAGGCCAGGATAAATCTATGGATCCGAGCAGTACGATCTGACTATTTGCTGTTTGTTTGTGTATCTCACCACTACTTCATATGTCTTATTACTATACTGACGTAGATTTTCATGGATCTGCTCAGATATGCCACCGGATGACGAAACGCGGTTCTAGGACAATCTCATTTCCAGTATAATATAAATGTGAAAATACAGAAAATGCAACAGTCACATTTCCTTGCCCCGCATGAAGAAACCGGGTGCTTGAACAGTAACATTACGAGAAATCGTGGTGGAAACCGCTTAGAGGGAAAACACACACTTATGTTTGTTAAATTATAGAGCATTTATTCATCAGAAATGCATATGAAACTGGCAGGTTTTAACATAAAACCTACGTATTGGGACAAATAGGCCTGTGCGAACTGTAGACTCAGATCAGACGCCGCAGAGAAAGAGAGAATGAAACTAGTTAGGGAGAAGAGGGAACATAGAAAATACTTTTAGGACAATAAGACGTGCAACCAGTGAAGACTCAGATCATCTTCCAATGCAAGGGCAGTCAGATTTTGCCGTTTGTGATAGCAAAAGGCATGTAAACTCCAGTTCTTGGAGAGATTACAAATCTTTGGTTAAATATATCAGTTTCAGTGAAGGTTAAATGCGTTTTGCAGCGTCTGATCTGGGTCTACACTGTTTGCTCAGGCCTGTCTGTCCGAATATGTAGAGTAAGTACGGCAATTCGATCAAATCGAATCCCTTCAGAAATCATCCTGGATCTGCCCCTTATTGCAAAAAAAAAAAAAAAAAAATGCTGGGTCGACTCGTAAAATTCATCATCAAAACGTATGTAATTAGCTCCCTTTAAACAGTAAAATCTAAAAGAGTGAGGACCTTACTCCGCATTTACCAGGGTATAAATAAATATAAGTACTGTTATTCTTTTACATTATGTATATATTGAGAACATTATAATTATTAAAATACCCAGAAAATGAACAGTCACAAAGAAACATTTCCCTTGCCTCGCATTAAGAAACCACGTGCTCATAGCTGTGCGTCATGTAAAATCGTGGCGGAAACCTTTTCGGGAGAAAAACAAACTTATTTTATAGAGCCTTTTCTCGTCAGAAATGCATACGAAACTGGCATGTATTAAAAATTTAAAGAACCTAAATATTGGAACAGATAGGCCTATGCAACAGCGTAGACCCAGATCAGACGTCGCAGAGAACAAGGGAATGAAACTAATTTGGGGGAATAGGGGAATTGGCCTCTGGGCTTTTCAAGATCATCCTCCGAGTATATTCGTTTCTTAATTAAAACCAGTATTGGTGTCTTCACATGTATTCCTGTATTTTTCACGGGTATTCCTGTATTTCGGTAGTATTCCGGTATTTGGGTAAGTCGTGTGTAATCTCTATATCAGAATTCCTAAGTTGATCTGATCATTTCTGCAAAGCGTGACGCACATGCGATAGTAAGAAAGCGCTACACGCAAAATTGTAAATTAGCATGTGCATCCGCGCATTCTGATCTGGGTCATTCCTGCTCGTCCGTACACTTTGTCCTTTGATAATATCTGCCGCTAATATTTAAGTTTAGTGTGCTAAAGGTTTCAATAAGCACGCCGAAAATGTTTTCGTTGTGGGGATTCACGCCTCCAGCAAAATATTTCCTGTCTGACCGCGTGATTGTCATGATGCTCAGTGCATCCTGTTTGAACAGGTAATGGTCCCAACAGAGATGATAGGTCCCAACAAGCCAAAATGACCCTAATCATTTGTTACAAATGGGATCAGTCTGTGCACTTGCTGGAGACTGCGATTCATGTATTACAGTGTTTTATACCAATGACCTAATCAGCGATTTGAGTGGACACCATCCTGCACTAGACTGCGTCTCGCACTCTGATCTGACTTACACAAATGCACAAAGGGACATTTTCGTACTTAGTGAAATGGCAAACAGTGTAGATCCCAATCAGACTTCTCCTCCTTCAGGAGAAGTCTGGTCTGGGTCTGCACTGTTTGCAAAAGTCATTTTGTCAGAAACTTTGGTGTTGGAAATTTTAGGATATTTACTGTGATTCATACAGAACGAAAAATTACAAATATATTTCTTGTAAGAAGTTTTAGAAATTAAGATTTGCAAATAATGATACTGTTACTATAATTATATATAAATCTGTGGGCTAAACAATATGATCTTGTCATTTATAACATGTTCATGGGTATAAATCTAAGTATTTTCACAGACTTTGGCAGTATACAGCATATAACTAATTCTGCTGGGTTTAAAGTTTGCTTCTGCAGTTTGACAGAAATTAACACTTTGAAAAGTTCATCAATTTCATACAGCAGTTTATCAAGTTTATTCTGAAGAAGCCAACTGATCTAGCTCTGCACTGTTTGTCATTAAATATGTAAATTTCTATCAAAAACACAGATCAAGTAATCTGATTGGCTGGAAATTAGAAGTGGGTATGGCATCTTAATTTATTCAGCATGTGAAGGGTTAAGATTGTCATATGATAATATTAGTGGTCATTTCATATGAAATTTATGAAACTCGCCAAAGGCTTGTTTCATAAATTTCATATGAAATGACTACTCGTGTTAGATCCTCTATATGTGTACCATACTTGTTTTATGCTCTTATCTATCTGCAATTGCAACGATTCATCATGAAAATTAAAAGAACTGTTAAATGCAAATAGCTTTGCAATTATCCGAAATGTTTCAGAAGTGCTGGCTTTGACAGAACAGCCACAATAAAACTATTTAACTTAACCTTTACTACTCTCTGGGCTCATTCAGCAGATCACATTTTGATAATATTTTTTCTTACTTGTTCCCAGAAAACGGGATCCGACATTTCATGCCATTTATCTCTATTGGAGACAATTTCCATGAAATGTCAAACATGTTTTATGAGAAAAATAAGAAAAAAATTCAATATGTCTGCTGAAAATTTTATCCAGCATGCTAAGTGTTAACCCTTAAAGCGCCAAGAAAACCTGCATCTGAAAATGTCGTCTGTTTATGTCGTCTGCTGAATATTCTTGCAGACTTTTCAAACCTATTTTTGCATACAGGCAAACAATGTGGACCCGGATCTGACTGCTCCTAGAGGAGCAGTCTGATCTGGGTCCACACTTTATATAAAAATGACTTTTAAAATCACAAGCAGATGACAAAGCAGATGACTATTGTTGTGATTGGCAGTTTAAGGGTTAAGGGGAGCAAATTCTTCCCTTTTAGAGTAGATCCCTTTACAGAAGGGGATAAAAACAATTTTGACAGAGTTGTCTTCCCTTCCCTGAAAGTGTATCATTTCCCCTTAACCCTGGTCCTGCTGGTCCTGGATTTGCCCTTCCTTTGTAAACAGTAGATCCAAATCACTTGGCTTCTGAAGAAGCCAACTGATCTTGATCTGCACTATTTGTCATTAAGTATGTGAATTTGTATCAAAAACCTGGATCAAGTAATCTGATTGGTTGACAACTAGAAGTCAGCATGGCATCTTAATTTATTCAGCATGACAAGGGTTAATTACTACACTGGTAAATGATATGCAAAATTTCACTTTTGATAAACACATAATCACACCATGGCAGATGGTGGGCACTCAGTGGTGGATATGTAGTGCTTACAGACATCTGAACCTCATCATTTTTCTTCTTTTGGGATTTAGTGTCTATTTATTGTATTAAAGCATACAGGACTTCAGATAAGGCCAAATGACAAAAAATATGCGTGTTTCAGGTTACAACCTGAAAAAAATAATGTAGGTTGTTAGGTAGAAAACTTGTTTTTTGACAATTTTTTTTTTTTCTTCACTATTGATCTGATTTAAAATGTACAAAACAAGAGAAAAAAAACCAATACAACAAGGAGTTTTTTTTTTTGTTTTTTTTTTTTTTTTGTTTTTTCAGATAAAATGCTTTATATTCCAATTTCCTCCAAAATGAGATTTTTTTTCTTAATTCTACATCTAGTTTGATTTTTTAGCTCACCTGAGCAAGAAGTATTCAATGTGAGCTGTTGTGGACAGTCAGTCCGTCATGCACCGTCCATCGTGCAGCGTCAACAATTTGCTTTAAAATCCTACTCCTCCTACACCCCTGGGCCAATTAACTCAAAACTTAATAGGAAGCATCTGGGTGACTTGTAGATCAAAAATAGCTAAAATTGTGCCGATCAAAAATCCAAGATGGCAACCATAGCCACCATCTTGAAAATCTATTTTGCGCTTCTTCTCCTGAACCTAAAGGCCAACTGACTCACAACTTGGTAGGAAGCATTGGGGCAACTTGCAGATCAAAAAATAGCTAAAACTGTTTCGATCAGAAATCCAAGATGGCGGCCATCTTGAAAATCTATTTTACACTTCTTCTACTGAATTGAAAGGCCAATTGACTCTAAACTTGGTAGAACATATTAGGACAACTTGCAGATCAAAAGTAGCTAAAATCGTTCCGATAAGAAATCAAAGATGGCCACCTGAAAATCTGTTTTGCCTTTCATCTCCTGAACCGTAAGGCCAATTAACTCGAAACATTGTAGGAAGTATCGGGGCACTTGCAGATCAAAAATGAAATTGTTTCAATTGGAAATCCAAGATGGCCAGCTTGAAAATCTATTTTTTGCTTCTGCTCCTGAACAGAACGACCAATTGACTCCAAACTTGGTAGGAAGTATCTGGGTGACTTGTAGATCAAAAACAGCTAAAATCGTTGCAATCAATGAGCCAAGGGCCGCCATGGCAGCCAGCTTGAAAATCTTTTGCCCTTTGTCTCCTGAACTGAAAGACCAGTTGACTCAAAATTTAATAGGAAATATCAGGGTAACTTGTAGATCAAAAATAGCTAAAATATTTCCGATCTGAAATCCAAGATGGCCGCCATGGAGGCCATCTTGAAAATCTATTTTTATCCTTTGTCTCATTAACTGAAGGGCCAACTGACTCGAAACTTGTTTAGAAATATTGGGGAATCTTGTAGATCAAAAATAGCTAGAATCATTATGATCAGAAATCCAACAGAGCCACTTTGGCGGCCATCTTAAAAACCTAATTTGCCCTTTGTCTCCTGAACCGAAAAGCCAACTGACTCGAAATTTTGTAGGAAGTATCATAGTGATAATTCAGAAATCCAAAATGGTCGCCATGGTGGCTATCTTGAAAATCTATAAGTATTTTGCACTTCTGAACTGAAAGGCCAATTGACTCAAAACTTGGTTGAAAGTATCAGGATGACTTGCACATCAAAAATAGCTAAAATTATTCCAAATGGAAATCTAAGCTGAACATCAGCTTGAAAATCTATTTTGTGCTTCTTCTGAACTGAAGGCCGATTGACAATTTGTTGATAAAAAATAACTAAAATTGTTCTGATCGGACCTGATTGAAAATCTATTTTGGCGCTTCTTCTCCTGAATCGAAAGGCCAGTTGACTCGAAACTTGATAGAAAGTATCTAGGTGACTTGTAGATAAAAAAAGAGGGCCATAATGGCCCTGTAATGCTCACCTGAGTATCATAGCACTTAGAGAACCTGACCCATAAATGATCAAGGCAAACATTCTGACCAAGATTCGTGATGATTAAATAAACAAGTAAGACAATGTAGCATGCCTAATGGACCATGAAATATAGATCAAGGTCAAATATAAATGACTGCACTCAAGAGGCCAAACTAAGATGTGCTAAGTTTGTTTGTTTGTTAATATTGAGGTTTTACGGCCCAGTCAACCCAATGGGGTCATGTCAAGCGCGGTCAGTTTACCTAACCACACGTTTACTGGGCAGGCTTAGTCCTCTAAGCGGTTAACCAGTATTGTGCATATTCTTTCACCAGAAACTGACAACTGCCCTTCTTGAATCAGCAGAAGGGTGAGAATGACCGTAGAAAATATTTCATGATCAATCTCAACAAAAGAATGTTGCCGACCTCGGCTGTAGGACCAATAATTACTGAGAAACTGACCTACCGGTAAATGCAAACACTTAACAAAGTCAGTGGACCATGGTCAAGGTCAAATATAGATGACTGCATTCAAGAGGCCATGCTAAGATGTCTGCAAGTGCCAAGTATCACTGCTGTAGGACCAACAGTTACTGAGAAACTGACCTAAATGGAAAAATTTAAGAAAGACCGTTTTTTCTTTAAGGTTTTTTCTTTAAGGTTTTAGCTGTGTAGCTCTATATTAATAAATGATCCCCTGGGCATTTTGGACTTCAGGGACACCATTGGTAGGATTTATGTAGGAGACCACTAAACATTGCTACATACTAAATACATGTATAACATATTAGCTGTGGGTCACATGGTTTCAGAGAAGAAGAGTTTTTAAGTTTTTCCCATTATAAGTCTATGGGAGCTTATGACCCCCGGGTGTGACCAATTTGGACCCCAGGGGCATGGTTGGCAGGATTTATGTTGGAGACCACTAAACATTGCTACATACTCAATATGTTAGCGCTGGGCCTTATGGCTTCAGAGAAGATTTTAGAGGGTTCTTTAGTTATACAGTTCTATATAAACAAATGACCCCCTGGGGCATGGCCAGCTCGGGCCCTAGGGACTTGATTGGCAGGATTTATGTAGGGGACCACTAAACATTGCTACATACTAAATTTATGAACTGTGGGCCTCATGGTTTCAAAGAAGATTTTTTAAGGTGTTTTTTTCCATTATAAGACTATGGGAGCTAATGACCCCCTGGGCATGGGCAGTTTGGACCCTAGGGGCATGATTGGCAGGATTTATGTACAGGACCACTAAACACTTAACAAAGTCAGTGGACCATGGTCAAGGTCAAATATAGATGCTACATACTAATAAATACATGTACATAAGCTGTGGGTCTCATGGTTTCAGAGATGAAGATTTTTTAAGTTTTTCCCATTATAAGTCTATGGGAGTTAATGACCCCCAGGGCATGGCCAATTTATGCAGGAGACCACCAAACATTGCTACATATTAAATCTGTTCGCTCTGGGCCTCATGGTTTCAGAGAAGATTTTTGAAGGTTCTTTGCTATACAGTTCTATATAAACTTATGACCCCCTGGGGTGTGGTCAGTTTGGACCCTAGGGGCTTCATTGGCAGGATTTATATAGTGGACCACTAATAATTGCTACAAACTATATATATAAGCTGTGGGCCTCATGGTTTCAGAGAAGAAGATTTTTTTTAGTTTTTCCTATTATAAATCTATGGGAGCTAATGTAATGACCCCTGGGGCATGGCCAGTTTGGACCCCAGGGGCTTGATTGGCAGGATTTATGTAGGGGAACACTAAACATTGCTACATACTAAATATATAAGCTGTGGTTTCAGAGAAGAAGATTTTTTAAGTTTTTCCCATCATAAGTCTATGGGAGCTATATATGGGCATACCGGCTATCTTGATTCTGAAATTTTTCCTTCTGAACCAATTAACTTGAAACTTCGTTGGAAGTATGGAAGTGACATAGGTCAAAAGTAGCTAAAATTGTTCTATTGGGTATCCAAGATGGCTGCCATCTTGAAAATCTATATTGAACCTCTTCTCTTGAACTGAAAGGCCAAATGACTTGAAACTTGTCTGGTAATCAGGCGAGTGATACAGGGTCATCTTGGCCCTTTTAAGCTGAACATTGTTAATGAGTTATCCTGATGATGTTTGTTATTCAAAAGGAAATAGTAGGAAAAGTTCAAGGCACTGGGTAAAAAGTTAGTATGGTCAGGTACCCTCAACCACACATATTTTTTTCTTGGCCTAAGCTGTGAGTATTCAAGTTAATACCTTTATTTACATCATGCCTGACAGATATTGTCATAACCTAGTGTTTGAACCTGCAACGACCTGATTACCAGTAGGATGCACATCCAACTGAGCCACCAAGGCTGACTGGTATGTGTGGTAATTAGGTTGTATCACACTAATGTAGTAACACTTCTTTATATAATCTCTATGTTTTCGTTTGGATACACCATTTTTAGAGTTCCATCTTCGAGCAGTGTTACTCAAAACCAGGCTATAACGAACCTTGTGATAAAGGCAGTTCTTGTGTGTATTAATTTACCGTTCTGTGTCTCTGTTGTAGTCCCTTCGTTCTGTATTCTTTCTACCTCCTCTGCAGTTAGATCTCCTGCTTTCAGTACAACAACTACAGGTTTCTCCTCTTCTGTGTCTGATCTGTCATCTTCCTCGTACTTCAATTCTTCCCTCTGAAATATACAGTCATATTTTCATACCTATAAAACTTATATAAAGTACAAGAATTCTGCGGAAGTCAATGTCACACCTGCATTGAGCAAAGTCACTGGATCACAAAATCTAGGTCAAGGGCACAGGGTCATGTCGGTGCATGGACTATGGAAGATTTGACTCTCGCAGCTATCACTGCTACAGAAAAATGCACTTTAATACTAGACTCAACATAAAATCATGACAAAGTCACCCGAGCATGATATCTAGGTCAAGAGCACCTGGTCATAGTGTGTGCTTGAGGAGTATGTCGAGGACAAGTACTATGCAAGGCTTGACACTTGCAGCTATCACGGCTTCACAGAAACACACTTTAATACTAGATGTTGTAAAATCATGACAGTTACTCAAGCACAATATCTAGGTCAAGGGCACATGGTCATAGTGTGTGCTTGAAGAGTATGTCACAGAAAATTACTATGCAAGGTATGAAACTCGCAGCTTTCACCGCTTCAGGGAAATGTAATTAATTGCTAGAATTGACATAAAATAATGATGTATAAACCACTGGAGTGCAAAATAGGTCAAGGGCACTGGGTCATAGTGGATGCTTGAAGAGTATGTTGAGGGCAATTACTATGCAAGATTTAATACTCGCAGCTATCACCACTTCAGAGAAACACACTTTAATGCTAGACTCGACGTAAATACAATGTAATAGACTCTGACGTAAAATCACAACAAAGTAACTCTAGTGTGAAATCTAGGTCAAGGGCACCTGGTCATAGTGGGCTGCCTGAAGAGTATGTCAAGGACAATTACTATGCAAGGTTTGACACCTGCAGCTATCACCGCTTCAGGGAAACACACTAGACTTGCTAGACTTGACGTAAATAATGCTAGACTTGACATAAAAAACAAAGTAACTAGAGCAAAATCTAGGTCAAGGACACTAGGTCATAGTGTGTGCATGAAGAGTATATCGAGGACAACTACTATGCAAAGTTTGACACTCACAGCTATCACTGTTTCAGAGAAATCCACTTAAATGCTAGACTCAACATAAATGTTCACAGACGGACGGAAATTCGAACTCCAAAGCAGGCTACAAGCAGGTGCGACAATAATAATGAGTCATACACGTAGCTTCTGAGGAAATGCCCTTTTTTAACACAAACATGTTTGTCCTTTTGCCAATTACTATTTGTCTACAAAAATGTATGTTCATCAAATCATGACAGAAAATGAAATCAACGCCCTACAACAGAACTGACATTTTATTAAACCTTAAAGTACAATGTACTAATCACAAATCAGCAGACAGTATTTTGATGTGTATGTATGCGTGTAAGTGTGCATGTTTGTGTGTGTGTGTTTGTGAGCATTTCAGAAAAAAAAAACAAGCCTTGGCATTTCATCTACCTAGTCTTATTTTCTCAAAAATACTTTCATAGAGGTGAAGTAAGGAAGATATGTTGCTGGACAGGGTTGCTCCCCTGAAGTCATTTTTTTTCTATTCTGATGCATTTTTTAATCCTATGCAAAAAATGAAACAAATCCATGAAAACCATCACAAAATAAAAATGTGGAACGATAATACCCAGCCAGTATCATGTAGTAGGGGACAATTAACTATGTAAGAAATTTGTGAAATATTGTCATTAGCAATCCCATACCAGATCTCCACAATATGAATGCACATACCAAGTTTGACGAAAAGCCATTGATATTTACTTAAGTTATTGTCCAGAAACGAAAATACAGATGTATGGTGGGCAGATAACTGTCAAAATTGAAGAAATTTGTCCATTAGCAATCTCAAACCAGATCTCCACAATATCAATGCACATACCAAGTTTGGGAAAAAATCCATTGATATTCACTCGTTATAATCTGGAAATGAAATACGGATGGCGGTCACATAGTGGGATGGCGATGGTACTGCATAAAACTTTGAACAAATACCTATCATCATACCATACATGAACAAATTCCATCAAAGGTTTTAGAAATAATGAGGTCCTAAAATTTTATCACAAAACTGAAAGATAAAAATTTTAAGTTTGTGACCTTAACCTTGAGGTCATACAGAAGGGGTGGGGATGGTGCTCCATAAAATTTTAGACCAATATCTGTTATTATATTATATATGAACAAAATCCATCTAATTGTTTGGAAATAATGTGGTCCTAAAAACTCAATGCAAAACTTTAACATAAAATTTCTAAGTCTTGACATTGAGGTCATGTAGGGATGGGGATTGTACTGTATAAAATTTTGGACAGATATCTATCATCATATCACACATGAACAAAATCCATCAAAGGGTTTGGAAAACTTTAACATTTGCAGACGCTGTCAACGCAGACACCGGAGGTACAACAATAGCTGACCAGGTAGGCTAAAAATTGAACTTAATGCTAAGATAAGGGCCATTATCATTTACGTGTATTGGGATATCAATATACATTGTACAACTGATAGGTGGCCTTCCATCAATCACTGATACACTTTGACATATTGACATAAATGAAAAATAAATGTGCAGCTAGGTCTGACCTCTCAATAGTTGATAGATATCTATATTTTCTTTTCATATTCAAGTTTGAGTTGGACCAGAGTTTTCTATGCAGCAGCCTTGATTTCCTTCTAAGCAAAAGTTTCTACGAAGGAAACCTTAAGTCTTAGTCAGCACCTGACAAATTCAAGTTTCAGCCATTTGCCCGGCATTCCACAGCATCTTGAAAATGGCTCGGAATTACAATATTCCCTATATATTCTATATATTTTTCTGGGCAAGTGAAATAAAAAATCACCTGCCCAGCCAAAATTTGGACTTGTCCCGGGCAGCTGGACAATGGATTTGTCAGGCCCTGCTTAGTAGCCTTACTAGTAATTTCATTGATGTGCTGACCCCACTTGAGACCATCCGTGATTTAAGCTCCTAAGGATTTGGCTAAAGATAGGTTCTCTAAAACTTGGTTATGTAATGCATAACAATGGATAACCTGTTTTGGAGAGGGTGCCTCGTCACTCTCACAGGGTGACATTTGGCAATTTTGAATTTCATGAGCCAAGCCTCTTCCCAAAGTGCTAATTTATCTAAATCATCTTGGAGTATCTGTTGGTCTTCGGACCATCTAATATTTCTGTAAAGAACACAATCAGTCAGGAGCATAACTTCTAAAGGATAAAATTTTGAGATTTATATCTTGGTTAAATTAAGTTTCAACTATAAAGTTATCTCCTTTCCAAAGTGTAAGAGTTAACTTTCCTTTGGCTGAAGTTTTAAACTTATCTAGGTTATTTCTCATAACCGCTTTCAGTTAAAAAGTATATTTTTTCATTAACTTCAAAGAACCTGTGTACACATTTCTAGACAACATAAAATTTTATAGCTTGATCATAAAATTACAAAATAGACCTCTCACACAAAATTAACCACTTGCCAATGACAAGAATTCCGCGGAAGTCAACGTCACTCCTGCATTGGGCTAAATCACTCAGTGCAAAATCTAGGGCACAGGGTCCTGTCTGTGCTTGGATTATGGAAGGTTTGACACTCACAGCTATCAACGCTACAGAGAAATGTTTTAATGCCCGGCGACGTAAAATCATGACAAAGTCAATCGAGCACGATATCTAGGTCAAGGGCACCTGGTCATAGTGTGTGCTTGAAGAGTATGTCGCGGACAATTACTATGAAAGGCTTGACACTTGCAGCTATCACAGCTTCACAATAACACACTTTAATGCCAGACTCGATGTAAAATCAGGACAAAGTCACTTGTGCGCGATATCTAGGTCAAGGCCACCAGGTCCTAGTTGAAGAGTTTATCGAGGACAATTACTATGCAAGGTTTGACACTTGCAGCTATCACCACATCACAGCAACATACTATAGTACTAGAATCGACGTAAAATCATAAAAAAGTCAATTGAGTGTGTGCTTGAAGAGAATGTCAAGGAAAATTACTATGCAAGGTATGACACTTGCAGCTATCACTGATTCAGAGAAACACATTTCAATGCTACACTTGACGTAAAATAATGACGACAAAACCCCAGGAGTGTGAAATCTAGGTCAAGGGCACTCAGTCATAGTGGGTGCTTGAAGAGTATGTCGAGGACAATTACTATGCAAGGTTTGACACTCACAGCTATCACTACTACAGAGAATGGCACTTCAATCCTAGACTCAATGTAAAATCAAGACAAAGTCACTCCAGCGCAAAATCTTGGTCAAGGGCATGCTTGAAGAGTATGTCAAGGATAGTTAATGTGCAAGGTCTGACACTCAGAGCTATCACCACTTCAGAGGAATGCACTTAAATGCTCAACGTAAAATCACTGACAAAGCTACTGGAGCATGAAATCTAGGTCAAGGGCACTGGATCATAGTGCTTGCTTGTAGATGATGTCAAGTACAATTGCCAAGCAAGGTTTGACTATTCCCAGCTATCACTGCTACAGCGTAACACACTTTAATGCTAGACTTGACATAAAATTATGACAAAGTCACTCAAGTGCAAAATCTAGGTCAAAGGGCACCAGGTCATAGTGCCTGCTTGAAGAGTATATCGAGGACAATTACTATGCAAGGTATGACACTCACATCCATGACTGCTTCAGAGAAACACACTTTAATGCTAGATTTGATGTAAAATAATGACTAAGCCACTGGAGTGTGAAATCTAGGAAAAGGGCATGGGGCCACAGTGCGTGCTTGAAGAGTATGTAGAGGACAATTACTATGCAAGGTTTAACACTCGCAGCTATCACCTCTTAAGAGAAACACACTATAATGCTAGACTGGACGTAAATAATGCCAGAATGGAGGTAAAATCACAACAAAGTCACTGGGGCCTGAAATCTAAGTCAAGGGCACCAGGTCATAGTGTGTGCTTGAAGAGTATGTCAAGGACAACTACTATGCAAGGTTTGACACTTGCAGCTACATGTATCACAGCTTCAGAGAAACACATTTTAATGCTAGACTCAACGTAAATAATAGTGTTGGGAATCGGAGAGGAAAATCACAATCGATTATTGGGAAAGTAAAATGATTGATTATCGATTATACAACTGGATATTCCATAACTGGCATTGAATACATGTAATAAATCATTATAGCATATGCACTTTATGTTTCTATATTACTTAAAATGCAACAGAAATAATAGCATAACCAGGGTAATTTAAAATACAGGTTGTTTCAAGACAAAGCAGATTTTGCAGCCATGTTTCTAGTCAATGAGTCTTTCAAAAAACTTTTAATTTGTAGGTCTCATTATGTGACCTTTGTCCCACATTTCGAAAAATAGAATTTCAAATAATCGATTGTGAAAAAAAGTATCGATAGTTGCAGATAGTGGGCTCATCCGATTAGTTTTCGATTATTTTGATTAATCAGCACAACACTAGTAAATAATGCTTGACTCGATGTAAAATCACAACTAATTAACTCTAGTGTGAAATCTAGGCCAAGGGTACTGGGTTGCAGTGCATGCTTAAAGAGTATATCGAGGACAATTACATGTACTATGCAAGGTTTGACACTCGCAGCTATCACTGTTTCAGAGAAATCCATTTAAATGCTAGACTCGACATAAATGTTTAAAGATGGACGAATGGACGGGTGGAAATTCAAACTCCTATGTCGCACCCTGCTACAAGTAGGTGTGACAAAAATTGCTGTAAGTCTACAATCAGAAGGTGAAAAACAGATACAAATTAAGAGATAACTAACAAATATAACCCACAGAGTAGCAAAATTGTTAACTCTTTTGAGCTAAAAAAAATTGTAGAAGTTATGTTCTTGTAGAAGTTATGTTCCTGACTGACTCATCTGCGAAAAGAACACTGGGGAATGCCAGATAACACTGGGACAAGGTCTGAACACCATCAGGAACAACTTTTGTGTTGGTCCAGATAGCCAGGCAGAGATCCCCTGGAGGTTATCATTTCAGATACCATAATACCCGGTACTATAGTTTATACTAAATTACAGATCAGTCGTCTATGGGGTACCTAACTGAAAGCCTTGGCAAAGTCTATAATAATGAGGTCTGTCTGTCTGTCTGTCTGTGTAACTGTAACCCCTATTATGGGCTCCGTCTAGGTTTTCCTGCAAATCATAAATAAACTAGACCAGTTGGGTCTCACATGACTAAACTCTTATGATCTGAAAAAAGCTGCATGATTTTGCTCACAATGATTTGCTCCAGCGACTAACAAGTCAGCGAGACTGGCCTATAATTAGCAGGGTTGTACTGTTCTCCTTTCTTGTAAATGGGAACCACATAGGCTTGCAGACAATCATCTGGTACCCTAGCCTGGGCCAAGGACTGTTTGAAGATGCAGGCAAGGACTGCAGCAATTTCAGCACTGTATTCTTTCAACAGGCATGCACTTAGGTCACCAGGACCTGAAGATTTGTGGGGGTTAAGATGGTCTAGTACCTTTTTGACCCAATTTGGGTCAATGAATAAATCTCCTACATAGACAACCTCGGTCATCCAGGCATTTTCTGATATTTACCTTCGCAACAAAATCTGAGGTGAAAGAGCTGCCATTTTGTATTGCCATCAGTTTGCTTTAAGCAAAGACTGAACAATTATTTCTGTTATTTCTATCATCAAATACATATAACTGCTTTCTAAATGGTTAGTTTAAGAAGAGCAGGTTTAATACTTTTAGGGTCTTTGAGTGTGTACAAACAATCTAGAAAGACCCTGGATGAATGAGCATTTGTAAACAACCTCTATAAATTACCCCTATAAACCTTAATTCCCTGTTCATTGTTAGACTGTTAGTCCTACAAATTAACAAGACTTTAAGAAAATACCCTAAGAGTACTCTTTCAGAGTTGGCTTTTGAAATAAACTTCTCATCTCGGCCTTTGAAACAAAAACCCATAACCATCCATCCAACAAAAGCAAAAATCTGACGAAACATTTTTCAAAAAATATTATAACAACAATATCATGAATGCATATATGAAAATAACTATGTTTCTCCATTAAAAATAAGGAGGTGGTAGAGGTGGTAGTGGTGGACAAGCTTGAGGTGGTAGCTTCCTTTTGCTACCTAGGAGACATGCTCTCAGCAGCAGGTGGCTTCAACCACAACATGTGTGAAAACCGCCTGGAAGAATTTCAAGGATCTGCTACCAGTCCTCTCTTTCAAAACAGGTGGCCATGTGTACAGCTCTTGTATGATGAGCGCAATGCTCCATGCCAGCGAGACTTGGCCATTGACAAAGCCAAACCTCCAGCATCTGCAGCGAAATGACAGGGCAATGATCAAACAGATCTGCAATGTCGGGTCTCAAGACATTGTCACCACCAGGTCAAATGAGCTACTTGTGTGGCTTGGCATTGAGGATCTGGACCTCATTCTGAAGGAGAGAAGACTCTGATGGTATGTACATGTGGAATGCTCCAATGGTGCAGTCAAGACAGCCTTTGACATACAGACTGATGGAAAGCTTGGGCCTGGGAGGCCCAAGATGACATGGAAGCAGCTGACAGGGAGGGATTGCAGAGAGTGGAAGCTCTCAGCTATCAACCCTTATGATAGACATTCTTAGAGATCTGGTGTGAGATCTGCCATGCGTGCAGCAAGTCAGCTATCTGGAAGGGGGCCCACTGATTTGAATTTTGCCCCTGTACCTGCATGTTAAATCAAAAATCTGATTATGATATGATATTATATGATTATGAGGCCTTGTAAGCAACCTTAACTCACATATCAAGGCTGCGGCGACTGACACTGTGATATGGTTACCAAAAAACAAAACAGTTTTTTGCAGAATACATTTTAGTGGCATTTTAAAATCTTAACGAGCTGCAAACTTTGACAAAATTGTTTGATAGGAATTATTATTTATGCAAATTATGGCAAACTATAGCGTAATTGCCAAACTGCTGTCATGTTTGTTTTTTTATTGTTTTTTGTTTTGTTTTGTTTTTTGTTGTTATTTTTTTTTTCTCCATGCTCATGATGGCCAGTTATTAAAGCATGAAATTCAAAAATAAAAAATGAAATATTAGCATATTCTCTTTGTTTTTTCTATTAATACATATATCTGTATAATAGTGGTAATTTTGATAGCTGATTAAGATTAAGCATTGTTCTCTTGACAAATAGTTTGTTAAGGTGATTTTCATCTCCAAAATGGTGGCTATTTGGTTGCTATGGCATGTGAAGTCATGCCAAGGTTGTCTATCTGGGACTTGGTCCTTTTGATAGTGGGATCCCTGCTTGTTCCCAGTTGTACACAGATTCGAAGTGTCTATTAAATATATCTGCTTTTTGCCGGTTTTTGAAATTCTATTCTTCCTTCCACAGGCCACATCTGTGGAATCCTTTCTTTTAACAAAGGACCAAAACTTTTTCAGTTGATCACTTTGTGTACAGTCTACTATATTATTGTCTGTATCCCTAAAACATTAGAGAATGGAATGCCTTTCCAGATTTTATTATTTCCTCCGCTCCTAGTTAATAAATGCATGGCGATCCTGATGTAGAGCTATGCTGCCTGCTTGACTGCTGATGGCTGTGAAAAGTCTGGTATGCGAGGTGAGAATCAGAGATTATCAACTGTCCTTTCGACATCACTCGGAAAGACGTTTTTTGCTTGGCGTTTTATTTTAAATGAAAATATTTTGTTCTGAATGACCATATCTTATCAGAAACCATTTGTCTTTCCTGTTTCTGTGGTTTATTCTCAAATATGTACCCTAAAATTAAATTTATGGCCAAAAATTGGTCTGACCTATGCAATTTCTATAGTAAAGTGATTTTTTGGATTTTTTGATTAAGAAAGTTATTTTCAAGTTTCTTTGCAGAATTTGAATTATTGATGTTTCACAACAATATTGTGAAAATTTCAGAAAAATTGAACAAGCGGAACTTGTTGAAAATCTACCTCCAAGTCACCTACCCTACAGATATCTACATAATTTTCATTCATTTTTACTATGGGGTTTCAGTTTCAGTCTACGCCGTTACAGGCTGTTCTCTGCACTATGGTATTCTTCACTGTAGGTATAATTGAGCTGTTCGGTAAATTATTCACTCTGGTATGGGGAAAAGTAAAAATAGTTGATTTTTTAAAAACAATTAGAATAAAACTTTTTGTGCATAGGTAGTTACAACAAATTGTTTTGCATTAAATCATGACAAAAGTTTGCAAATTTACTTCTTCTGTGTACAGCGCCAGGCAAAAAACGACTTTCCAAAAGATGTTGAAAGGACAGTAGGAATATCTATACAACAGATACTGTAGAACAGTCGCGAAATCTAATGATAATCAAAAGCAGTCCCTATTAAACAACAAATATTTACTTTTGAGTCAACTGTTGGGCCTTCTTTGTATCCAACCTTCTGTTTAAATGCTTTGATGAACGCCGGCTCGTCATTTTTAATGAAAGAAATATTTTTTCTACCTGCCATTCTTTCTATTATTTTTAATGTTTCATGAACGCTTGCATTTTTAATACACATATTACCACTGAATTCTTTTTAAGCGCTTCGATGAGTACCACTTAGATTAAGTCACGCTTGGTTCCAGCTGTTCAAGTTTCTCATGATTAAAGCCGAAAACCAGGCGAATTCTATGGTGGCCTATTAGCGTTATCTCTTAACTGAAAGTTCACCAAGTAAGGGTTTACATATAGACCGTGACCAGTATCACCAAAAAAAGAAATGTACACAAGCATTCATGAAGAGACACATTGAAATATTATGAAACTTAGACAATTAATAATAATTGTTAATTATAACAATCAGCTTAGAATTTCAGAAACACTAAAATACGTTTTCTTTCTTTCCGCCCCACCCCCTTTTTCTTCCGAATTTTCAAGAAATCGTTTTACCGGGTAAAAGAAATGGTCATAAATTTGACTTAAGATGATTTTTTTTTTTTTTTTTTTTTTTGAAAATGCAAGCCATAGTAACAGAAAAGACAATTGTTTTCGGATAAGATATAGCCAACCTTCTTGAAATTCTATAGTTAAAGTGCCAAGAAAAAAGAAAGAAGACAAGACGTCAAAAAAAAAAAAAAAAAAAAAAAAACTTTACAAGTAATATCAAAAGCCTCACTGAGGAGGACAGCAGATCTTATCAGATCTTAAGATTCAGCTCTCGGGAGTAGAAATAGCTGATGCTATGAAAGCAGTTGGGAAAACAACCGCTGTTTGTAGCCGAGGCGGGCAAGACAGCTAAGATTAAAAAGAAAGAAAAAAATATGGTTTCTGTTGTGTTTGGTTCTGGTTGCACCAACGAAGTCAGATTTATATTTTGTCTTGTTTCTGTTTAAACTTTTATACAGAAAATGTCCGAACTTACAAATCTACTAGCCATAGTTTGTACTTTTCTTTCTACTTATGCTGCTACACCCATTTTCGAGTATTATGAACTGGGTCAAAGTTCTAAAAATATCAAGGACAATACAAATGATTCCCAGACTAAACCAACATACTCTTGGACACACCGCAATTGTCCTCTATATCTTGGCCAGGTCAGTAATTATTAAGGTGATAAGTTGCCGTGACACTAAAATATACCGATACCCAATACCATATTTACCCTAAATAATTCGGACACATTAACTTATTTAACTTACCTTATTATATTGAACAAGTCCATTTCATTACCGCATTACGAAAACACGCCTATTCAAATATATTGAAAAATTCACCACCAAAAAATGAAAGTTTTCAGAAAAAAAATCTGATATTTTTTCATATTTCTGCTCAAAATGTAGATTGTGGGTTCTCGTTAGAACCGACTCTATGTTTTTGAGCAGAAATAAGAAAAATAATATATACCCCTGTAACCCCAGTTTTACTATATTAAAATGGGGTTTAAGGGATCAAAATTATATAGGTATGTTTTCGTGATAACCAGCTGATGTGTCTAAAATTGCTTAATGACTGACGAACAATGTAAGACCCTGATCAGACGCCGCGTTCTGCGGCGTCTGATCAGGGTCTACAGTGTTCGTTCAGTTCTCTGTCCAAATAATGGCATCTGCCTATGACTCACATAATATGCAGTCATATTTCCATCCCTGCTGATGATATTGAAGATGATGCGAAAAAAATACCCTTATATCGCATCACGAAAACATGCCTATATAATTTTGACCCCCTTAAACCCCATTTTTATATAGTAAAACTGGGGTTTACAGGGGTATACATTATTTTTCTTATTTCTGCTCAAAAAATAGATTGTGGGTACTCGTTAGATGAGGCGGTTCTAACGAGTACCTACAATCTATGTTTTGAGCAGAAATATGAAAAATATCGGATTTTTTTATCTGAAAATTTTCATTTTTGGGTGGTAAAATTTTCAGTATATTTGAATAGGCATGTTTTCGTAATGGTATGCATACAGCGAAGGCCCAGGACAGCCTAGCAGTGCAATCTCAACTAGCGGTTCAACTTCGAGGTACCATCGTCGAGCAGCTAAAATGATCTATGATCTTTTGATTTGGGTTTTACGGCCCTTTCAAGAATATTTCACTTATATCGAGCCGATCGTTCATCGAAGGTGGGCGAAAACCGGAAAGCCCGGAGAAAAACTACCTGACCTTCCGTCTTTCTTTCCGTCTTGGCTTTCCCACATATGACCCGAGCTGGGCTCGAACCACAGCGGTGAGAAACCTAATGGACCCGTAATCTATGATCTATACCAAATGGATGAAATAACGTTAATAGAGGGTTAAGCACTAAATCCTCGTATACTTTGAGGGTTACAGAAATGCCAGAATTAAAGTAGGAGCAGTACCGGATTTGTTTTCTTCCCCAGTGAATACATGTATTTACATACGTTTTCGATATTATATATTAGGGCCGAATCCAGGATAATTTAACATGGGATTCGAAATTTCTCAAGGGAGGGGCGTGTCGAGTTGATCAAATTACCATACCTACTTACATCTATGTATTCGGACAAACATTCCTGAGCAAACAGTTAAGATCCAGATCAGACGCCACAGAACGCGCCAAAAGATACAATTTTCAATTTGTAATATGCTAGTTTTAGACATCAGAACGCTAATAAGATATTTTCATGTGGTAATAGCGTCCAATATTTCTTTTTTTTTTTTTTTTTTTTTTTTTTTTTTTTTTGCTTTGGAGTCATTTTTGAGGTGATATTTTTTTCTCTCTTTTTAGCCGGGAGGGGTGGGGGGAGGTATTTCTTGTGGAGAATGATAATTTTGATTGCTATTTTTTTTTTTTTTTTTTTTGAGTGTATTTCTTTTTTTTTTTTTTTTTTTGCTTTGGAATCATTTTTGAGGTGATATTTTTTTCTCTCTTTTTAGCCGGGGAGGGGTGGGGGGAGGTATTTCTTGTGGAGAATGATAATTTTGATTGCTATTTTTTTTTTTTTTTTTTTTTTAGTGTGCGTGGGGGGAGGGGTGGGGTAAGAGATTTTTTTTTTTTATTCTTTTGGGGTGAAAATTTCTTCCCGCCGACGATATGATGGACCCCTCGCCCCTGTAGCCATCATATATAAAAAGCTCGTCGGCAGGAATATATATAATTCAGATAGTTTCATTCAATAATTAACGAGAACACACACACACACACACACACACACACACACACACACACACACACACACACACACACACACACACACACACACACACACACACACACACATTTTTACTTTTATCTGATGATTTAATCTGTAGTGTGCTGAAGTTTAAATTGTGTATGTGAAGGAACACGTAGTATGGGCAGTTTTCATTACATGCAGCATTAACAGGAAGCAGTAAGCTAAACTGCTTTCAACGTGACCATCTTCTTTTAAGGGGGCTGGATACACTTGATACAAATATATATATTTTCCTTCATTTTACATTCTTCGGGAGCATTTTTTTTTCCTTTTAGAGTAAACTCACATTCAATAGGGAGGCAAAACAATTTTGACATATTCGCTTTTCCTGAAAGTGCATCCCATTCAATTTCATGATGATTATAAATTAATGTCGTATGTGAGCCAGCGCATGGCAAAACCAAAAAAAATGGCATGTGCGCCCAGCAATGATGACTCAGATTAGCCTGGGCATCCGCCCAGTCTGATTAGTCTTCGCTGTGTGCTAAATGGGTAACTAAGGTCCCAAGCTTTATTCATGTGGACAGCGAAGACTCTGATCAGACTGGGCGAATGCCCAGGCTGATCTGAGTCTTCGCTGGGCGCACATGCCATTTTGCTGGTTCTGTCATGCGCTTGCTCATATCTTAATTATATTGAGGGGATGGAATATTAATGGATCTAATGGGTCTGGATGGGGGACCCAGACCAACCTGCGCATCTACAAAGTCTGATCTGGGTCTTTGACTTCTAGTCCATGAACCTCATTATTTCTGAGCCCACCCCAGCCCACCCTCCAAATTACCTCCTTTTACAGTATAAATTGTAAATTAAGGTTTATGTGGACTAAAAAGGGGTAGCGCCTAACTTTACCTCAGCACATTAGAGAGGTCCCGAAGTTGATTTTTTTAAACTTTAAGTCGCTGACTATAAATTAATGCAACATTACAAAATGCTGTATTATTTTTGGCAGGCAAAGGGACTTGACATTTCATTCTACTTGCCTGAAAGAGGTAAACTGAATAAAATATAAAACAATGTTTTCTGTGAAAAAAAAAAAAAACAAAAAAAAAAAAACACTCATTTTCAGCTGATGATTTAGCCTACAGTCATGAACATCATGTGTCCGCTGGTGAAGGTGGTGGTGGCGGTGGCGGTGGTGGTGTGTGTATGTATGTGTGGGGGGTCTTTCGGAGTTGGCTATCAACCAAAAGGTGGTTGCATTCGGTACTGTACAAAGTGAAAATTGTGGGTCTTTCTTCGAGGCATGCTGTAAATAAAATGTACATAATATATTTTGGGCCTTCCGGTGCTGACGTTTGGGCAAACAGATTTTTTTTCAGCGTTTTTTTTTTTTTTTTTTTTTTTTTTTCCACGTGCAAAGCTGCTGTTTACCGAGACGCGTACATACCCATACAGACTTTATATATGGCAGTTCCTTTCTTTCCTTTCTACCACTATTACTGCAGTCAGCCGTATTCGACCATTTCCCACAGGAGGCCGGTTTCACTGGATGGTCCACTAAGACTTGAATCAACTGTCCCGGCAGTGGGATCTTTTACCTGCACATAGAATGTCTTTCCCAGCACAGCGGCACTCCGGTTAACGAACGGTGCACTGTATTAACATTATCCTTGCCAATGATGCTAATTTAATAGAGCAGGTTCGGATCAAGAAAATTTCTCACACCGGGTGGGGATCGAACCCAGGATCTCTAGCACAGAAGCCAGTGCACTGACCGCAGCGCTATACCAAGTACCCTCCCCACCTAACGCTCACAAATCCCACCGACTTTTGGGGATGGGCGAACGCGGTGCTTGACTCGTTTTATCACACTAGAGGAATCGAAGAAAAAAAAAAAAAAAAAATATGGGTTGTGACAAATACTCATGGTAGAACATAATTGATGCCATTCCTTTGACGTCAGATCGCATAATAAAAGAAACATTTCGGAAACACAGGGTTGAGTGTTCGACTTATCTGTTTAAATGGTTTTGGATGTAGCAGTATTTGCAGCCAAGCTCATCAGTTTTTACATAAGCCATATACTGTAGCCTTTTTATATATATATCGGGATTTATGCCACTAATAGCTGAGCGTCATCTGAGGCTGATCTTTGTCTCAGACGTCATGCAGCAGAAACGTTGAAACAGAGATACCCAAGTTTCTACAAACAACTGCCAGTCTGTAAGATCTCAACAGTTAATCGCCGTTAATGTCCGGGGTTAATGTACACCTATGGCCTGATAGTGCAGTATACGGAAATAGATAGACGTGTTTACGTCATTGCAGATACGGCATCATAAAACTGGTCAAACAAGAATAATAAAACGATGATTGATAGTTTTATAATACATAATACAAGTTGTCGTATGTTTTTATGCTTAAACTGATCACTTGTGTTTGCTCACACAAGGTTCAACGAAAAACGTCAATTTTATCGTTTTCTGAACGACGACGTTGACGTCATACGTGACGCAAACTGGTATGGCGAGTCACGTGGCTGAAACAAACGTCACCGACACTGGAACCCGTGTAGCTCCACGCGTAAACCCCGGGAAATTTGATTGGCTGGAAAATAAAATATTCATTGTCGGGTGACGTCAGTGTCGGCAAGTCACGTGATTACGAGTCGCCATGTTGTAGGTTCCGAACCCATTGTGCGGCACGAGGCTCGAGTCGAAATGAAATTTTTGATATTCAGTTTTTATTTGTAACATGCCACCAGTTTGATTCATTAGGTGGGTATATAAACAATAGAAGTACTGGTCACCGGTCATTGGTTGTTTCATTTGTTTATAAATATCTTGTTATTTTCGGATCTGTGGACTTTCCGGATTCTGAGTGTTTCTTTCAGGTTCGAAGCGGAAAAAGAAAACGAAGATTGTCGATCAGTGAATTACTACTTTTGTCTGTTGGTTTTATGTCATTCTCTATATAGTAATTGATACATTTCGCTTTAATCATTTAATTTTATCGCATGCTTTTCAATTTATTGAATAATTTGAGATTATTTTCTTCTGTCATCTCAAATCTGGCGGGATGTGTATTCCATCTTAGTGGGTGGGGTGAATAAGATTGTCTCGCTCTCAGTTGAGAAATTCCAGTTAAGAAACAAGTATGACACATTCTGTCATTGCTACTGAATGTATATTGTCTTACAGTTCTGCCACAACCTGTTCCAACTTCTATGATTCGATATGCTAAAAAAAGGTAGTTGTCCCCGTTTCCTTTGTTGTTGCTTATCTCCAAGGTATTGAAGTACAGACGAATATAAATGCACATCTCACTTTTAGCCACTGCTGTTTGGCTTCCACTGGGGTAAGGCAGTGCCATAAATGCAATTAAAATTTGCAGAGACCAGATAAGAGTAGTTAAGCTAGAGAGTGAATATGGGGGAGATAGAGGATAGGGCCTTTTAGTTTTGCATTGTCATCACAGTGCCCTGGCTATGATTTTGCAACCAGAATAATTAGGGGATATATCACCTTCGGGCAGATGGAGCGATAACTATACCATCTGCCTGTGTCCCCAGAGCAGGGGCTTCTGCTGTGGTCTGCTGGATCAAAAGTCACCCGAGCTATTCTATAATTGTAGGGATTTGGGGGCAAGTTGTGGTTTACTAACATGAAAACCTGCCTATATAATTTTGACCCCTTTGAACCCCACTTTTAAGGATATTGGTCAACTAGTACCTTAGTCAGCTCATACTTAAATCAACTGGTACCCATTTTTGGTCAACTCGTACCTTTGTCAACTCATACCTTAGTCATCTCGTACCTTTGTCAAATTTTGGGTTAAGTCATACCATCTTGTCTACGGCCTCGGTGGCTCGGATGCTCGTCCGACTGGAGACCAGGAGGTCACAGGTTTGACCCCCGCCGAGGTCGGCAATATTCTTTCGTGGAGATTGATCATGAACTATTTTCTACACAGTGCTTGCACTAACTGTCAAAATCAGGAAGTCCCAGGACTTCCTAGCTCCAATATCTGGAAGTCGTGGCGATCATATTTTTTCACTCGCATTCAGAAATTCACTCAATATTCTTAAACTCTCATTTATGGAGTTAAACCGCCATTCTTAAGCTAAATAACATAAATTCATTCTAAATTTTTGTTATAGATGGCTAAATGTCTTTAAAAGTTTGGAGTCCCAGACTTCTGGCATTGATTTTTGGAAGTCCTGGGGCAATTTTTGAGAGTCTCTGACTCCCAGACTTCCCATAATGCAAGCACTGTCTACAGTCATTCTCTCCCTTCTGCTGATTCAAGAAGGGCATTTGTCAGGTTCTGGAGAGTGAATGTGCACAATACTGGTAACCGCTTAGAGGACTAAGCCTGCCCGGTAAACGTGTGGTTAGATAAACTGACCATGCTCAACATGACCCCTTTGGGTTGACTGGGCCATAAAACCTCAACACAAACAAGACCATCTTATCTTATTTTAGGAGTCATTCTGCATAGCTCCAGGTAATAGGTATTATTGTCACCCAGTGATCAGTAAAGTAGAACACAAGTAGATGTCAGAATGATCATGATGTTTATTGCAACCTAAAACGGTATCCTAAAAATAAAATACATTATTTACACAGTGCCACACATGTACGTATTACATGTTTATCAATATCAATCTGTATAGAAAACCGACAACGGACTGCAGCTTTCATCAGATGGTGGTTACTTTAATTAAAAGAACTTAAGAGATGTATAGAAATTGCCAGCATATATCAGGATAATGAAACTTTATCCATTTCAACATTTTCGCCGAACTGGCTAAAGTTTCAACACGACGTTTATTTGGAATCCCAGATAGACAAATACAGTTGAACACAATATATAAATAGAATAACTACCGTCTCAATGTAACTTAATCGTACCTGGATTACTGAAATAAATGGACTTGTAAGTAATATGAAATTACTTCATCTTGTCTATCTAGTATGTTGTTAATTCAAGATAGATGACCATAATAATAAAGAAAAGTAGGCATGAATTTAAGCACGTGAAGTGACATGCACATTATTGGTTGTTAGTATTTTTGTCACACACACCTTTTTCTCTGATTGGACTATTGTAAACACCAGCTATAAATAGAAACAGGGAATCGCCGTCGAATTCCATTCCAAGAGGGGTCGTTTAACAACAAATGGAAAAATAACAAGTATGAAAATTAATTACCCCATTTCACAAAATATTTACAAAAAATTTACCTTTGTGACATTTTCCCCCGCTAGGGAAAATGTCTCCTGACATTTTCGACAGTAGCATGACAATTTCAATTAAAAACACTTTTTTTTTATTATTTAAATCATACATGCCGCAGTATTGGAATTCACAATTCTTACTGAGAATTATATAATTTCCATTGCATTGCAAGACCATTGTATCATCAATAAGAATCAAGCATGCAGCTATATGTCCAGCAGCGTTGACATACGAAATTATCAACTTTACAAATTCCATGCTGATGAGAAGATTACTCTCTTATGACTGAAAATTCCCTGTTTCATGATGATACTTAACAGGGTTCAAATTTAACTTTTTTGACAGCTTGCTAAAATTAGCAAGTGGCATTATTATCGCACCTGCTAGTAGCAGGGTGCGATATAGGCGTCCGATTTTCCGTCCGTCCGTCCGTCAGTCCGTCCGTCTGTCAACATTTATGTCGACGTTCGACATTTATGTCAAAGTTAGTATTCTAATCAACTACAAGACTAAACAACCATCAAACCTTGCATGAAACATCTCCCTGACCTCCTGACTTTGCAACATAGGCGTCCGCTTTTCCGTTTGTCTGTCCATTCGTCCGTCTGTCTGTCAACATTTATGTCGACGTTCGACATTTATGTCAAAGTTAGTATTTTAATCAACTACAACCATCAAACCTTGCATGAAACATCTCCCTGACCTCCTGACTTTGCGACATAGGTGCCCACTTTTCCATTCGTCTGTCTGTTCATCTGTCTGTCCGTCCGTCCATCTCTTAACAGTTCTGTTATGTCGAAGTTCGACATTTATGTCAAAGTTAGTATTCTAATCAACTACAAGACTAAACAACCATCAAACCTTGTATGAAATATCTCCCTGACCTCCTGACTTTGCGACATAGGTGCCCGCTTTGCCTTTCGTCTGTCAGTTCGTCCGTCCGTCTGTCTCTTAACAGTTCTGTTATGTCGAAGTTCGACATTTACGTCAAAGTTAGTATTCTAATCAACTACAATTCTACAACAACCATCATACCTTGCATGACACATCTCCCTGACCTCCTGACTTGGCAGATATGTTGACCCAGTGATCTTGACCTATATTTTGCGCTCCATTGACTTTGACACAATTTACGTTGACGTTCCAGATCTTCTCAACTATAAGGCATACAACTACCAAACCTTGCATAGTGCTTCTCCTAGAGGTACAGACTTGGCAGGTACCTTGACCTGGTGACCTTGACCTATATTTTGCACTCCAGTGACTTTGACATATTTTGCGTCGACATTCAATATCTCCTCAACTATAAGGCCTACAACCATCAAACCTTGCAAAGTGCTTCTCCTCAATGTACTGACTTAGCAGATACCTTGACCTGGTGACCTTGACCTATATTTTGGCTGCAGTGACTTTAACATAATTTACATCAACGTTCCAGATCTCCTCAAGTGTAAGACCTCTAGCTACCGAACCTTGCATAGTGCTTCTCCAATATGTACTGACTTGGCAGGTATCTTGACCCGGTGACCTTGACCTATATTTTGCGCTCCGGTGCCTTTTACACATTTTACGTCAACGTTCAATATCTTCTCAACTATAAGGCCTACAACCATCAAACCTTGCATAGTGCTTCTCCTCAATGTACATACTCTGCAGGTACCTTGACTGGGTGACCTTGACCTATATTTCACGCTCCATTGACATTTACACCGTGTACGTCACCCTTCCATATGTCCTCAACTGTAAGGCCTTCAACCACCAAACCTTATATAGCACTTCTTCTCGATGTACTGACTCGACAGGTACCTTGACCTGGTGACCTTGACCTATATTGTGCACTTCAGTGACTTTGACACATTTTATATTGATGTTCGGTATCTCCTCAAATATAAGACCTACAGCCACTAAACCTTGCATAGTGCTTCACCTCATTGCACTGGCTTGGCAGGTACCTTGACCCAGTGACCTTGACCTATATTTGACAAATTTTACGTTGATGTTTGATAACTCCTCAACTATAAGGCCTACAACCACCATACCTTGCATTGTGCTTCTCCTTGATGTACTGAATTAGCAGGTACCTTGACCCGTGACCTTGACCTAAATTTCATGCTCCAGTGACTTTTACACATTTTACGTCAATGTTCCATTATCATTGGGCTGTATGATACGAAAAGTCAGTGCTGAAGATATAGCCATTAGAGGGAATGGGACTGGCCTGGAATGTGCCCCACTTGGCACTTTGTCTACATTTTTTTCAACCCAGTTTTCCAAGTAAGCACTGCTAAGAATGAAATAAACTTATTTAATAACCACATTCTGATTGTGGCTCCTGTGACTTTTGCGCCAGCAGGTGCGATGACGCCTTCCGCGGAATTCTTGTTTTTTACTTGCTAAACGGCTTGGCCAAGATAAAGGGTACACCTGATGTTGCAAGAAAGTCATTTTTTGAACTTCATACTAACATATTGCCATATTTAAAATTTCTTTGTACAAACCCCCACAGAGATTCTCCTAAAGTTTTTTCTATGTGTATACAGTAGTTAAAAAGTTACAGTAATTCATATGCAACTACCCAGTGTGGCCTACGGACTGTACATAGCGAAGCATAACATAGGTAATTTCTATTCAAAAGCACAATTTTCAGCTTTCTGAATAAGTTTTTTTAAAATGTATGTAATACTTCTTTATAATTTATAACATAAAATATTTCTTCCTTTCAAGTCAATTGATTTTTTGACAGAGAAACACCGAGTAGTGTATTTTTCAAAATAAACACTACCTTGTGATTTAAAAAGAACCTTACAAAATAAGTGTTTGAATTGCTAATATGATGCAGACAATATCTACAGATATCTCTCTATGCATACAAAAGATCAATACTTAATACTGTTTGTTGTTATTGTTTGTACTGATGCATTACAACTTACCCTGAAAAGGCCTACGGACTGTACATTTACATAATACATTCAAAGTCTTATTTAAACCTAAATTCTAAGTTGATATCTAGCTGCCATGTACATTTTTCAAACTGGTATATGCTTCACAGTAACTGATGCACATTAAACTATGTGAAATTATTTTTTTTTCTTTTATCTAAATTTATTCAAAAGAAACACAACAAGAGTGAACATTCTTTAAATTCAGCTCAACAAAAATTACTAGGCAAACAATACAATCAACGTTTAATGAACTTATAACTGGAATTATTATGTTATCTTGAAGACCTATTAGTAATCTTCACAAAATCAGGGAAGCAAGAACAACATTTCAATGTAAATGATAATCTGTGTGGCCTGGACTACGGACTGTACTCTTTAAACTTACTACATGTACATGTATTAAAAGCCAGAAGATCGAATAATATTTATCATCAAGTGGCAATTACTGTTCAATGTTTCCATCATTCAAGCACTGTTAAATGTTAAACAGAAATAAAAGGAACTTTACTATTATGTCAGTTATAAAACATGACATTCAAAGTTTTCAAAACTATTCAAACGGTTCAAAAACAACTAGAAAATAAAATAATTCACTCTGGTGCCAAACTTTTATCAATTTAACAAACAAGAAACCATTTTCTTCAACTCTTAACTCAAACTAAGGTCCAACAAAGCAACAAAAACACTTTTTTTAAACATAGCTAATGATATAACTGGGGCTACAGACTGTCCATAAAAAATCTACATACTTTGTCATTTACATGCATGATTTGAGTTCCAATACCTGTATCACAACAGGCTCAGACATATTCATTTTTGAAGTCACTGAAATTTCTAAGTTGTGCTGTATGGTTTCCATTTGTTGCAGAAACACTATTGTTTTGCATTTCTGATATACTTAAGACAAATAGTTTGAGCTAGTATATATTTTGCATCAAAGTTGCAAAATTTGAACTGAAACTTCAAAAAAGATTAGATGTACATACATGTATTTTTAATTATAATCTTTTATCACTAAACACAATCAGTTAGTAGAATCAACACTAGTTATCAATTATAATCGATCATCGGCACAACACTAGCATTTGTAGTGGTACACTTGTGGTACCACAAATTTCTACATTACCATAATGGATAAAATGTATAATTGCAACATTAAGTATTAAATTGTTATTTACGTTACTGATATACAATATTGTATTCAATGGAAATAATTAGTCCTGAAAGCATGTTAATAATGTGCAGTACACAATTCTACTTAGTAAACAGTGTTTTCCTAACAATTTTAAGTCATAAGAGCTTAGACCAAGTCTGTAAAGGAGAAATACTTAGGACTCCACGTCACTACAATCTCTGTAAATATGTATTTACGTATGTAATGATATTAAAAAAAAATAAATGCTTAAATAATTAGTGCTGAAGCATGCTTGTACTTATAATGTGCAGTACACAATTCTACTTGGTAAATAGTGGTTGTCCTAATAAAGATAATTTTAAATCCTTAACACAATTTAGGCCCAGTCTGTAAAGGAGAAAAACCTCAGGCTCCGCTCCCCTATGCCTGAGTAGATATAAGGCATGTGTTTACACATGAATTGATATCCAAACAAAATTAAATGCTTAAATAATACATTCTTAGGTGATGAAAATTTCTGAGGACTTTTGAAAGCACATATATATATTCAATGTAATAAGAAAGTAAATGTATTGTTATGTTGTCAACTTATTTTATGCTATACTCTATTTTTTCTTCGTCAACAACAGACATGCAAAATTCTGCACACAGGTTGGAAAGCAGCCCAGACATGCCAATGTATGTCTCAGAGCATCCTTGTATGGAGGTCTATCAAAGTCAAACAAAATATTTTAGTTATGATCTACATGAGCTGAAAATATAAGCTTGGTTACTCAGCATATAAATAATGCATTATTTATGTACAGTCCGTAGTCCCTCTAGGTATTTTCATTTATCATAAGTTAAATTATCAAATCATTTAATTATTCTTTAAATTCTAGTAGACAATTACAAGAGGATCTTTAACAATGTTTTACATACAGTTTGTTGACATCAGTTCTATTTGAGTACACCATTATGTGAGTCACAATCAGATTTATGCTGAGAGTGCAGTATCATTTATGTGTTGACTTTTCAATATTCCTTCCGATCAGTGTTTAAAATTCCTCAACACAGCCACTTTGTGTTATACTGTGCATGTAACAATATTAAAACTGAAAATAAAAGAGACTGCTTACTTTGTTAAGTTTTTAAAAATCAAAAATTGTAGGGGCTACGGACTGTACGGGGCTACGGACAACATATTTTTGCATGTAGAATTTCCTTCTTATTTGCTATAAGGAAAATCTCTTGTCAGTCATCAGGCCTGCACACCATGCAATAAAAGAGGAAAAAACTTTTTTGATACATGTGATTATCAGCAGAATACAGCACCTTCAATTTTGGGGCTACGGACTGTACAAAATATTGACATTTTTCAATTGATTTTTTTCATTATTGAAAAGATTTTCAGTAAAAAAGTTTTAGAAGATCTGAGTTAAAACATGTCCAAATACATGAAATTGCATATTTTTCTCTTGAAATTATTTCTATTTAATACTGAATGGTGGCATTTCCACATATACATGGAAAATGGAAAAAGTATAACATACCTGTACCTTCACATATTTGGTCGTAAAACATTAAAATATTTGTCGATTGTTAAGCCGTAAAAAGTAATATTACCTGTAAAGTTGGCTTGATTAGATGATCTTAAATTATTGTCATAGTTTGTATAAAGTTCTTACTATATAGCAGTATAAAGAACAGCCTTTTTATTTTGCAACAATATAACACGCAAAAAACTGCAATTTATGAAGCTTTCCAAGCCTGTGACTTGAAACTGATTAATTTAAAGTATATAAAGCTATATATCGCCTGAAAGGTTTGTGTCCAAAGAAATCAGAAAAGTCACAGCCAGCAATATATGCTTTTTTATAACTTAGAGATTGATGTATAACACATGAAAGAACAAAATGACCCCTTTATCTTGGCCAAGCCGTAAACCTTTCAGCCAACTTGCTTTTTCACACTTATAAACACTGTTAAATGTGGCTTTAAACCTTAGCACTCTGGGTAAAAATTTCAGCAGACATTTTAGAATAGTTTTCTAATTTTTCCCAGAAAAGAGGTTTTGACATTACATGCAAATTGTCTCCTATGGAGACAATTCGCATGTAATGTCAATACCTCTTTTCTGGAAAAAATAAGAAAAATATAATCATTGCTTTTGGAAAAGAAATTGCAAAACTTCAGCAACAATACCTCAGGTTCTGCCAATTAAAGAGAATCTTTCCAACTTGCTTGAATTAGCAAGTGATGGAAATTGCAGCTTGCTTTTTGAGGAAGTCAACCAGCATTTAGCAAGTTAGCAAGTGCTAAAATTGATCCCTGCTTAATAATCTATAATCAGACTAAATGTGAAATGTAAATGGGGTTTCGTCTGCTAATTCGCAATTATAGAAACAAACAAATCCCAATTTAAGCAAATAAACTCCTTAAATCAAGTACTGCTCATGAAACAATATCTCAAAATAGTAGGGCTGTCACGATATGCCAGAAGCATATTGCGATAAACAGAAAGCATATTGCAATAGTACCATGATATATTGCTACCGGCACAGTGGCTCAGTGGTAGAGCGTCCGCTTTGTGACCGGGAGGTTGCGGGTTCGATCCCCGGCCGGGTCATACCAAAGACTTTAAAAATGGTACTAGCTGCTCTTTCGCTTGGCGCTCAGCATTAAGAAAGTAGAGCTAGAACTGGCCAGCTCAGTGTCAGTATAATGTGACTGGGTGGAATATCATGTCAAAGTGTCTGGGGCGTGATATTTCAGTGAGGCAGCACTCTAAAAGTGAGCATTGAGCTCCCTGCCACATCCAGACACCGTCGCGATATGACTGAAAAAGGTTGAAAGCGACGTTAAGCCCAAATCAAACAATGATATATTGCTTGGTTCACTTTAGCATTTGTTTGAAGTGAATTGACAGAGTAACCTTTGGCTTGTTTTTGTTTTTCAACTAATAGAAGTAGAACTCAAACAAATGTGAACATTTTAATTAAAAATATGTTGGAAATACGTAAAAAAAAAAATCCAATTGACTAGTCAAAGGATCTATGATGTAGTGAGCAATGGATCTTGTGATTGCAGAGGCACGGACTGAATGAAGTGGATATTTTGAGGCAGAACTAAGCATCCCAGTAAGAGTGGACCTTTTCTGTTGGTTTAAGAGGTGTTGGGATTGCAACTGGACTTTAGTGAGTTTCCTCTACTTTTACTTTCATTTTCAAAGTGGCGGATGGATTGTGCCGATTGAGATGGGACAATAGATTTGTTGTTGTTCCTCCACAGTATTTGACTGACTGATCACACTGCCTACAGATACCAACATTTTCAACAGGCTTCTGTGCCTGCTTGTTCATTTTAATCAAAAAATGGCCCCACACATCACGTTTTGCCTTTTTGTTAGGCACAAGTTGAAAATGTTTTTTTATGGACGCACTTTATTCAGACATTTTGGATTGTCTGGAATGTTTAGGTGCAACTAAAAACCGGTATTACCGGTACATAATTTAGATATTGCGGTGCCGTATGGGCTCGGGTCTATATTGCAATATAACGATCTACCGGTTTATCGTGACAGACCTACAAAATAGTTTTTGAATCTATCTAAATTTAATTAGATTATCTCTGTGACATTCTCCCCATGCATAACAGAAACATAAAAACAGAATAAAAACTGATTAGAAATATGTATGAAGTCATACAAATATTTCTGTTTGACTGTCAGACATACTGGCGGCTGTCCGTTCCAGTATCTTTTTTTACAAGATATGAGTTAACCAAACTAAGTTCTAGTTAACCAAACTAGATACAAGTTGACTTTGGGAGTACAAGTTAACCAGACAATGGGTATGAGTTGACCAAAAATAGGTACGAGTTGACTAAGGTACGAGCTGTCTAGGGTACGTTTTGACCAGTTACCCACTTTTATATAGTAAAACGGGGGGTTACAGGGGTATACACTATTTTCTTATTTCTGCTCAAAAACATAGATTGTGGGTACTCCTAGGAACCACCTTGTTGGTGGTTCTGTCCAGAGTCGGGTCAAAACATCCCAAACCACCGTGGGCGGTCCGTTAAAACACCCCAAACAACCCACACTCTATGTTTTGAGCAGAAATATGAAAAAATACCAGAATTTTTTATCTGAAAATTTCATGTTTTGGTGGCAAAATTTTCAGTATATTTGAATAGGCATGTTTTCATATTGCAAATTACTACTCTGCTTTTGACGTCTTTCAGGAAGTCTTTTTGTCTGGCATCTACTCAGAAGAAATAAATTTGCTTTTTTTTTTTTTGTCTCATTTCAGTGCAAAGCCTTTTGGCATAACTACCTATGCATGAAAAGTTTTATTCTATTCCAGGGATTTACATGTACCTGGAATTTTTGGTAGATGGGCAGAAATTGATTTTGAGCATTTTTTATGTGCTCAGACAGCATCTCCTGGAGTGTTTTTTTTTTTTTTTTATAATAATAAACTTGCTTTTTCTCCTTCAGAAACAAAAAAAAAAAAAAGAAAAGAAAAAAAGAAAATGCTGAAAATTTACATATTTGTTTAACCTCAGTTATTCAGAAAATACTGACCTTGGCGAAAGTGTAGACGACAGAGCCTTGCTATGCTTAGCTCACCATGTAAGCCATCTGCTCATTTATCATTCTGTTTCCTTTTCCCCCCATGTTCCCAGGCATGTTTGTTTTATAGTGGAAATAGTGACGGTATTGATTTTATTTCAAAATACAAACCGCACAATAGTTGGTATTTGATTGGTTACCCTAAATAGCGAAAAAGGACTCTTTTTTGCGATTTCTTGTTTCATGAAAAAGGACTCTTACTAGAAATAAGGAGGAGCGTAATAAGATAAAACGCTTCGGTTTTGTAAATAAAAATATATTTTTTATAGATCAATGTCTGGCTGTACGGAGATTGGGTGGTTCCGGATGATTAAGTCAAACTCGACCTTATGATTACATGCGATAATAAAACATGCTAGGTGATATCATAGAAACGCTTTCACTGCACAATAAAAATATAATATTGCGCTTATGATAAGGTGATTACAGGCACATTCGCGTAGAATTTGCTTGCACAATTGGTAATGGATTTTAACAACACACATTATAACAACTTTTGATCTGCTTTTTGGAACTTCAGTGCGCCATTTTGGCGCACTACATATTTTTCTTTGCGCCTTTGGCTAGTGTGATGTGCGATTTAGCACAGGGCGCAGCCCAGAAAAATCTCTGCTATTCAGCGGTTTGATAAAAAAGAATATGTCCCTTTTTCCTATCCTACATAGAGAAAGAAAGTGTCCCTGGGTATGGATTTGTATCCAGCGCCTGAGAATCTCCGGATTTAATGTAAACATGGTAAATAAGATTCACTCATTTGTATTTGTATTGTTTAAAACCATAAATAAAGTAAATCTATCAATATCTTCTCGTGAGATTATACAGATCATATGACCCCATCTTGATGGAAGTTACTCTGTGTGTTAGGCTATGTAAGAAATGAAACAAGTGCTACAATCGGAATCAGTGAGATAGGGATAATCCAATATTATCATTATAAAACCGGATTCGGTGGCTCAGTCAGATGCACGTCCAACTAGTAATCAGAAAGTAGCAGATTTGATCCCCGCTGGGTCAGGCAATAGTCTCAGGGTTCTCACTAGGATTTTAAAAGTAGGAGTCCGGGACTCCCCTTTTGTAAAAAGTAGGAGTCCCAGCCAAAAAGTAGGAGTCCCACTCCCCCAAAATAGGAGTCCCATTATTATTATTTTTTTTTTTTCATGACTCTCCTTTTCATGGCTCTCCTTTGATAGTGAGCATGTCCCCGGTAACTTCATTCTCCTTTGATAGTGAGCATGTCCCCGGTAATTTCATTCTATAAATACCTGATGGAGAATCAATTTCCTTATTTTCATATACTTTTTTATGGTGCTTTGCATAATGTATTATCCGGAGCAATGCATGTAACCAACTGGTAGTCTTATCACACATCCTGATGTTGTTAATTCAAGGGAGTTGGCCCAGAAATTAGGAGGACGTCATATCTCCCTCATGGGGAACTAAAGACATCTTTGCAGATCAGGGAGACATGACAATCCTGTTTTACTTGCATGGTAAAGGTCGTCGCACTTAAAATTCAATACCCCACCGTTCGTCGCTGTCTGTTAAGTGATCTCGAGTGTTCTGAGTGAAAAATATTTTAATCAAAACCAACGAAAGCTCCGTTATATTCTATCGCAAACTTATATATGCAATCTATCCGCACATTCTGATCATGGACACCTCTTTTGAGCTTCCCGCAAAACGTCATTTCAATGTTTACATTTGCACCGTGCTGCGATCAATACACGCTACGAAAAAAATGTCCAGGACTTCTTCACCAGCTGAAATTCCGATCTGCTGCTTTGATTTGCCGTAAAAGTCTTGATAATTTAGTTTTGTTTTTAAATATGTGTCTGATTCATATGCATTTCTTACAAGAAAATACTCTACAATGCAACATGGAAATAGTTCAGTTTTCTCCCAAAAAGGTTTCCCGCCATGCTGTCAAATGACGTTAACCTTAAGAGCATGCGCTACCGTTAGGAGCAGGCGCTTTCTTCATGCGGACGCAATGGAAAATGTAACTTATACTAGAACAGTCCGGGGTGCATCTGAGCTGTCCTATTAGACTCTTTGGGTTATTATTAGACTCACAAGGCTTACGGGATAGATTCGATGGGACTTTGATTTTTTTTTTTTTTTACAATGACAAGCAGGAATAACCGTTTCGATGCGCAGACTGTTATCTCGCTAAGGGATAAGGTACATTTGTTGGCTTTTAACTGAAAACATTAAGCGTTTTCTTTTATGTTAGTGATGAAAATTCAGCGTCCGAAAATTTTGAAATGGAAAAAAAAATCTATTTATAACAAAAAAAAAAAACAAACAAACAAAAAAAACCTGCCACCTCAAGCATGACACCTGCGTGTGCGTTTTCGATGAATCAGTCGTCGCTGCAAGCAATACACAGTGAGGGAAAGGGTTGCATACCGGTGTCAGTTGCATGCTTTAATTACTCGATCGCTGAAGTGTGAACTGCCAACACCTGTTTAACTACCGCTTGCTGAGCAAAATAACGGTACTGTCGCAGGTGTGAAAAGCACGAGGCGGATTACTACTGTTCTTTTAAGATGCTATCGACGGTACGAATAACATGTGGCGGACTTTAGACTTCAGTCAAATAATCTGATCATAATTAGTAGTAGTCCCACGAACATGCGTCCGACGGACTCAGCTTTGGAAATTTTTAGGTGTCCGGACCATGATTTATGCGTCCCGGGACGCAGGATTCTGCGTCCCGGAGAACCCTGAGTCTTTTACGGAGATTGATTATGAAATATTTTTTCTATGGTCATTCTTTCCTTTCCACTGATTCAAGTAGGCCAGTTGTCAGTTTCTGATGATAAAATGTGCACAAGTACAGGCTATATGCTTAGAGGACTAAGACTGCCCAGGAAAAATATGGTTAGGTAAACTTACTGGTTAGGCATGACCATAATGGGTTGACTGGGCCTTAAAACTTCAGCTCAAATTTTTATACAAAATCAAACAAAAATCAGATTCTGCAAAATCGCACCCGCTCAATAATGCTTATTCTGAATAGTGTGAACAACAATGCATAAGAACACACATAATAATTTGGGCATAATTACGATACAAATACTCTGTCAGACAAATAATTATTCTCAAGGGATGTTTAATTAACTTTGAGTGAGATGAATATTAACACCTTGTTAAAGATATATGCCGGCCATACGGGCGTAACAAATCATAAACAGTATTTTTTCGAAGGATTTACAACGTTGACAGCGCTTAGCAACACAAAACATAGCACAGTTAGTGGAGAATAAAGCACGTTTTCTAAATATATAAGAATGTTACCATCGTTTATTGAGTGTTTCTCAAACATTCAAAAAGAAGTTGAGTAATATATTCAGCCATTACATCCGATCCCACTAATACTGAACATGTGCAGGGTATTTTTCGAGCATTATTAAACTCTTTATTTGATCATTTAATCGAATTTAATGAAAATATACCATGTAAACATGTTAAAATAAAATTTTAGCCAAAAATCATAACACAGGATAAAATGGTACTGTTTTGCATTTGGTGTATGTCCAAAAATACTGAAAAAATGCAATTTTCTCATTCTGAAGGCTAGTTATGATACATATATTCAGGGGTCAAGCTGGCTCAGAAATTTAGGGAGAAGTGACTTCTCCCTCCAGACAAAACAGGGAGAAGTTTCATAGGATGAGGGAGAAGTCAAGACTCGGTTAGCTTTACTGAAAGCATGACACTTATAGCTCTCGACTCTCTTTACCGCATTATCTTGGGAATTAACAAAAAAGGAAACAGTTTTTACTGTAGATCTGTTATTTCTTACTTCTAAACCAATTCAATGATCCACAGAAACACAGATCTTCTCCATCAAAAATCAAGATCTGATAAGCTATAAACATAATGATAAAACAAGGTGGCCACGCACTCTGGAAAACAGGGAAAATGGTGAAAAAAAATCCCCTGCAGAGAAAAATCAGGGAATTTGAAATTTTGCTGAAAATCAGGGAAAAATCAGGGAATTTCAAAAAATCTTGTCTTTGTAAGGTCAAAATATTCAAATTTTATAGCTGTTCAGATGTGTCTACTGGTGGTTTCTTTCAGCCATATGCTTAAAATACCTGCAGATCTAATCTTAAAGGTGGAGTACTTGTTAGGTGGAGTACTTGTTTGCTGTATATTCTGTTTTTTTCTTTTTCTCATTCCGAAGTGGACATTTTATTGAAAACCCAATGTCTGTCATTAAATTTTGATGCAAAAATATACATCAGATGCAATTAGAAGCCAAAACGGAATTGAGCAACTGTTGCCCTAGAGCTGGAGGTGAAGGTGTGGCTACAAGGGGAGGTTGGAGGCCATATATTTTACCAGTTTTGATTTTGACTACCATGAAAGTAAATTAGCACATGTACATCATATTTTAGATAAATTTTCATTTAATTAAGAATATTGTGACAGCATTGTGTATAAACATGTCACTTGACAGCATTTGAATCAGTATATGACTTCTAAAAGTAGGGGCCATTGCGATAATATTAAGGTTTTTAATCAGGGAAAATCAAATCAAAGCAGGGAAAAATCAGGGAATTTGATTGCTAAAAATGTGTGGCCACCCTGTAAAAAGAAATTTGTTAGCTTAAATGTCTGTCAACTTTTAAACTTAGTTTTTAGCATTTTTAATGCTGTTTCTGACCAATTTTCAGCAAGTAAATGGTTCATTTATGAAAAAACGGACACAGGCAAACAGTTTTCCTCCAAAACTTCTTTAACCACATTAGACTTTTATTCTGTGGAATTTCTGATACTTCTAACAATTTTTTTCAAAAGAATTTTACCTTTGCATGTTTGTTCAATTTTTACTGGATTTCTCCTAACAAAAAGTTTGTTTTGCACAAGTATTAGCTTTTTCAAAAGTTGCAAAAATCGAGGGCGAAGTTTTTGTCGCCCTCAGGGCTTCGCAGGACGACTTAAAACCCTCAAGGGCGACTGTTTCGCCCCAGTCGCCCTGTAGCCTGATCCATGTATATTGATCTTCATCGTGTTGCATAATGCGCATACTTTTTACTTTTGCATAAGCAATAATCATGCTAGGAAAGTAGCAACTTTGAGAATACCGAAGTGAAAAGTTGGTAACAAGTCTTCTGATAAGCAGCCAGAATGATCTCATGTCAGTTCGTGTTAAGACAAAAGATACGTATGAGCGCCGGCTGTGAATGTCTTTAACAATTACTGTTCCTCAAGTAGAATCAATCCCAGCAGTTGCAAAGTACGTGTTTTTCAAAGTCAGAAGAAAATCAAATGACTGAAATTAAAACAAAAACAATTAATATAAAGTTTACAATTCACAGTAACAGGGATCAAGCTGGCTCAGAAATTTAGGGAGAAGTGACTTCTCCCTCCAGACAAAACAGGAAGAAGTTTTATAGGATGAGGGAGAAGTCAAGACTCGGTTTACCTATCGCCTTACTGAAAGCTTGACCATTTAGGACTCTCGACTCACTTTACTGCATTGTCTGGGAATTTTTACCATATTGTCTTGGGAATTAACAAAGAAGGAAACAAATTTTACTGTAGACCTGTTCATTCTTACTTCTAAACCAATTAAATGATGCAAAGTAACACAGACATGAGTAGGGCAAATACATTATATCTGGACACATAAGTTCATTCATATCTTTTTGGAAATTGACAATTCTTTTGAGTAGATATAGCCAAAACATCAAGGTCTGTGGCTTGGTAAGTAAGCTATAAATATAATGATAATAATAAATTTGTTAAAACTAAAGTGTCTGCCAACTTCTAAACTTAGTTTTTTGCACTTTTAATGCTGTTTCTGGCCAATTTTCAGCATGTAAATGGTTCATGTATGAAAAAACGGACACCCACGAAAACTAATGACATTGATGAAAACGATCTTTTGGTCACTTAATAGGCGAACAGTTTTCCTCCAAAACTTGTTAAATCACATCAGACTTTCATTCAGTGGCATTTCTGATACATCTAACAACATTTTTCAACAGATTTTTACCTTTGCATGTTTGCTCATTTTTCACTGGATTTCTCCCAACAAAAAGTTCGTTCTGCACAAGTACTAGCTTTTTCAAAAGTTGCAAAAAACGGAGGGCGAAGTTTTTGTCGTCCTCTGGGCTTCCCAGGGCGACTTTGAGCCCTCTATGGCGACTATTTCGCCCCAGTTGCCCTGTAGCTTGATCCCTGAGTAAGCTGAATAAAAAACTCCACAGTGTCAAATTCCTTTCTGAATATCAAGGTAACAACGGATAAAATGTTCATCTCGCGGTGACTCATTCAGGCTTTTCCAAGACTGGTGTCGGAGAAAGCAATCAACACATTAAAGGACTGAAAACTGTCTAGTGGGCCAGTCTAGCTAGCTTTTATGGCCAAAATCAATAGAGTAAAATGTTTTTTTCGTAGGTCGCAGCTGATGCATCTGTTAAGACACTTTGTCAGCACCTAAGTTAGCCTGGTTTCTTTTAATAGGTTGATCCTATTTAGTCAAATGCCACAGTTATTATAGTCCACAGACTGTTGTTACAAAATAGTGAATTGAAGTTGCTGAAGAAAGCCCTTAAGCAAAAACAACAGTCATCTGAATAAGAAAGTCAGCCCTGTGAGATTAAGTTCTCTGTGTTGATTCACAAGAAGAGATGTGACTGCTGTGTTAATTTTATTATGTCTCCCCCCTTGAGAATGGGAGACATACTGTTTTTCCCCTGGGCATTTGTCTGTCTGTATGTCACACTTGTGTCCCCTCTAGAACATGAAAACCGTTCAAGCTGTCTTCATGAAACTTCATATAAATATCAATCAACATTAGACGATGTGCAGAGCGCATGAACCATAACTCTTGCATTTGTACTTTGTGAGTTTTCCCTTGGACTGTGTGACAAAACCATGTCCGCTCTATCAGCAGGGGTCAGGTTACAGGGCAACTGGGGCGAAATAGTTGCCCTTGAGGGCTCTAAGTTGCCTTGGGAAGCCCTGAGGGCAACAAATACTTCGCCCTCAATTTTTGCAACTTTTGAAAAAGCTAATACTTGTGCAAAACAAACTTTTTGTCAGGAGAAATCCAGTTAAAATTGAACAAACATGCAAAGGTAAAATTCTTTTGAAAAAAATTGTTAGAAGTATCAGAAATGCCACAGAATAAAAGTCTAATGTGGTTAAACAAGTTTTGGAGGAAATCTGTTTGCCTATTAAGTGACCAAAAGATCATTTTCGTCAATGTCATTAGTTTTCGTGGGTGTCCGTTTTTTCATAAATGAACCATTTATACAGTACAGCTCAGGTGGTTTTTCAAAATCCCCCCAGAGCCGGTGGGGAGTGGATTCGGGTGGAAAGGATTAAATTTTAGTATCCCACTGTGGTTTTACCCGGGCCGGTGGATCCGCTGCATTCCCGTGGTAAAAATCGCCTGATAAAATTACTTTCGAACAGGTAAAATTCGATGCAATTTTGACAGGCAATTGAAACAGCCGCGGGGGCCACGCGGTGTTTCACGATGAAGTGAGAAAGCTGTTTCCGAAAGGGGCGTGGCTAAAGCCAGTCGTACTTTTTCGGCATGCATGGTTAAATAGGACCAAACTGCCGACCTGATCAAATCAGTCTTTTCAACTCATTGTGTGACAGCAATTAACGAATTTCGATTGTAAGCATTCCCATTCACCATGAGCGTACAGAATTGTTGGTATATACGTACACAAAACGTACCGCAAATTCGGTGCATAAACTGCAATATTCGTACGTCCTGCTTGAGTCAGTTTTCACTAATCAGCATCTTTTTAGCTCACCTGAGCAAAAGCTCAGGGTGAGCTATTGTCATCACCCTATGTCTGTCGTTCGTCGTCCGTCGTCTGTCGTTCGTCGTCAACAATTAGTTTGTTAACACTCTAGAGGTCACAGTTTTGACCCAATCTTGATGAAACTTGGTCAGAATGTTTGCCTCTATGAAGTCTAGGCCAAGTTCGATACTGAGTTACTTGGGGTCAAAAACTAGGTCACCAGGTCAAATCAAAGGAAAAACTTGTTAACACTCTAGAGGTCATAGTTTTGACCCAATCTTGATGAAACTTGCTCAAAATGTTTGCCTCTATTAAATCTAGGTCAAGTTCGAAACTGGGTCACCTGGGAACAAAAACTAGGTCACCAGGCCAGATCAGCAGAAAACCTTGTTAACACTCTAGCGGTCACATTTTTGAAGCAATCATCATGAATCTTGCTCAAAATGTTTGTCTTGATGATTTCTAGGTCGTTCGAAACTGGGACACTTGGGGTCAAAAAATAGGTCACCGGGCCAAATCAGCAGAAAACCTTGTTAACACTCTAGCGGTCACATTTTTGAAGCAATAATCATGAATCTTGCTCAATATGTTTGTCTTGATGATTTCTAGGTCAAGTTCGAAACTGGGTCACTTGGGGTCAAAAAATAGGTCACCGGGCCAAATCAGCAGAAAACCTTGTTAACACTCTAGCAGTCACAGTTTTGAAGCAATCATCATTAATCTTGCTCAAAATGTTTGTCTTGATGACCTCTAGGTCAAGTTTGAAACTGGGTCACTTGGAGTAAAAAACTAGGTCACCGGGCCAAATCAGCAGAAAACCATGTTAACACTCTAGCGGTCACATTTTTGAAGCAATCATCATGAATCTTGCTCAAAATGTTTGTCTTGATGATTTCTAGGTCAAGTTGGAAACTGGGTCACTTGGAGTCAAAAACTAGGTCACTGGGCCAAATCAGCAGAAAACCTTGTTAACACTCTAGCAGTCACATTTTTGAAGCAATCATCATGAATCTGGCTCAAAATATTTGTCTTGATGAGTTCTAGGATGTGTTTGAAACTAGGTTACCTGGGGTCAAAAACTAGGTCACCGGGCCAAATCAGCAGAAAACCTTGTTAACACTCTAGCGGTCATATTTTTGAAGCAATCATCATGAATATGGCTCAAAATGTTTGTCTTGATGATTTCTAGGTCAAGTTTGAAACTGGGTCACCTGGGGTCAAAAACTAGGTCACCTGGCCAAATCAGCAGAAAACCTTGTTAACACTCTAGCGGTCACATTTTTGAAGCAATCATATGAATCTTGCTCAGAATGTTTGTCTTGATGATTTCTAGGTCAAGTTCGATTTCTAGGTCAATGTACTTAGTACATGCATACATATTAGCATGGCCTCTTGAGTGCAGTCATCCATATTTGACTTTGACCTTTATTTCACAGTCCATTAGACATGCTACATTGTCTTACTTGTTAATATAATCATTTTGAACTTTGATTAGAATGTTTGCCTTGATCAGTTCTAGATCAGGCTCTCAAATTGCTATGTTGCTCAGGTGAGCGTTACAGGGCCATCATGGCCCTCTTGTTGAATATTAATAAAGCATCGAAACACTGCGATTGCCGACGGACAATAACGAATCCGTATGGCCAATGCATAGAAAAGGATAAGTTTTCCTAATTGCCACTCCGATCCCCCAAAATTAGGTTTATTCCCTTGTTCTCTTGAAATATTAACCAATGCTGCCCTGTTCCTTGAAATATATTTGGGTGCTCCCTTGGTCCATAGAAAACCCCGGTAGCCCCTTTCACTGTTCGAGCAGGTAGCATGGGCCGCAGCAAAGCTCCATATGAAAAAGTACCAGATTCTGTGGCTTAGTTTGGTCAGGCCAACAAGTGGGCACGGCATGGTCATTTTTACTTCATGTACCGTAAAAAACAAAACAAACACTCAAAAATCACTAAGAGAATCAAACATCTGCCCCGAATCCACAAATTATGTATTTATGTTTGGTATTCCTGTAACTGCCTTTTCCCATGCAACAACCGCATGCGCTCAGTATAAATGACGTACTGTGGTAAAAGACCGGGAAATTCTCACTTGCGTGCAGCAACCGCACGTGTCAATATAAATTTACTTAAAGGGGCGCTTCTGCTATTAAAGAGACATTGAATCAATGAGACAGCCCAAGCAAAAATGGTGTCTGTCATACAAAAAACACACGTAACGAACAAGAGGCCACAGAAGTTAATAACAATTCAAATGAGTGAGTGAGTTTTTTAACGTCCCAATAATAGCTAGTTCATATGGAGGTGTGGACCTTGGTTTAAAGTCCCATATGAAAGAAGCCTGGGATCGAACTCATGACCCTTGGGTGACAAGGCGCGCAGCTTTACCACTACACCACCGAGGCACCCTTTCCCAATATTTCAATCTGTTAAATATCTAATAAAAGGGCTGCAGACATTTCACCATGCCCTACCACTGCACTTACATCAAACAAGTACCATAACTTTGTTAATAAATTAATTAAGTTTCAAAAAAATATTGCAAACAGTTTTCAAGTTACAGAGCGGACACAAATATATTACAGAAATCACTAAAATGGTTTAGGTGTTCAAAGGGCCATAACCCCAAAAGTAGGCTCTATGGTCAAAGTATATGAAAGAAAAGAAGGGCAGTTGTCAGTTTCTGCTGTAATAGCTTATGAATAAGCCCGCCCAGAAAAGTATGCGGGCTCGATGAATAGTATTGACTGGGCAGTTTAACTCCAGTTCAAACAAAAATTACGTCGGTACAAAGTTCTCATGTCTGAAGTATGATTTACAATATACGAACTTTGAACCGGATAAAACCTACAATACTGCAATATACGTGTGACCAGCAAAGACTCAGGTTAGTCTGTGCATCGACCCACAAGATAAAACAAGCTTCTTGCATACTGTGGGTGGTTGGGTGGTGCGAAGGTGTCATGTATCTTTTGTCACCCGGGGCGTCCAGCTGATATTGGCTTATAGTTGGGAAAGGCCTGCTATCCTTGTAGCAGGTAAGGGTAGGGAGGTGATGTTTTTATTTCTTCTGTTTCTTCACTTTCATTCCTGTTTCTCTTTCTTCCCTGTCCCTCCCTTTCATCTCTTCTGCTATCTCTTCTGTCTATTTTCTCCCTTTCTCTGGGAGATGACACAAAATGACCCACAAGGGTTGACATGTCGTTAAACCCCAACTCAATCAATCAAATACATCTTGCATACTGTACGATCAGTGGAGGGTCTGAATAGAATGTGCTGTTGCAGTCTCACTGTTTATTCCGCTTTGGACAGCCCGGCTATCGATGGTAAATTCGATCAGCGAATGCTCTTATCAGAATGCAGGCGCGTACTGACCCGAGTCTTCGCTCGTCGCACAAGATGTTTTGTTACACCCAGTAATCATAGGAGGTACCTACGATTAGCGAAGGCTCTGATCAGACTACTGAGATCTGCTGATGTGCAGTCTCAGAGTGTGCAGAGTCTGTGCAGGCTGATTCGTCTCTTCATACAAGTTTTACTGTAGGTTTTGCCATGCACAGACTCATGCGCGAGTTGTTCGTGCAAACCTTAACGATAAGCACATTGGGTACAATTTTCAGCAGATGACATTTTGAAATATTTTTCTCATTCTTCCAAGAGAACATTATTTGCACTTCATGCAAATTGTCTCCACTGCATGAAACGTCAAAAATCCTGTTTTCTTGGTAATGAAAAGAAAAAAAGAAAACGAATTCAATCTGTCATCTGCTGAATTAGCCCAGAAGACGCTTTCCCGCCGATGCGCTAGGTTTATACAATGCATCTCTTTTACTCGTTAAATAAATTACGGTCTTGGTTTTGCATATCGCATATTGAAGCCACAAAAACAGAACACTTTACATGGAAACGAAAGTTCTGAAGATTGTTGTATAAGCCAATAAATATAATGTTATTAATGTATTATACTGTAAGAGAGTAACGTAACACAGTATTCATTTGTACCCTGATAAATGCTGGGTAAAGTACTCACACTGCAGGTTTTACTGATTTAAGGGAGCTAACTGTAACTGACTTAAAAGGGAGTTAATTGCTTTACGCGTCTGATCTGTTCGAAATGGAATGTTTGTTTGTTTGTTTGTGTTGAGGTTTTTCGGCCCAGTCAACCCATTGGGGTCATGTCTAGCGCGGTCAGTTTACCTAACCACACGTTTACTGGGCAAGCTTAGTCCTCTAAGCGGTTAACCAGTATTGTGCACATTCTTTCGCCAGAAACTGACAATTGCCCTTCTTGAATTAGCGGAAGGGAGAGAATGACCATAGACAATATTTCATGATCAATCTCCACAAAAGAATGTTGCCGACCTCGGTGGGGGTTGAACCCGTGACCTCCTGGTATCCAGTCGGACGGCGCATCTTACTGCGAAATGGAATTGGGAAGAGCATTTTTGATGAATCGCGCCAATACAGAGGGGAGCATGCTTATACAATAAGTGGTTAACTAGTACACTGAACTCCCTTCCGCCAGAAACTTGTAACTGCCAATATTGAAGCAGTGGAAGGAGCGAATGACCTGAGCAAATACATGTGTTTCATGATAAATCACTCAATCTGTGAGGATCGAATGTACGATCCTGACCATCGGAGATTAATGCTTCCGCCTACGTGGCATTACTCGTATTTTTTTTTTTTCGGGACGATGCTCGTTGTCTCCAAATAAAAGCCTCTAAGATAGCAGAAGCGCCCCTTTAAGTACCCGGGTACAAGGTAAGAAATAAACAAACAGAAATACTGTTATTTTTTATTTCTTGTTTTATTCATTAATTCTTTTTTTTTTTTTTTTTTTTTTCTGGTTTTTGTTTTCAATCTCTAGGTAGAAATATTTCTGTATTTATTCAGCGGCAACTCAGCCAAATGATGCGTAAGCAAAATAAAGGTTCCGATTTCCTCCCCATGCAAACTCGGAAAAATTCGGAGCTGTCAATCATTCTGACGTCACTAATCTTCCATTGCGAGCTCGCCATGATAAACTTTTGCCCACCGCAGAGTTCTATAGGTAAGTGGGTCGTTTTGCGGAGGGAACTCGGCGGAAACGCGGTGGGAATTGGAGTAGGGTATCAGGAAGATCCGCGGTGGGCTAAAAAATCAACCCCACCGGTTCGGGGGGGGGGGGGGGGACGGTTGAAAAACCACCTGAGCTGTACTGTATGCTGAAAATTGGTCAGAAACAGCATTTAAAAAGCTAAAAACTAAGTTTAAAAATTGACAGACATTTAAGCTAACAATTTTCTTTTTATCATTATGTTTATAGCTTATCAGATCTTGATGTTTTGACTGAGAAGATCAATTTCCAAAAAGATATGGGTGCAGATATGATGCATTTGCCCTACTCACATCTGTGTTTCTGTGGATCATTGAATTGGTTTAGAAGCAAGAATTAACAGATCTACAGTAAAATTTGTTTCCTTTTTAGCCCACCTGAGCTCTGCTCAGGATGAGCTATTGTGATCACTTTTAGTCCGTGCGTCCGTTAACATTTTCAAACGACTTCTCCTCTGAAGCCGCTAAGCCAATTTTGCTCAATTTTCATATGGAGCCTCCTTAGGGTGGGGGAAAGAAAAATTGCTAAAATGGTCGTGGTCCGTTGACCAAGATGGCCGCCACGCCCATATATGGTAAAAACCTTTAAAAATCTTCTTCTCCAGAACTGAGAATGCCTTGGGGCTGAACCTTTGCATCTGGGACAGGAGGTCTTCCAAAATTGCTAAAAGAATTAGCGTACGTTGACGTTTGACCTTTTTACGGCAAGGTCAGGTTTGCTTCCCTATGCATTTGTATGGGAAAAACCTTTAAAAATCTTCTTCTCCAAAACGGAGCATGCCTTATGGCTGAATCTTTGCATATATCATCGGGAACGGGAGGGCTACCAAAATTGCTAAAATAATGGTCGTACATTGACATTTGACCTTTTTACGGTAAGGTCAGTTTTGCTTCCTTATGCATTCGTATGGGAAAAATGTTCAGAATTTCAAACAATTTCTCCTCTGGAGCCTCTGGGCCAATTTTGCTCAAATTCCATATGGAGCCTCCTTAGATAGGGGGAACAAAAGATTGCTAAAATGCAGGGTTCGCGTTACCGATCGCCATTGTCCCCATTTGCGCAGAAAAATCAAGTTTGGCACAAAAAATCATAAATTGGCGAAAACAAGTGGCGAAAAAAATATCACCTGAATTACCCGCTACTGAGTCCTATAATTGTCGCGCATGTCTGTCGCACCTTCCTTGATTGTATAATTTGCCAATTAACAACTCAATTATCGATCAGAAAACGGTAGCTGATTAAATTAACCTGAATTTGATGAAAGCGATATAAGGTCACGTGCCGTGATGCGCAGTTTGACAGTAGCACCACCCACTTTCCACGCCTTTCGTCCTAAATATTCATGACGCTCTGCCGAAACTACCAATCAGGAATTAATGTCAGAGTCGCATTGCCTACATCACGAAAATTTACCCAGAATGTAATTACTTGGAACCCTATGTCAAACACAAAGATGGAAAACAAATTGATTACACGAGAAATGATTATTGTCATTAATCGGTTCGGCTTATTCAAGCGGTAAGTACACTTTGACAGTGCTGATTTTAATTAAGCATGTTTCGGTACCTTCTTATGAGCCTTAATTTTATTTGGCGATCAACGAACGTCGTCCCGAAAAAATACACAAAAAAAAACATGAATAATGCCTCAGAGGCGGACACATTAGTCTCCAATGGTCCGGATCGCGCATTTGATCCCCACTGATTGTAGCGATTTATTATGAAACACATAAATTGCTACGGTCATTAGCTCCTTCCACTGCTTCAAGACTGGCAGTTACAAGTTTCTTGCGGAAGGGTGTTCAATGTACTGGTTAACCGCTTATTGTATAAGCATGCCCCCTCTTTTTTATTGGCGCGATTCATAAAAAAATGCTGTTCCCCATTCCATTTCGCATAGACCAGACTCGTAAAGCAATTGCAGTAAACTCCCTTTTAAGTCAGTTGCAGTTAGCTCCCTTAAAACAGTAAAACCTGCTGTGTTAGAAACTTACCCCTCATTTATCAGGGTACAAATGAATATTGTTAAGTTATTCTCTTAAAGTATAATACATTAATAACATTATATTTACTGGCTTATACAGCAATGTTTAGAACTTTCGTTTCCATGTAAAGTGTTCCATTTTTGTGTCCAACATTCGATATGCAAAAGAAAGACTTATTATTAATTCATGACATTGTAATTAATTAATTACAGCAGAAGTTTTAAAAATCAGTGCAAGAATTAATTTCAAGTCCCCCACACATTTCACATAATACTGACTCTTGAATCTATTGCTGCAATTAAAGGAATCAGTAAATGAACACCTTTTTTCTGACAAGATAATTCTTAGGCGAAAAATTGCCAAAATTTGGCTAAAAATCTGGCTCAAAGTTAAAGAAAATGGCACACAAAAAAATCAAATTGGCGAAAATGGTGGCGAAAGAAAAAGAAATCATAGTGCGAACCCTGAAATGGTCACGGTACGTTGACCAAGATGTCCGCCATGCCCATATATGGTAAAAACCTTTAAAAATCTTCTTCTCTAGAACATTTGACCTGTTTACGGCAAGGTCAAGTTTGCTTCCTTATGCATTTGTATGGGAAAAAATATATAAAAATCTTATTCTCCAAAACAGAGGATGGCTTGTGGCTGAATCTTTGCATATATCATCTGGAATGGGCGGTCTACCAAGGTTGTTAAATAATGATCATACATTGACATTTGACCTTTTTACGGCAAGGTCAAGTTTGCTTCCTTATGCATTTGTATGGGAAAAAACATTTAAAAATCTTATTCTCCAAAACCGAGAATGCCTTGTGACTGAATCTTTGCATATATCATCTGGAACACCGGTCTACCAAAGTTGCTAAAATAATTGTCATACATTGACATTTAACCTTTTTACGGTGAGGTCAAGTTTGCTTCTGTATGCATTTGTATGGGCCCCATACATTTGTATGGAAAAAATGTTGGTAATTTCAAATGGCTTTTCCTCTGAAGCCTCCGGGCCAGTGTTGCTCAAATTTCATGCGGATCCTCCGTGGGCAAGAGAATGAAAGATTGCTAAAATGGGTATGGTCCATTGATCAAAATGGCTGCTATGCCCATATATGGTAAAAACCTTTAAAAAATCTTCTCCATAATCAAATAAGCCCTAATCTTTGCACAAATTATGGGGGACAGGAGATCTACCAAAATTGCTAAAATGATGGTTCTATGTTGACATTTGACCTTTTTACCTCCAAGGTCAAATTTGCTTCCCCATTTGTATGGGCCATATACATTTATATTGAAAGTATCGAAATGACTTGTAGATCAACAGTAGTTAAAATTGTTCTGATTGGAAATCTAAGATGGCCATCATCTGGTATATATTTATAATATTTCCCTGCCACTGTGCTGTTTACATGTATAAAATCATGATTCTTCAGAAACCACTTAGCCAATTTCCACCAAATTTCACATTGATTCTTCTGTTGAAATGTGATTGATAGTTTATTCAAATGATCATGCTCCATTGACTGTCAGGCCCATATATTCTTCTTCAAAACTAAGAACTGCTCAAATGATGATATTTTCATTAGTTGCGATGATAGGATTGGAAAAAAGTTGCATAATATCTGCATGTCTGCAGTGGCTATGTCACTCAGGTGAGCAAACCGTGGCCAGTGGGCCTCTTGTTTGTTAATTCCCAAGACAATGCAGTAAAGCGAGTCAAGAGTCCTTAAGTGTCATGCTTTCAGTAAGGTGATAGGTTAACTGAATCTTGACTTCTCACTCATCCTATAAAACTTCTCCCTGTTTTGTCTGGAGGGAGAAGTTACTGCTCCCTAAATTTCTGAGTCAGCTTGACCCCTGATCAGGGTTCATTTCAGAACAAAAATTTTGACGCAAAAACGGGAGAAAATTAAATAAGGCGCAAATAAAATTACATGGCGGGCCTTTAAAACGCAAAAAAAAATTATTTGCCACAGCAGAATAACTGTTCCGCAGTCGTGACTAAATTGTTTTATAAGGCCTGCTTGTTTTACTGGGTTGCGTTCCTTGACGTCAGCAAATGAAGCATTTTTTGTAACACGCATTTCCATTGGTCACTTTCAGCAGCCTGGACCAATTAAAACTGTGTTCGCTCTGGGCTGTTTGGTTATGCAGACGTTCGGAGAAATTCGGTTTCTATCATTTCTATGCATTAAAATGTCTGAAAGAAGCTAGAAGTCAGCTCTGGACAGCAGAAAATTCTAATTTTTTTTTGGTCAGCAAACAAGAATCGAGAATGACGACAAATGTCCGTTCATGACTGGCTTTCACCTAAGTAACCACAGTACTCAATTAACATATGATTATGAAAAAGAGCGCTGGTGGCATCTTGATTCAGCTGACCATAGGGATCCTGTACAAGAGTTAGCTTTTCTAAAAGATTTTCAAAAATTGCTGTCAGGAAAAGATGAGGTGTAAAAAACTTATATGATAGCTGTATACTAGTTTGTGAAAGAGGAGCTACCTGTATCTAAGTTTTCTAGACTAATAATGCTTCTTAAACTGTCTAAATGCCCTGATATTGAAAGTATGTATGTTAGTGAAAATGCAACATACTTCCTGGCTGACACACATGGGCCCAATCTAAAATCTAAAAAGCCCTCTTTAAAAACAGGTGGGGGCCAAAGGTCCAGTTGGACTAAAATCTGAAATGAACCCTGCTCTATAACTTGAAAACCATTCAAGTTATCTTCACGAAACTTCATATAAATATCAATAGACATTAGACGGTGTGCAGCGCGCAAGAACGATAACTTATATTTATACTTGTTGTTATTTCCCTTGGAATCTGTCACAAAATTGTGTCCACTCTATAACTTGATAACTGTTCAAGCCGTCTTCATGAAACTTCATATAAATACCAATCAACATTAGATGATGTGCAGAGCGCAAGAATCATAACTCTTGCATTTAATACTTTCTGAGTTATTTCCCTTGGAACTTTGTCTCACAAAATTGTGTGCTCTGTAATTTGAAACCTGTTCAAGATACCTTCAAGAAACTTGATGTAAATATCAATCAACATTAGACGATGTGCGGAGTGCAAGAACCATAACTCTTGCATTTATGTTTTTATACGCCCATTTGAAAAACGGGACTTATTAGGTTATGGAGTTTGGCATCTGTCCGTCCCTAAACCTTTTCGTTTCCGGCTAACTCCTCCTACAGTTTACATCCGATCAAGCTGAAACTTGGTATATAGTTAGACCATGATGTGGAGCAGCGCATATTATTTCAAGGTTACAGTTTACATCCAATCAAGTTGAAACTTGATTTGTAGTTAGACCATGATGTGGAGCAGTGCATGCATATTGTTTTGGGGTTACAGTCCACCAAATGTTTGCAGTTATGCCCCTTAGAAAATTTCTGTAAACTTTTCATTTCTGGTTAACTCCTACATTTGACATTCGATCAAGCTGAAACTTCATATATAGTTGGACCATGATGTGGAGCAGGGCATGTTGTTTCAAGGTTACAGTCAACCAAATATTAGCAGAGTAATGCCCCTTTGAAAATTTCTGTAAACTTTTCATTTCTGGCTAACTCCTCCTACAGTTTACATCCGATCAAGTTGAAACTTGATTTGTAGTTAGACCATGATGTGGAGCAGTGCATATTATTTCATGGTTACAGTCCACCAAATATTAGCAATATTTGAAAATTTCTATTTTTCGTTTCTGGCTAAATCCTCCTATAGTTTACATCCGATCAAGCCGAAACTTCATAACTAGTTACACGATAATGTGGAGCAGCACATATTTTTTCAAGGTTACAGTGCACCAAATATTTGCAGTTATACCCCTTTGAAAATTTCTGTAAACTTCCGTTTCCAGCTAACTCCTCCTACAGTTTACATCCAATCAAGCTGAAACTTTTTAATTAGACCATGATGTGGAGCAGCGCATTTTATTTCAAGGTTACAGTCCACCAAATTTTAGCAGAGTTAAACCCCTTTGAAAATTTCAATTAATATTTCGTTTCCGGCTAAATCCTACAGTTTACATCCGATCAAGCTGAAACTTCATAAATAGTTACAGGATGATGTGGAGCAACGCATATTATTTCGAGGTTACAGTGCACCAAATATTTGCAGAGTTATACCCCTTTGAAAGTTTTTGTATTGTTTAGAGGTAATAGTGTGCAAATTTTATTTTGTAATAGGTATATGTTTTGCAAATAACTAAAGTTATGGCCATATGGTCAAATTATTTATTTTTATTTTTTTAACATCTAAATGTTGCCATAATAAAATCTTTATAAATACATTAATTAAATGATACTGAATTAAGAAGCTTGACTAATATCAAAACGTACAAACATAATTCTTTTTGATTTTTTTTTTTTTTTTAGTACTCTTCTGAGTTGGGCTCCCTTGAAGAACAAAAATAAATTCGGTATAAAACAAGTTAAAGGTTTACAAAAAAATTTCTTGCAGCATTTTTTTTTTTTTTTTTTTTTTTTTGGTTGTTTCTGTTTTGTTATTGTTTGGTTCGATATTGAAGTACAGTGTAGCTCCAATACATCGCGGTATTAGGTATTATGACAAACAATCCACTCCCCCATTTAGTGTCAGTCAGCGCACACGTTGATTGTAACTGGCAAACAATAAATTATACCCCCGTTATTGTCATAATCATTATCGTCATTGAGTACATAGATATACTCAATGCTCAATCAGTCAATGATGCCCACAAACTAATTTTGCTCAACAAGTGAAAACGGTCCACCTCCTTTTCAACACCAGCAAATTTTACAAGACAGTAGTCTTACGATGTTTCTGTCCTACATACACAGATCTTAGTCCGCTTATTTTACACTTCTGTAGATACAAATATTTCAGAAGAAAACAACTGCGTCAAAAAAAAACAAAACAAAAACAAACAAATAAACTTAAATAAAAAGAAATTAACTTTGATAAACAACTTTTTTTTTTAGTTTTTTTTTGCGCCCTCATAAGCAAAGGGAAGCAACTCGAGTTATCTTAGCACAATTGAGTAACTTCCCTTCGCCGTTTTAGGGAACCAGAGTATCCAAAATGGCGTCCTAAATTGTCAGTCCAATGATTTCTTGTTTTCAAATGTAGATTATCAGCTGGTTTCGATTGGAATTACTTGTTAGACATACCATTGTAAATTATTCCATTGAGCAATTCTAATCCAATTTTAATTAGGAAATATGGTGACAACATGATTGAATGCCATTTATCCGTGATGTCTCAGCAAACTACCACGGCGACAAACCGAGCGAGTGTTATGCACGCCGTTATACATGCATGGTACATATCGGGACTTATATCACACTCCGTTTATATCGCGATAGCGGACTCTGGACCCTGAGGACCGCGATATATTGGAGCTACACTGTATTCTTGAAAGGGCCGTAAAACCCAAATCAAAAAAAAAAAAAGTCATATTTTTGAAGAAATCATCATGCAACTGTTTGTCTTTTAGATTGCTAGGTCAAAAACTCGGTCACTGTGCCAAATCAAAGAAAAACCTTGTTAACATTCTAAAGGTAAAATTTTTGAAGTGATCATCATGCTCAAAAAGTTTGTCTTGATGATGTCTAGGTCAGGCTTAGAACTGGGTCACCTGTATTTCATGGTCAAGTGACTTTCTTAAGTTTTGCTGTTTAAGACAGTTTCTCAGTACATATATTAGTCGGCCTCGGTGGCTCAGTTGGATGCGCCGTCCGACTGGAGACCAGGAGGTCGCGGGTTCAACCCCCGCCGAGGTCGGCAACATTCTTTCGTGGAGATTGATCATGAAATATTTTCTACGGTCATTCTCTCCCTTCCGCTGATTCAAGAGGGGCAGTTGTCAGTTTCTGGCGAAAGAATGTGCACAATACTGGTTAACCGCTTAGAGGACTAAGCCTGCCCATTAAACGTGTGGTTAGGTAAACTGACTGCGCTCGACATGACCCCATTGGGTTGACTGGGCCGTAAAACCTCAACGCAAACAAACTCAGTACATATTGGTCCCACAGCAGTGATACTTGGCAATTGCATACATGTACGTCTTAGTATGTGCTCTTGAATGGACTAATCCATATTTGACCTTGACCTATATTTCAAGCTCCACTGATTTTGTTAAGTTTTTTTTTTTTTTTATTTAGGTCACTTTCTCAGTAACTATTGTTCCTACTGCTAGTGATACTAAGCACATGCCCCTGAGGGGTCGGCAACATTCTTTCATGGAGATTGATCATGAAGTATTTTCTGTGGTCATTCTCTCCCTTGCGATGATTTAAAGAGGGCAGTTGTCTGGAGAATGAATGTGCACAATACTCATTACTGGTTAACCACTTAGAGGACTAAGCCTGCACAATACTCATTACTGGTTAAGCACTTAGAGGACTAAGCCTGTTCAAAAAAGTTTGGTTAGGTAAACTGAGCCCATTAGGTTGACTAGGCCATAAAACCTCAACACAAACAAAACTTAGCACGTGCATACATCTCAGCATGGCCTCTTGAGTGCAATCATACATTAGAAGATCAGCCACTTTGTATAAGCTGTAATGAACCTTTTACGGTGAAGTACTTTCTGCTTTGAATTCTCTCATGTGCGACGTCAGTTTTTCCAAACAAATGACCGGAGATGCTTATTTGAAGATTTAACAGCTGAAAACACGTTTTTATAACACATCAATCTTTTAACAAAATACATGTATAAATGTTTTAATTTTTAAATTCATTCAAGTTTTACATTTTTATGCGTATATGACTTAAGTCACTTAATATTATAGCCGTTCCATTATAAAACCAAGTTAGTACACCATTCAGTTATATCGCAAATGATGCATCTTTAAACCTGAACTCATCATCATCGACCATATTTGACCTTAACCTGTATTTCAGGATCCATTAGGTATGCTATATTGTCTTGTTAATATCGGCGCAATGGCTCAGTGGTAGAGTGTCCACTTTGTGACACGGAGGGTGTGAGTTCGATCCCCGGCCGGGTCATACCAAAGACTTTAAAAATGGTACTAGCTGCTCTTTCGCTTGGCGCTCAGCATTATGAAAGTAGAGCTAGAGTTGGTCAGCTCAGTTTCAGTATAATATGACTGGGTGGAATATAATGTCAAAGTGTCTGGGGCATGATATTTCAGTGAGGCAGCACTCTAAAAGTGAGCATTGAGCTCCCTGCCAGATCCAGACACCATGACTAAATGATTGTTGAAAGTGACATTAAGCCCAAATAAAACAAACAAACATACTTGCTAATATAATCATCAGGACTCTTGGTCAGAATGTTTGCTTTATCATTACTAGTTCAGGTTCTCTATAGTACATGCATGTAGGTGAGCGTTACAGGACCATCATGTTCCATTTGTTTATAAGCTCACCTGGAGCAAAGGATCCAGGTCAGCTTATGCAGTGGCCTGTTGTCTGTCATCTGTCCATCAGTCAGTCCATCGTTAGCTTTTCACATTTTCGACATCTCCAGAATCGCAGGTCCGAATGAGCTGAAACTTGATGGGAGGCATTGTGGCTACATGGAGATTCAGAATTGCTAAAATTATTCCGTTCTGATATCCAATATGACTGTAATGGCGGTCATCTTGAAATTCTTCAAATGACATTGCCTGGCAAACCATAAGTGGGATTGAGCCAAAACTCCATGGGAAGCATCGGAGGGACACAGAGATTCAGAATTGCTAAATTGTTCTGTTTGATATCCATGATGGCCACCATGGAGGCAGTCTTGAAAGTCTTCAAACGCTGTCTCCCAAACCAAAAGTCAGATTGAGCTGAAACTTGAGAGGAGGTATTGGAAAGACATAGAGATTCAGAATTGCTAAAATCATTCCTTTCAATATTTAAGATGGCCGCCACAGCCATCTTGAAATTCTTGAAATGACGGATGAGTTGCATAAGGCGAGCGTTACAGAGCGCTTTGTAGCGCTTCGCTATGCAATGATACGTTACCAAAAAGCGCTTCGTGGCACTTCGTAACTGTGTTTGGAGCTGACTCGCTGTCCGAAACAGAACGTTGCATAGCAACCAGACAAAACAAATGGCGGCGCCCGACGTAGTCAGTGCCCATTTTAACAAACTAAATGTTTTTTGTCCCCTCTTCAAAGAAAAGTGGAGGGACACTGTTTTTGGTTTTCCGTGGTGCGTGGCGCGTGGCGCGTGGTGCGTGGTTCCGTGTTTTTAGTGGGTACTTTGTCCCCTTAACTCCTCCCACAGTTTTTGTCCAATCCTTTTGAAACTTTACAGGTGTTTTAAGGATGGTATGAAGATATGCATGTGGTTTTTTCAGAATCCTGAAATAATTTTTTATCACTTTTTCTGCATTTATAACTTAGACATTTTTTGAGTTCTAATATTACAGAAGTCTATAGGGAGTAGGTACCTTGTCCCCTTAACTCCTCCCACAGTTTTTGGCCGATCGTTTTGAAACTTTACATGGGCTTTTAGGATGGCCTGAAGATATGCATGTGGTTTTTTCAGAATCCTGAAATAATTTTTTATCACTTTTTCCGCATTTTTAACTTAGACATTTTTTGAGTTCTAATACTACAGAAGTGTATAGGGAGTAGGTACCTTGTCCCCTTAACTCCTCCCACAGTTTTTGGCCGATCCTTTTGAAACTTTACATGGGCTTTTTAGGATGGCCTGAAGATATGCATGTGGTTTTTTCAGAATCCTGAAATAATTTTTTATTACTTTTTCCGCATTTTTAACTTAGACTTTTTTTGAGTTCTAATACTACAGAAGTCTATAGGGAGTAGGTACCTTGTCCCCTTAACTCCTCCCACAGTTTTTGGCCGATTCTTTTGAAACTTTACAGGTGTTTTAAGGATAGCCTGAAGATATGCATGTGGTTTTTTCAGAATCCTGAAATAATTTTTTATTACTTTTTCCGCATTTTTAACGTAGTCATTTTTCGATTTCTAATACTACAGAAGTGTATAGGGAGTAGGTACCTTGTCCCCTTAACTCCTCCCACAGTTTTTGGCCGATCCTTTTGAAACTTTACATGGGCTTTCAGGATGGCCTGAAGATATGCATGTGGTTTTTTCAGAATCCTGAAATAATTTTTTATTACTTTTCCCGCATTTTTTTCTTAGACATTTTTTGAGTTCTAATACTACAGGAGTATATAGGGAGCAGGTACCTTGTCCCCTTAACTCCTCCCACAGTTTTTGGCCGATCCTTTTGAAACTGTACAGGTGCTTTAAGGATGGTCTGAAGATATGCATGTGGTTTATTCAGAATCCTGAAATTATTTTTTATCACTTTTTACACGTTTTGAACTTAGACATTTTTTGAGTTCTAATTTTACAGAAGTCTATAGGGAGTAGGTACCTTGTCCCCTTAACTCCTCCCACAGTTTTTGGCCGATCCTTTTGAAACTTTACCTGGGCTTTTAGGATGGCCTGAAAATATGCAGGCCTGAAATATTTTTTTATTACTTTTTCTGCATTTTTAACTTAGACATTTTTTGAGTTCTAATATTGCAGAAGTATATAGGGTGCAGGCACCTTGTCCCCTTTACTCCTCCCACAGTTTTTGTCCGATCCTTTTGAAACTTTACAAGGGCTTTTAGGATGGCCTGAAGATATGCATGTGGTTTTTTTCAGAATCCTGAAATAATTTTTTACCACTTTTTCTGCATTTTTAACTTAGACATTTTTTTAGTTCTAATACTACAGAAGCGTATAGGGAGTAGGTACCTTGACCCCATAACTCCTACCACAGTTTTAAGCCGATCCTTTGAAACTTTACAGGTGCTTTAAGGATGGTCTGAAGATATGCATGTGGTTTTTTTCAGAATCTTGAAATTATTTTTTATCACTGGTTTCCTGCTTCAATACTTAGGTATTTGATACAGGACCAGTGGTCCTCTGGTTAACTTTACCATTTTTAACACCTCAAATAAAAATTAGGCGGGGGACATAAATTCCCCATGGAATTTGCTTGTTGTTTTTATTTTCTGTTCTTGGACGAAGTGGATTGTGCATAAATGACCACAGAACACAAAACCAATCACTGAAGCGAGAAATTCCCAGTTAGAAAATCGTGTCATTTTGGCAGCCATTTTAGAAAGCGCTCCCAACAAACGAACCGTTGCATAGCAAGAACAAATCGCTACAGAGCGCTACATGAAAGCGCTTTCCTTATGCAACTCACCCGACAGCTCCCAAATTTTTTCAAAGAACATCTTCCAAACATGTCAGATTGAACTGAAACGTAATGGGAGGCATCGGATGGACATGGAGGTTCAGAATTGCTAAAATCGTTCCGTTCTGATATCAAAGATGGCTGCCATGGTGGCCATCTTGAAAATCTTCAAACGCCTTCTGCTCCAGAACCTAGTCAGATTCAGCCAAACTGGGTGGGAGGCAATGGGGCCACATGGAGATTTAGAATTGCTATAATCATTCCGTTTTGATGTCCAAGATTGCCGCCAGCTTGAAATTGGTCAAAGAACATCTCCTCCAGAACCTTAAGTCAGATTGAGCTGAAACTTGATGGGATGCATTAAGAGGGCTTCGAGATTCAGAATTGCTAAAATCGTTCTGTTCAGGTATCCAAGATGGCTGCAGTGATGGACAATTTGAGAATCTTGAGCTTAATTTGATGGGAGGCATTATAGAGATCAGATGTTGGTCCCAGTGTTAGTCTTAGTACTCTTACTCTTTGTTGCTTTGTGGCTTATTCTACAAGTTGATTTGTTTTATGGCTTACCTTGTGTTATTTTGTTCTTGTGTTTTTCAGTCCTTTAGCATTGCAATTATCACGCTTGGAGAAGAGAGAGAGCTAATCTTGGTGCTTTTCATACGTTTGTTCGATTTGCACTTGTTTGGTATTGTCTTTTTCCTCTTCCTCTTGGTGTCTGGGAAGGGTTGCGGTTTGTGATTGTGGCACTCCCTGGACTTTTCTCTTACCCTTTTTTAGCTCACCTGAGCCAAAGGCTCGTGAGCTTTTGTGACCGGTCTTCATCCATTGTGCGTCGTCCGTCTGTCAACAATTTACTTAAAAGACATCTCCTCCTAAACCGGTGAATGAATTTTGAAATAATTTTACAGGAATGTTCCTTCGGTGACCCTCTACCAAAATTGCCTAAATGGTTCCGCCCTGCTAAACAAAATGGCCGCCAGAACTAAAAATAGAAAAAACCTTCAAACGACATCTCCTAAACCGGTGAATGGATTTTGAAATAATTTTACAGGAATGTTCTTTGGGTGACCCTCTACCAAAATTGCCTAAATGGTTCTGCTCAACAAAACAAAATGGCCACCAGTGCTAAAAATAGAAAAAAAACCTTTAAATGACATCTCCTCCCAGGCCAATGGCCCGATTTTAAAATAATTTCACAGAAATGTTCCTCTGATGCCCCTTTATTAAAATTGGCTAAAGGTTCCGCTCCACTAAACAAAATGGCCGGCTAAAAATAGAAAAACCTTTAAACGACATCTCCTCCCAGGCCAATGGCCCGATTTCAAAATAATTTCACACAAATGTTCCTCTCATGCCTCTTTACCAAAATTGCTAAAATGGTTTGCGCTCCGCTAAACAAAATGGCCACCAGAACTAAAAATAGAAAAACCCTTTTAAGCGACATCTTCTTCTAGGCCAAGGGCCCGATTTCAAAATAATTGTTACTGAAATGTTCCTCTAATGCCCTTTTCCGAAATTGCTAAAATGGTTTGGCTCCGCTGAATAAATGGCACCAGAGCTACAAATAGAAAAAGGGCATAGACTGTCATGCCTCTGTCAATAATGTACTTGAGACATTTCTCCAGAACTGGTTAATGGATTTTGAAATAATTTTACAGGAATGTTCCTTGAGTGACCCGCTACCAAAATTTCTAAAATGGTTCCTCTCCGCTGAACAAAATGGCCACCAGAGCTAAAAATAGAAAAACCTTTGAACGATATCTCCCATGCCAGTGGCTGGATTTCAAAACAATTTCACAGACATGTTCCTCTAATGCCCCTTTACCAAAATTGCTAAAATGGTTCCACTCTGCTAAACAAAATAGCCGTCAGAGCTAAATATAGAAAAACCTTTAAACGACATCTCCACTTAGGCCTATGACCAGATTTCAAAATAATTTCACAGAATTGTTCCTCATATGAGCCTTTACCAAAATTGCTAAAATGGTTCCGTTTGGCTGAACAAAATGGCCACCAGAGCTAAAAAAAGAAAAAGGGCATAGACTGTCATGCGTCTATCAACAATCTAATTAAAAGACATCTCCTCTAAACGGGTTAACGGATTTTAAAATAATTTTACAGGATAGTTCATCTCAGATAAGTCTATTACCAGTGTTGCCGGCCTCGGTGGCTCAGTTGGATGCGCCGTCAGACTGGAGACCAGGAGGTCGCGGGTTCAACCCCCGCCGAGGTCGGTAACATTCTTTCATGGAGATTGATCATGAAATATTTTCTACGGTCATTCTCTCCCTTCCGCTGATTCAAGAAGGGCAGTTGTCAGTTTCTGGTGAAAGAATGTGCACAATACTGGTTAACCGCTTAGAGGACTAAGCCTGCCCAGTAAACGTGTGGTTAGGTAAACTGACCGCGCTCGACATGACCCCATTGGGTTGACTGGGCTGAAAACCTCAACACAAACAAAATCTATTACCAGTGTTGCCTTTCCCTTGAGAGACCCTCTACCAAAATTGTTCCTTGAGAGACCCTCTACCTAAAATGTTCCTTGAGAGACCCTCTACCAAAATTGCTAAAATGGCCCTGCTTGGCTGAACAAAATGGCCGCCAGAGCTTAAAAGAAAAACTTTTAAAGGACATCTCCTAGGCCAGAGTTCTCACTAGGATTTTGAAAGCAGGAGTTTTAGAATCCATCTCAGAGAAAAGTTGGAGTTAAAATTGAAAAATAGGAGTTTGACCTAGAAAACTTGGAGTTTTCAGCTAAATATGAAAACTTAATATTTAAGGACATTGTCTGGACAACTTCATTTTTCAACATAGTTAACCTTGACCACTGAGTGTCTGGTAAGGATCCAAAAGCTTTTGGGGCTTAGGAAATAGTGACAGGACTTCCATTAACTTCCAGACTAAGGAAGTCCCAGACTTCCTACCCCTCAAATTTGGAAGTCCCACAGGAAAATCCCACTTTTTTCCCTGCTGCGGCGGTCTGCCCTTTCTTTAGTAGAACAGAGGTTCTTAATTCAGTGTCACACAGAATCATCATGATATACACTTCTCTTAGATATGTTTTAAACATATCCTTATTGCTTATTAAAATTCGATCCCATCTTTTTGGAAAGCCTGTACTTGTATGTCAGACCTTAGCGAAAGCATCAACATTGGTCCAACTTCGCGTTCGTTTCAAAGCCCAGAGAAAGAAAAGAAAATACATGAGAGAAAACACCCAAAACATGTTTTCTTAAAAACAAACTATGCTGAAATTATTTTGCAGAAATGTATTTAATGAAATATTTGCTCGGATTGAAGCTGATCAACACGAGCGAGCGAGTTGCTTACTTCACAAAAATTGCGGGAAAACGGCGCAAACTTGTGCAACAACAAACAAATAAAAGTCAGCTCTCGAAGAGTTACCAACAGCAATACGTTAGCAAGCAAAACCATCGCAATTCGCCTTTATTTAGACTTACTTTGCGTCTTTTCCACGCTGGTAAACAGGGCAGCCAGAACAAGGCTACGAATTTAGAAACGGGTTTTCCGAAAATTTTGACGAAAAATATGTTTTCTTCTTAATTGAAAAATTGCTTTTGTTGTCATGACAAACATAAGCTTCTAAATTCGAATAGATTTAAATTTGCGTTCTGTGCATAATTTATTTACTTAATTTCACTCAGTAACTCCCGGAAGTGTTGAGGTGTTTTCAGACGACACGTACGTTCTTAGCAAAATAATAATTTAAGATTTTAAGACGTGAATATTTAAAAATAATAATCATATAATTTCACCGAACATTTTCGGGTGTTGCAGAAGAAAGTTTAATTATACAAACATCAATTAATCAACTCAGCATGCGTGACAAATACATACAGTGATCACGTGGCCATCAAAAGGGTGCCGCGACGCTTGACACCGATGTCAATAAAACTCCCGCAAGCGGAAAGTGGGACGTCCTCAGTTAAAACAGGTAGCGAATTTCCAATAAGTAGGCGGGGCAAACATCATACAACAACTCGTTAAAAGTGGGCGGGCTTTTGACAATTTTTTGACATCTCGGGTATCAATTTCGACGGACAAAAGAAATTTCGAAAGTCTTTGAAGTTCAGTTTGGACGTCCGGTGGCAATAGAGCGTAAATGAGAATCCTTAGAAGGAAATTTTACGCGTTCAAAAGCCAAAATAGGCGTAAAAATATACCGGATTCAGCGTTTCCGAGAACTCTGCTAGGCTAATGGCCCGTTTCAAAATAATTTCACGGACATGTTACTCTAATGCCCCTGTACCAAAATTGCTAAAATGGTTCAGCTCCGCTGAACAAAATGGCCACCAGAGCTAATAATAGAAAAACCTTTAAACAACATCTCCGCTTAGGCCTATGACCAGATTTCAAAGTAATTTCACAGAAATGTTCCTCTTATGTCCCTTGACAAAAATTGCTAAAATGGTTCCCTTTGGCTTAACAAAATGGCCACCAGAGCTAAAAATAGAAAAAGGGCATAGACTGTCATGCATCTGTCAACAATTTACTTAAAAGTCATCTCCTAAGCCCATTAATGGATTTTGAAATAATTTTACAGGAATGTTTCTTGAGTGACCCTCTACCAAAATTGCTAAAATGATGTCGTTCCGCTAAACAAAATGGCATCCAGAGCAAAAAAAAAAATTCTTTAAACAACATCTCCTAGGCCAAGAGCCTGATTTCAAAATATTTTCACAGAAATGTTCAACTAATAACCCCTTACCAAAATTGCTAAAATGGTTCTGCTCTGCTGAACAAAATGGCCACCAGAGCTAAAAATAGAAAAAACGTTTAAACAACACCTCCTCCTAGGCCTATGGCCTTATTGCAAAATAATTTCGCAGAAATGTTCCTCTGGTTAAGTCATATTCTCCTTGAGGGCTGCGATACTCAGGTGAGGGATATAGGGTCATCATCATTCATGGCCCTCTTGTTTGCTAAACTGGTTCAGTTCCAGTATTTTTAAGATGGCAGCCATGGTGGCAATAGAAACTCTTCAAACATCAAATTCTGAATTGCTAAAGGCAATCTGATCTGATAGCCAAGATGGCCACCATGGTACAATGTAACATATCATGATCAGCCTTATCCAGGTGAGCGATTTCTGGCTTACTTGGGTCTCTAGAAATATATTTCGTATTTTAAGGTTTTGTTAAAGGAAATCGCATTGTTGATAAAGACTGTTTACATGTTGATCTGAAATAAAAGATCTGGACAAAGCCAGGCCATTATGGTGCAAATTTGATCAAAATCTTTATTTTGGTGCAAATTTGATCAAAATCTATGAAAAGATAAGTTACTGAGGTTTGAATATGTCAAAATTTCTTTCTGAATCTCCATTTTGAATATTTACCGAGAATTTATGTCATAAAGTCATTTATAATTAGATATGCAAACCCTGTTTAAATATTATTCTCAACAATATTTTAACTCAGTACATGTATTTATGTGTATAGCTTCCTTCAGGGACATTTATTGACTTTAATTGAAACAATTTGCACACTTGCTGTCATCTAGAAAATTTTATTTAATATTTTAAGATATTTAGAACCTCTTCATTCTCCGCCACTCATTAAATATTCAAAATAGCAGTTTCCTTGACAGTGGTTTTAGAATCTTTAAATATCAAGAACTTTGTTAGTCCTTATCCGTTTTTAATCAGACTTGTACCAAAATGCATGATTTGTTAGGATAGTTCATCTCAGATACGTCTATTACCAATGTTGCCTTTCCCTTTAACATTGTACATTATTTTTACTGCCTGTACACTTTGATAGATAGCTGTGTAAAATAGGATTCAATCTTTTTCAGACTGATGATATGATGAGCCAGTAAATCTTTCAAAAATGGAACTGGAACAGACTGAAGTAGAAAGTGGCACCAAATTGGATGGTGAGGTAAAAAATTACCGTAATGAAGCATACTATGAAGAAGATAGTCAGCCTGAGCTCATCAAACAGAATGGAATGTCAGACCATTTGGAAGCCAATAAAGAAAATGATAAGGCTGAGGATGAGTTGGCACAAACTGAAAATGTAATCAGTAATGAAAAAGATATGATGAAGAACAGTAATAATGGAGAAGTGGTAGTTGATGAGGCTGGCAAAAGTAAGGACTCTGATGGTAAATATTGTGTCGAGAAGGAGTTAAGTGAATCTGCTAAGTCTGACTGTGATGATGATTTTGCTATTGATGGAAACCTTACAAATACTGAACAGTGTGAATTAGAGACAGAAGAATGTGCACAAGAACATGAAGTTAAACCAAATGAAGATAATGATGAATCCCAAGACAGTATAGATATGGCAGATGATGAAGAAAATGATTTAGACAATAAAAATACAGATATTGGTGCAATGGAAATGGATAAAAGCAGTGTTTCAAAACAGCTAGAAGTTGAATCTGAGGATAGCTCTAAAGACTCAACAGATAGTAGTATAAGTAACAATTCAAAGGCAAGTTCACTGGGTATGAAGTTAGGGGATAATGAGGATTCTGTGGTTGATAGAAGCAATGATAGTTCAGATGTTCCTGATCTTGTTAAGAAAAGTGATGAGAAAACTCAGGAAGACCAAACTGATAGTAGCGGTACATCTAATTTGGTGTCTGAAAACATAAACAGAAAGGATGATGAGAAAGAGGATAATTTTGTTTCTGATAATAACTTAAAAGAAAAAGTGGCAGAGAATGGAGAGAAAGAAAGTGTTTCTGACAAAAGTGATCATGAAAAGGAAGTGGCTGATGAAAACAAACTGGCTACTTCTGAAACAAAAGAAACCTTGGAGCATAATTCTAGTAGTAATGAAACCCCAAAAGCAGGTAACTCTTCTGGAGTACAACAGCCCACAGTACCTTATATTGTATCAAGTGTGCCATATGTGATTCCTCAGTCACAGCTTACTGTTCATCAGCAACAGACTGGATACATAACTAGAGTGGGAAATCAACACATATTTGTTCCAATGTCAGGTGCTGGAGCTGGTTTTCCAGCAATTTCTGCATCACAGCAGATAATAGCTGGACCACAAGGTAAACTCCCAATACCTCCAAAACCTACTGTTCCTGCAGCAGTGTCGACTGAAAAACCACCTGATTTATCACCAAAATCTAGTCTAGAAATGTTAGAATTGATGAAGTGGGAAATTCAGAACAGAGTGCCTGATAATTACAACTGGTCAGTTGCATTCCACCCGAAAAAGGAAGAACTTAGTTCTGTAACTTCATTTTTATTAGAACTTGGACATGATGTTGTAAAGGAGGCTGTATATAAGGACATAATACTTATACAAACAAAGAAAAAAGAACAAGGAAAATTAAAAGAAAGTGAAATTGAAAGTTTAGAGAAAATGAAAACTGTTTACGAAAATACAAAGAAGAAGGTTGAACACCTTGATATGAAAATGTTACATTGTAAGCCTTGTAAATTTCAGACAGAGTCGAAAGTAGTTATGGATCATCACAAAGATCATCCACACATTGAACCTCCTTGGGACTGGAATAATGGATGGCTGTGTTGTGCTTCTTGTGACTTCCGTACAAAACAGACTGCTGCATTTTCTTTCCATTTGGAAGCAGTCCACAATGCTGTTGCAAAAATGCCTGAAAAACCTGGACAATTTCCATGTGAAATGTGCCCACTAGACCTTAGCACAAACAATAAATTGACAAAGCATAGGCTTAAATGTATGAAAACATTCAAATTAAATGTAAATTTACAACCATACTATCATGATGTGAATTTCTGTATGAAGACATGCTACTACAAGCCTAAAAGATCAGTCCCTAGACCAGCTGCTAAGAAACCAGAACAACCTCGACTGCAGCCACAGAGAGCAAATGTTCAACTGGCAACCAAAACAGCAGCCCAGGCTGCCAGAGCAATTAACCCATCTCAGATTGGCAGACAAGCACAGATGTTAGGTATGAGACAGAACCTGATGCAGCCTCAGTTTTCTGCTAGAACACCTCCACCGCTTCAGAGACACCCCTTAACTCCAGTTATCAGGCCTCAGGCAGCTGTACCACAAGCTAATAGACCACCAGTTGTTAGGCAAATGATCCAGCAAAAACAGAGTACTCCTCCAGGTACCCCTCCTTTGAGGCCGCAGTCCAGGGAAATGTCTGGGTTTGAAGTTTGTGAATTATGTGGTGGATACGTCAAAGACAGACAGGCCCTCAGGATACACTTCTATTATGCTCATAAAGTTGAAATGCCTCAGACAATATTTAATCGCCCAGCACCGCCACTAACATGTGATATCTGTCAGTCTAAATTCTGGACAACACAGGGCCTTTCAAAACACAAGTCAACATTAAGACATTATGCAACATCAGCCAATTCCCCAAGGACAGCAACAACAGCAGCATCAAATCAGAAATGCTTCATGTGCAATAGAATGGTGCCCAATCTTTTTGTCCATGTTGAACAGAGCCATGGAATGTCCATGAAAGAATTGGTAGCCATGAAGAAATGCATCATGTGTGGAATAACAGCCGTAGACAGAAGACAGTTGGAAGTTCATATGTCTTCCACACATGGAGTTTTGATTAAAGCCAGTGATTTCTTGGGACCAGACAAAAGCCTTCTTCTAGCAAACAAGACCCCTGGTACTGCACAACCAAAGCCAGTAACTGCAGCTGCTGCAGCTGCAGCTGCAGCTGCAACAGCCAACAAAGGGAAGTCCATGGTGCGCAATAACCTATGTGTGTTTTGTCAGATCCAGTTTGCTGACAACATACAATTGACCATGCACTGTATTAAGATTCATGCAACCTGTAGTGCTTGTGGTATGGTTGTTGCTTCATCTAAGCATCTGCAGAATCACCATTGTAAAAAGATGATGAGGGATTGTGTTATTTGTGGACTTAAAAAGCTAGCACCAGATGCCTATGCTGATCATATTAAAAAACATGTAAAACCGTGTAGTGTTTCAGTTGACAAAATGTCTGATCAAAATGTTAAAACAACAAAAGAAGACATTAAGAAGAACTATAAACCAGCTGTTATTAGTCTTGATTCAGACTCCGGTGGGGAGTCAGATGTTGAATTAGTTAATGATAAAGGAGAAAATAAATCAAAGAAAGCTTCAGGAGAAGGTAAGAAAAAATTGCGAAAAAAACAAAATGAAGATGATCAGAAAGAGATGGAAGATAATGAAGATGATGTGGAGAATGAAGGAAATTCCAGTGAAACTAAAGATGATGATGTAGAGGAGGATAGTGAATTAAGAAGTGATACTGTTGCAAAAAGCGATGATACAGAAAATGATCATCATGATTGTGAAGGTGAGGAAGGAAAAGACATTAAAGGCACTGAATCTAATAGGGATGAATCTGAAAAAGCTAATATTGAATCAGGTCATAGCAGAGATGACAAAAATGATAGTAGTAAAGCAAGTCTTGATGGTGATGAAAAATCTGATCAGGCCAGTAAGATTAATTTAGATCATATTGAAAGTAGGAAACGTAAAAATGATTCTTCAGATGAATCAGATTTAGAAGAGCCAAAACGTCAGAAAACAACAGCTGATAGTGTATCTGATATGTCCACAGAAAATAATGAAGCTAATCTTTGTAATGCTCTTTCAGACAATGACAGTAGAGATATAAATGTTGAGTCTCAGCATGCCAGCGGAGAGAAGTCTGTTGACAAAATGACCTTGTCAAAGCGTCCTCTTGAAGATGATGAGGCAAATGAAAGTGGTGCTGATAGTGGAACAGAATCGGATCAAGCTAATAAACGTAGAAAAACTGTTGATGACAGTCATTGATGATTTCAGTGTATTAGTAGCATTATGAAGCAGCTTGAACTGTATTGTTTGTTATGCTGCTATTTTTTTTTCTAAAAAAATGTTGATCATTGGTTAGCAATTGACTGTTTCATTATTTGAGGCAAGGTAACTTAAAGAGTAAAAGGTCTATGATTAGGGCTGAATATTCCGACACAGATCCTGTGATTCTGTCTGGTGATTATGTCTGGGAAACTAATGGGATTGTTTTGCAAAAAACTCTATCATAAGAACTACATAAAGAAGAGGATAAAACAGGGCAATTGTACATATACAAATAATGTAGATGTACAAATAATGGGTCAAACAGAGCATAACTCCAGATAAGGCGCTTTTATTTTTTCAGCCAAAAAATACTGACATTTTTCTTTCTTCTCCATGAAAACATAAGTTGTGGGAACTGAATCTAGGAGCACCTCAGGGAGGTGCTTCTAATGAGTACCATGAGGTGGTCGGGTGGTGCGAAGGTGCTGTGTATCTTACATCACCGGGGCGTCCAACTGATATTGGCTTACAGTTGGGCAAGGCCTGCTATCCTTGTAGTGGGTAAGGGTAGAGGGGGAATGTTTTTATTTCTTCTGTTTCTTCACTTTCATTCCTGTTCTTCTTTCTTCCCTGTCCCTCTCTTTCATCTCCTCTACTCTCTCTTCTGTCTCTTTTCTCCCTTTCTCTGGGAGACGACACAAAATGACCCTCAAGGGTTGACGTGTCGTTAAACCCCAACACAATCAATCTAATGAGTACCACAATATAATCATGTTTTCATGGAGATAAGAAAAATACTACATGGATACCCCTTATATCTGGAGCTATGGGTAAGAGTATTCAGATATATTTTCTTTTTCCTTCATAACATATGTTGTGGAAGAAGCATCATCTAGAGTCATGGTTAAGAATCAAATTACTTGGTATATATCATTTCAACTGTTCGACATAGCCTTGATAGTGCTGACTAGGCCATTAAAATCCCATCTGAAGCAATTTATGTCACATGCAAGGCAGAAGTTTTGGAATGAACATCATTCCAGGAAAAAGGAATTGAACATCATTTTTCCAAAGGAGTTTATAATGACAATAGGAGATAATGACTATCATATGTGGCATAAAACAATTTTTTTTTTAATCACTGCTTACTTCTGGGTAGCTGTTGTTCCTGAGTATATTTGGAAAGTTTCACTTTTTCCAGCAGCGTTTTGGCTGACTGCTTACCTCCAGTTAACCCTTGTCATGTGGAATAAATTAAGATGCCATACCCACTTCTAATTTCCGGCCAATCAGATTACTTGATCTGGGTTTTTGATAGAAATTCACATATTTAATGACAAATAGTGCAGATCCAGATTAGTTAGCAGAAGCCAACTGATCTGGATCTACACTGTTTGCTAAGACAGGGCATGTCGTGTTCAGCAAGAGAAGGGTTAAGAGGATTAGTCCGGTAATGTTTTGCTTATTTCTCCGCACATACATTGTGGGAACTAGTTAGAAGTACATAATTAGTACATACAGCATGTGTTTTCCAGGGAAAATAAGAAGAAATAACAATACTTTACGGTTGGAAAAAGTGCCTTATCTATAGTAATGTGTTTGAGCCAGATGTTCTCTGCAGTTCAGAAATCTGGGTGAAAGCCAAATCAGTATCCCATTTGATAGCATAAAAAAAAAAAAAACCATCTTTTGAAGAGAAAAAAAAGAACTTCTTTTGAAGAAGTATAAAATGTAAAAAATATAAATGAAACATGTTCATAAAATGATGTCCCATCCAGAAGTCTTCCCTGTGGTCTAAATACAAATGCTGTATATTACTGAATTAGATTTGTGGCCTTGATAGTTATAGATGATGATTTATTATTTTCAAAAAAAAACTGAAAAGAGTATGTCATTTCAGCAGTATTCAAGAACTACACATAAAACGATAGCCAAAGAAAAGGAAAAAGCGAAGTTTTGTGAATTTGGAACAGAGAGATACCTTATCTGAAACCATAGTTCTTGATAAGGCGCTTTTTTCAGCCAAAAAGTATCCATATTTTTCTTATTTCTCAATGAAAACATATTTTTTTGGGTACTCATTAGAAGCGCCTCCTCGGCGAGATGCTTCTAATGAGTACCCACAACATATGCTTTTGTTGAGAAATAAGAAAATTATTTACCTGATACCCATGCTTATCTAGACCTATGGAAACTATGGCAAATAGTTTCCGATCAGAGTGATCTACCATCATATTGATAACCAGATGATTTAGGCCGTGTCAAGTGAAATAGTGTCTTCTTAAATGAGCAAATTGTGCAGATTCACGTCATCCTGTGCATGCACAGTCTCATCTGGGCATTTACTCTCCATTGATACATTCTGTAGTGTCCAATGATTCTGTTTGTGGGCAGCGAAGGCCCTGATCAGACCACAGTTGTGCAGGCTGATCTGGGCCTTTGCTGTCAGCATATACCCGAAGACATGTTTACTCATGGCGTTGCCCATTTGTTTCCTGAAAAAAGGCTTGGGATTTTGTTCACATCTTCTGAAATTGCCACAAAACAGAACTACTGAAAAATTTACGAAAGAGATTTTTCAAATCAAAAAGTCTGTCATATCTCCAGATAAAACGATATTTGAGAGGACAATTTAGGATAAATAGTTATGTTTGCATAAAACATACCTTGTGGATACTCATTAGAATCACCTCTGAGACAGTGTCAGTGAGTACCCACAAGATACCTTTAGGTGCAAAAATGAGAAAAAAAAATATCCTTCGAACATCATGTTATTCTGAACCCATTGCTTATCTTTAGGAGTACGGAATTTTTAAAATATAGCTGGAGTTGCCTGTATGTCTGTTTCATGATAAATGTTCAGTTATCATTGTTGTCTTCATAAAATATGAAACAAGGAATATGTTTCCAACTAGAGTGTTTGTAAAAACTATGTTTCAAACTAGTACTGTGGTACGTCCCAGTACAAGTTTAACACTTATCATGCTGGATTAAAAAATCAGCAGATGACATTTTGAAATGTTTTTCTCAACAGAATTTGACATTTCAAGCAAATTGTCTCCTAAGGAGACAATTTGCATGAAACGTCCGATCCTGTTTTCTCTGGAAAAATACCATTTTTTTTTTGTCCGCTGAATTTGCCACTAGCATGCTTTGTGTTAATCATGGTAATTAATATTTCCTAGGAATAATTAAAAAAATAAAAACAGGGCCCAGTTGTTCAAAGCTAACGATGTCGTTAGTTAACGATTCGTTAAAATTTTAATCGAGCGATACGCAAATATGCTGAAATTTTTTGCTGAAAAAAACGTGAGTAGCTTTTGCAGTGCAAAAGCTACTCACATTTTTTCAGCAAAAAATATTAGAATATTGTGAATTGATTCTGCTAAAACAGTTAACGAAATGACCATTAACGAGCTCGTTAAGCTAACGACGCTTTGAACAACTGGGCCCAGATGTATTATCTTGCTGTTGTACATATTTTATATATAATAATTATAGTGAATCTATTGTGCTATGTCAAAGAGGAATGTAACCATTTCTGTTCTGTTATATAGATGTGTCTGGCAAAATCTGAGAGCTGTACCAGTGAAAAAAACTAGCCGTATCCCACATATGTTCCTGTTGCCAGAATCTTTACCCTCAGGATTTAATCTCTAGATATAGTTCCAGATACGAGGAGCATCCAGATAATTTTTTTTTATTTTATCCAGAAAAAGAAAAACAAAAAACATACTATATTCGACCTTATTACGGCACTTAGAATTTTCAGAATTACTGGAAAAACTTGTAGTAAAAATATACACTGGATAAGGACAATAAAGGAAGAAATAATATGAAGATGCCTTCATGAGATGATAAATGAAATTTTCTGATTTTCATTATATAAGCATATGTTCTTGGTACTCATTTGTATTGCCTTAACAAGGTCAGGCAATTCAAATGAGTACCAACAACATGCTTTTCTAAAGAAGATAAAAGTACATGAGCTATAAATTGAAGACTGTGAAATTGCTTGACCATCCATTTATAAGGGTATGTATGGTAATTAGGTCAAATTACAAAATTCAAAACTGTACATTTTGGGCACTCATTATAAGCCCCTTAACGAGAATCCACACATTCTGTCGCGGAGATTGATCATGAAATACTTTCTACGGTCATTCTCTCCCTTCCGCTGATTCAAGAAGGGCAGTTGTCAGTTTCTGGCGAAAGAATGTGCACTATACTGGTTAACCGCTTAGAGGACTAAGCCTGCCCAGTAAACGTGTGGTTAGGTAAACTGACCGCGCTCGACATGACCCCATTGGGTTGATTGGGCCGTAAAACCTCAACACAAACAAACAAACGAGAATCCACAATGTATTTTATTATATAGCTCCATATAAGGCACTTTTTTTCAATAAAAACTGATGGTAATTTTTTTTTTTTTTTTTTCTGGGCAGAAAACATATGCTGTTGTACTCATTTGAAGAGCCTTGGTGGGGCACTTCTTAGTACCCACAACATACATTTTCATGGTGAAATATGAAAAATATTATGTGGATAATCCCTCGTATCTGGAGCTATGTTTTCATGGAGAAAAAGGTATCAATTTTTTGGTTAAAACTTACCTTACCTAGTGCGATGCGGTATTCCACCCCTGCTAAACCCCCTTTAACGCACCTGCGTGGATGTTGGGCTAGCCTCAGTTGTGCAGAATATAGAGCGTCCAAGTTTGAGGTAATAATTGTTGTTAAAGAACTCCAAAGTCTCAGGGTTATCAAATAGGCTGTACCAGGGAGAAGTCCGCAAAGTCAGCCTGAATATTGTATATTTGCCCTAAGTATTAGGGACAGACAGGTCTGAGCAAACTGTAGACCCAGATACAGATACTGCAGAGTGCATCCTCTGTTCAGTATCTACACTGTTCAGTTTTAGACAATAGATAATACAGTGAACCCTCGTTACAACGACAGCATTTGTTCCCGAAGATGTTGCCATTAAAATAAATTTGCTGTTGTAAAGAATCCTTAATGGACACAATGATATGCAAAAAAAGACGTTTTATTCATAGTTCCTCATAGAACATATGTTTTGGATATTTGTTACAATCGCCTCAGTGAGGCAATTCTAACAAATATCCAAAACATACGTTGCTTGAAGTTTAATGCAATATTCTTGCATAATATCTCATTAACTGTCACCTCCTGAGCGAAGGTTTCATGTCATTTAAATTGTCATTATAACGAATTTTGTCGTCGTAACGAATGTCGGTATAAAGGGGGTTGACTGTAGAATGGATTTGTTCATATTTTAGGACAACAAGTCTAAATGTAATGACCCTTGAGGGCAATGAACACACAAAACTGAACACAGCTGAAATGTCAAGTTTTCTGTGACAGAATACTGAGTAACTAGTTTTGGTCAAATAGGCTTCATCGTTGACCATATAAATTCACAGAATTGCAGAATGGGATCAATATTAATCCTTATCCTGCTGAAACCGGATATACTCTGCTTTGCAAACAGTGTAGATTAAGATCAGTTGGCTCCTAAAAAGCCAACTGATCAGGATCTGTACTGTTTGCCATTTAATATATGAACTTACAATGTATATCAACAATCTGGATCAAGCAATCTGATTGGCTGAAAATTTGAAAAGGGTATGCATCTTAATTTATTCAGCAGGACAAGGGTTAATATTAATTACAAAACTATGGTAAGGAGTGATAAGGCCCATTAATATTCTTTTACAGGGTTGTACTGTTCTGAAGAATAGCAATCCTGATCAGACAAGATAATGAGCAGTCTGTCACTGATTGCATATTCTGAGAGTCCCCCTTTTGCTAAACTCATCTTGTAACTCTATCTACAATCTTTCATGATTATACATGTACTTGTATTAGACAAAGTCTGGCAATGACAAATATGTACATTCATGGGTCTCCATAGTGCTTGTTAAGGAAGAGTATGTTAACCCTTGTCCTGCTGAACCCGGATATACCCTGCCTTTGCAAACAGTGTAGATCCAGATCAGTTGGCTTCTGAAGAAGCCAACTGATATGGATCTGCAATGTTTGCTATTTAGTATGTGAATTTATAGCAACAATCCAGATCAAGTAATCCGATTGGCTGAAAATTAGGAGTGGGTGTGGCATCTTAATTTACAGCACAACAAGGGTTAAGGAGATTTGATAATTCTAAGATATGTTTTCTTGTTTCTCCATAAAAAAAACATGGCTACTCATTAGAAGCACCTCAGCAATGTGTTTCTAATGAGTATCCACAGCATATATCCTTCTTACGAGAGAACGGGGGAAAATTATTCAGAATTATTTCCAAATACCAAGTCCTCTTGTCTCAGAGCTTATTACTTGACCTCGCTAAAGTTGAACACAATATTTTTTAAGAGTTTGTTCTCTTACATCAAACCTTAATACATCCATAGCAAAATAAACAGAAAATATGTAAATGTTATTTTCCATTATTTCCCCAGAACATATGACAATTCATTCAAATAAGACTATTTGCTTGAGCTGACTAGCCTTGATTTTGGGAAAAGAGGGTTTTTATGGTAAATGGATACAGCCAAATGAGTGCTCTCTAAGCTGCAAGTTATTGCCTCCTTTTTAACCTTGTTATGCTGAATAAATTAAGATGTCATGCCTATCTGGGCTAAGGAGGACAATGGTTAAAAGGAAGACCACTTCAGCAGTAGAGAGTTTCCTTCCATGGATAGTATGGATTTTTATACCCTGTTACACTCTAGTAGCAGGGTATTATGGTTTCACATTGGTCTTCTGTATGTCCATCCATCAGTCTGTACATCTGACTTATGTTGGTATTTTCCTTTAAGGATGATAACTTGAATAAAATGTCAATCGATTTTAGCCGGCCTCGGTGGCTCAGTTGGATAGCCGTCCGACTGGAGACCAGGAGATAGCGGATTCAACCCCCACCGAGGTCGGCAACATTCTTTCGTGGAGATTGATCATGAAATATTTTCTATGGTTATTCTCTCCCTTCCGCTGATTTAAGAAGGGCAGTTGTCAGTTTCTGGCGAAAGAATGTGCACAATACTGGTTAACCGCTTAGAGGACTAAGCCTGTCTAGTAAACGTGTGGTTAGGTAAACTGACCACGCTCGACATGACCCCATTGGGTTTACTGGGCCATAAAACCTCAACACAAACAAACAATCAATGGGTTTCACCAAACTTGGTATGTGCATTGATATTGCGGAGATTTGGTTTGGGAACAAATTGTTAATGGACAAATTTTGTGAATTTTTGTCATCTTCCCACCACATGATAGTGGCCGGGTATTATTGTTCCTGTTTTATTTTAGTTTATACTAGTTTTCATGCTGTAAATTGCTTTCTTCCTTTACAGTTCCTTTTATTCACAGTACTACTTTTTTTTCAGTCAGCAAATACTTACATAAAATGACTTGCATATGTACCAAATCAACCTTTAAAGTACCATTCAGAGTTGTAGCAGACATTCTAAAATATTTTTTTATTTTCATGAGAAAACAAGGTTGGACAACAATGAAACAAAATACCATAGTAACCCTTATTATTAATCAACTACATGTACATAATTATTGTTCTTTTATGTGCCAAACAGCCTGCATCATACCAATGTTAAAAGTTGAAAACAAAAAGTTCAATAAAGTGTCATGAAATGAATGTTTTTTTCGCATTCGTCCTGTTACAGGTCCTCATCCGGTTGTATTGGCCATTGGATGGCTGTATTGGCCCTCAGATTCGCTTGGGCTATTACAGCAATCCTCAGTTCATTACGACTGTCCTTGGACCTGTAATAGGCCAATATGAAACCATCCATTTAATATTTAAGTATTGGGACAGACAGACCTAATGCAAATTGTAGACTGGGATCAGACACTGAGAACACAGTGTCTGATCAGGGTCTACACTTTACCACTTATCCAGCAGTTTCTATACACATAAATAGGTAGTGCAATAGTTTTGTTTAGAATTTTAGGGCCAGTTTGGTATGAAGTTAGGGTGTCCCAGTATTTAGGGTCAATACTGTATGATGTATGTCTGCTGCTGTTGAAACTGGGGCTTTACGGGTTAACCTTTAAAGTACAGCAGATGACTTGAGAGATATTTACTATTTTCTGAGGAAACTATTTGCCCCATTTTCTGGAAGAAATTAGACAAATATCACTCACTTGACATTTGCTTATTCTTTCATAAATGTGTTACTACTGCTTCATATGCTGGGAAAAATATCAACAAAGGATATGTTGAATTTTTATTTGTTTCCATAAGTGTTGAAGGTTTAATTGTTCTTTAAGCATATTTATCCAGAGGTGCATTTGTTAAAGTTGGGGGAACTTTGAACCAATGCATTTAAACAAAACTGCAGAATACTGGGTGTTCTTTTAGTTTTGAGGAAAAGGATTCTCATTATGTCATATCCATTCTTTTATTGTAAGACTGGAAACAAAAACTATATTTACCCCGTATATTGGGACACTTTAATTCCTTATCATACTTGGCCGTAACCTGTCTCTCTTGGCTAATTCAGCAGATGGCAAATTGGTAATATTTTTCTTATTTTTCCTAGAAAACAGGATTTGATTTGATTTGATTCTCCGTTGGAGACAATTTGCATGGAATGTCAAATCCTGTTTTCTGGGAAGAATTAGAAAAATATTTCATTATGTCGTCTGCTGAAAATTTTACCCAGAGTGCTAAGCTAAGAGTTACAAGTTGAACAAGTCCATTTGATGATCTGTTGATATGTCAAAGAAGTGCTGGATCAGTGGCAAATCATGTAGACTGATCAGGCACTGCAGGGTCTACACTGTTTGCTCTGGCCTGTCTTTCCCAATATTTAAGGTTATTACGGTATTGTTATGAGAAAACAGTGACCATATTCCTAGTAGATTGTCGCTTTAGAATTGAAGCTTATAATTATGTATGTAGGTATGAATCTGATTTTGGATTGTTTAATAATGTTACTGAGATGAGTATTGTAACATATTTATAATACATGTACAGACTGTAAAACAAATGTTTTCTGTATGCTACTGTCATATTGTGAATATTGTATATCTTAACATTAATATTAAAAGTGCCAGCCACAATAGTAGTAGATGATGCTCTATTTATTTTATGATTATTTTTCTGAGAAAATAAAGCTTGGTATTTCTTGTAAATTGTCTATCTGGAAGTCTGTATTTTTGGGGATTAATATTAAGAATTAAAAAAAATTAGAGTGTCTTTTGCTACAATTTTGAAGGGCTTGAAGGATCATTCTTGAAGTGTGAATCTGGAAGCACGATTTTGTTTGTATGTATCGAGTTTTCATCTGATAAGATGGATTTGTGGATTGTATCTTTTTATAACTCACTGTTTACAATAATGTACATTGTATGTTAACCCTTAAAGCCCCAGGCAAAATTTGTAGCAGACATTTATTTTTATTTTTTTAATTTAAAAGAAAACAAGTCTTGGCAGATGATTCACATGAAATATCAAGACTCGTTTTCTTTGAAAAATTAAAAAAAAAATTTCAAAATGTCGTCTGCTGCAGTTGTGATTGTCTGCTGCAGTTGTGATTGGCACTTTAAGGGTTAAACTTCTTCAGTTTTTTCACCACTAGCTAAATGCTTAGCATACTGAGCAATAATTCCAGCAGACATTTTGAAATATGTCTCATTTTTTTTTCCAGAAAATAAGTTCTGAACTTTCATGCAAATTGTCTTCTTATGAGACAGTTTGCATGAAATGTCGAAGCCTTTTTTTTTCTGGGGAAAAAAAAAAAAGTAAAATATCTTTGGTTTATCGTCTGCTGAATCCACCCAGAGTGGTAAAGGTTAAACTTCATTGCAATGTCAAAATAATTGAAACATTGCTGATGGGCAGTACAATCCTATTATGCTTTGAACTGATAAGCAAAGTATTCAGATTAATATTTTCCTTATTTATTTGCCCCCATCTGCTCTGGAATATATAATGAAACTTCACACCCATACTGCACTTGATGAGAAAATGTGTTTTCAGTTGAGAAAGATAACTTGTCCTGTTGATTCACGAGTTATCTGCCCATGCCAAAATATTGTGTGGCAAGGGACTGGCAATTTCTTGTCTGTGAGTGCATTTTTGGTGACATCATGTGAAAATCTGATTGGATTTGTGTATGTGCGTGATATTTCATGCAGATTGTCTCTATTTTCTGATTTGATTCTTTACTTGTCTGTGTATCTGCCATTTAATTTACTGAGTCGCACTAGTGCGACTAATCAAACACAAATTTTATGCATAATCACCACCGTCTAGTACAATCTCATTTAAGGCTGAATGAGATGTGGGCCGCATCAAGCAATCAGGTGCCTTTGAACATGTGCAAAATGCGCTGATTCAGATCATACTGCATACGAGTGAAGGCTCATCCAGGTCTTTTGCTCTCCATTCATACATTCTGTAGTATCCAATGATTCTGTTAGCGGACAATGATCATAATGCATGGATGTGCAGGCTGATCTGGGTCTTCACTTTCAGCATGTCCGAAGACGAGTTTTAGCATGAAGTGGCCCATATGACGAAATAGTGTCTCATTGAATTGTCATCTGCTGAATTTGTTCAGTGTGTGTGTGTGTTTTTTTGTTTTTTTTTTAAAGAGTAGGAGGTTAATGTCAAAGCAAGTCAGTAACAGTAGAAGTATGTTAAATCTGAACTGAGTTAGGCATGCAAGGTGAGGTGGAATTTCATGTCAGAGTACTGTAAAAAACTTTTAGTATCATGTCACGTGGGGTACAATAACAGCCGGCCTCGATGGCTCAGTTGGATGCGTGTCCGACTGGTGGTCAGGAGGTTGTGGGTTCGACCCCCGCCGGGTCGGCAATATTCTTTTGTGGAGATTGATCATGAACTATTTTCTACGGGCATTCTCTCCCTTCTGCTGATTCAAGAAGGGCAGTTGTCAGTTTCTGGCGAAAGAATGTGCACAATACTGGTTAACCGCTTAGAGGACTAAACCTGCCCAGTAAAAGTGTGGTTAGGTAAACCCCACTGGGTTGACTGGGCCATAAAATCTCAACACTAACAAACAAACAAACAGTAACTTCAGTGTCATGTACCTAGCTATATCAGACAACACAACCAACTGTTACCATGTTTTCCACTTGCGTAGATGGAGTCTTGTCTATCACAAATACATGTAGAGTTCAAACTTCACAGACAGTCAGTTAGTCACAGGTAGTATCTAGTGTGATTTGGCACTGTGATTATCAGGAAGTTTTTGTTGACCATAATGTTGATTTTTGTTTCATATCAGTACCTTCTGTTATATTTGGTACAAAAGAATTTATTTCTATTAATACATAAAGGAAAACATAGTTGTCATATTACAAGAATGTAAAGAGTTCTCAAGACTGTAAGCCCTGCAGACCAAAACAGATACCTGTGCAAACAAAGTTTATCCAGATGAGAAGGCTTGTAACAAGCAGTCTCATCAGGATCTATACTGCTGACCATTTTGTTTTGGACTAATATCCCTATTTGCATTGGTGGACATATCCAAATTCATGGATGGAGTAGTCCATTTCAGAATCTCAAGGATGTAATTCCCCTTTACAAGCCTAAGGAGAGAAATATGAAAAAAATGTTTCAGAATGTCATTTACTGACATTTTTGCCCAGTATGCTGGAATTAGAAGAGTGTAGGAAGTGACCATTAATTTTTATAGCTCTTGATAAGAACTATCCAGTTAATATCTTTTTCTGAGTTCTACTTAAAAGCACACATTTGGCGAGGTGATTTTAATGAGTGCTTAAGACACGTATTAATGGAGAAATAAGATTTCCTTTTTTTGTATGCTCCCTATGTCTGCCTCCACTTACACAAATCACACTTACCTGTTGAATTTAACAGATGACAGTTGAGTGAGCTTGTTTTTATTTTTTCACAGAAAGTAGGGTTTAACATTTTGTTCTAATCACAAAGCAGTTGCATGGCATCTCAAGCCCTGTTAGCCAGTGGGGACTACAGTGTGAAATATCCTTTACAACAGAAGAGTTGGTTTTAAAGGAGGAGTATTTGAGAATAATTCTGGATAAATTTTCTCTAGTTTTGCATTAAAACATAAGTTCTAGTTACACATATGAAGCTTCTCAATCTAATGAATACCAACATCTTTTATTGGAGAAATAAGAACTATCCCAGTATGATCACCAAATAATCCTATTTACCTGCTTTCACTGCTTGAAGTTTTATGGTTGGGTTTTCCCTATCATGTTCTCAAAGTCTTTATATTAATCTTTTCTATGGTAATAAATTTTGTTTTCTGTGTGTATTAGAGTAGTTATAATTGTACGAAAATGTAAACTGAAAGAGAATATATGTGTTAAAGATGCCTTGTTGTCATTTTATATCAAGCATAAGGGATTAGAAGAAGGGTGTGTCCCCAAGTTCTTTGCTGTCCCAAAGTTCTTTCCAGTCCATACATAGATCCTTCTGTCTGACACATAATCTGTATTTTCATGAACCTTCATAGAAATATTAAACAACATTGAAAGAGATGCAGAGCACAATAACCATAACAATAACCATAACTTTTGGATGTATATTTTTGGAGTTATATCCCTTTGAACTTTGTAAATAGCAGTTTCTGTGACAAAATTGGTATATCTTTATAGAACTTCAAAGAAATATTAACTAAAAAAATTAGATGAAGTGCAGAGCGGGAAAACTAACTCAGGGATTTGTATTTTTTATCGTGCATGTACGAACGTACAGGAAGAGCTACTCCTGGCATTGGCGGTGGCAGCGTTAACAAAAAATGTTTAAATTTTGTGTCAAAGTCTTTTAAGACCTCATTTTCTAAATCTTCAGATAGATTTTGTTTATATTTGGTATGATATCCAAGTTTTATTGAGCACTATCCATGCCCCTCCTCATGACCTAGAGGTCAAGGTCATAAACTTGGAAATTTAATGTTAAAGTTTTGCGTCTTAAGTTTTTAGGATCTCTCAATTTCTAAATCCTTGCATGGATTTACTTTATATTTGGTATGATTATAGATATTGGTCCAAAATTTTATTTGGCACTATCCCCAGAACTGCTTATGACAGAGATGGGGTGGTTGGGTGTGGCAAAAGATATCGTGTATTTTACATCACTCAGGCATCCAACTGAGATTTGCTTACAGTTTGGCAAGGCCTGCTATCCTTGTAGCAGGTAAAGGTAGGGGAGGAATGTTTTTATTTCTGTTTCTTCACTTTCATTCCTGTTACTCTTTCTTCCCTGTCCCTCTCTTTCATCTCTTCTACGATCTCTTCTATCTCTTTTCTCCCTTTCTCTGGGAGACAACACAAAATGACCCACAAGTTTTGATGTGTCGTTAAGCCCAACTCAATCAATTATGACCAAGAGGTCAAGGACACAGAGTTAGAAATATATGTTAAAGTTTTGTGTCAAAGTTTTTAAAATCTCTTCATTTAAAATCCTTGCATGGATTTACTTTATATTTGGCATGATTATAGATGTTGGTCCAAATTTTATTTGGCACTTTCCCCACCCCTGCTTATGACCTAAAAATCAAGGTCACGGATTTAGAAATTTATCCTAAAGTTTTGTGTCAAAGTTTTTAAGATCTGTTAAATTCTAAATCCTTGCATGGATTTACTGTATATTTAGCATGGTTAAAGACATTGGTCCAAAATTTTATTCAGCACTATCCTCACCCCTGCTTATGACCTAGAGGTCAAGGTCACATTTAAAAGTTTTAGTCAAAGTATTTAAGATCTCTTCATTTCAAAATTCTTGCATGGATTCATTTTATATTTGGCATGATTATAAATATTGGTCCAAACTTTTATTTGGCACTATCCCCACCCCTGCTTATGACCTAGAGGTCAAGGTTGCAGATTTAGAAATTTGTTAAAGTTTTGTGTCAAAGTTTTTAAGATCTCTTCATTTCTAAATCCTTGCATGGATTTCCTTTATATTTAGCATGATTATATATATCAGTCCGAAATTATATTCCAGCACTATTCCCACCCCTGCTTATGACGTAGAGGACAAGGTCACAGACTTAGAAATTTATGTTGGAAAGTTTTGAGTCAAAGTATTTAAGATCTCTGCATAACAAAATTCTTGCACGGATTTACTTTATATTTGACATGATTATTTATATTGGTCCAAAATTCTATTTTTGCACTATCCCCACCCCTGCTTATGTCCTAGACATCAAGGTCACGGGACTTAGAAATTTATGTTAAAGTTTTTCATCAAAGTTTTTTAAGATCTCCTTATTTCTAAATCCTTTCATGTTTTTACTTTATATGGCATGACTATAGATATTGGTCCAAAATTTTTTTTGGCACTATCTCTATCTCTGTTTATTCAGCACTGTTCCCACCCTATGATCTAGAGGTCAAGGTCACAGACTTATTAATTTTATGTTCAAGTTTTGCATCAGTTTTTAAGATATCTTAATTTCCAAATCCTTGCATGTTTTTACTTTATATTTGGCATGATTATAGATATTGGTCAAAACTTTTATTCTGCACTATCCCCACCCATGCTTATTACCTAGAGGTCAAGGTCACAGATTTAGAAATTTATTTAAGTTTTGCATCAAAGTTTTTAAGATCTTAATTTCAAAATCCTTCAATGGATTTACTTTATATTTGGTATGATTATAGATATTGGTCCAAAATTTTATTTGGCACTATCCCCACCCCTGCATATGACCTAGAGGTCAAGGTCATAGTCTTAAAAATTTATGTTTAAGTTTTGTGTCCGTTTTTAAGATCTCTTAATTTCTACATCCTTGCATGGATTTACTTTCTATTTTACATGATTATAGATATTTGTCCAAAATTTTATTCAGCATTTTCCCCACCCTATGATCTAGAGGTCAAGGCCACGTAGAAATTTTAAGTGAATGTTTTACCTCAAAGTTCTTAAAATCTTGTATTTTCTCTGCTAGTTTTCAAATTATACTATTCGTTCAGTTTATATTTGGTATACAGATAACTATGAAAGATGTTCTTCGTCCAAAAGTATATCCAGTACTGTGTCTTCCCCCACCATCAAGCACAAGTTCAGGCACGCTATCCTGTCTAGCCACAGGTTTTGTTTAGTTATTTTCCTTTGAACTTTGTAAGTAACCGTTTTTATGGCAAAATCATTTAAAACCATTCAGGATATCTTCATGAAACTTCATAGAAGTGTTAACAAACATTTGTTGATGCGCAGTTCCCAAGGACTGTAAAAATATATGTAACTCTTGGATTTGTAGTGTTTGAGTGATGTCCCTTTGAACTTTGTAGGTAACAGTGTATAACTTAAGCCTTTCAAGAACTCTTCATGAAATATTAAGCACAATGTGACGAGGTGCAGAATGCAAGAGTCATAACTTGTTAACTCGCCTGTACAAAGTACATACCAAGCTATAACAGTCACCTCGGTCGTCCATGTTCGCGTTTCTGTCACTGCTTTACATTTTTATGTTCAAGTTTTACAAAAGTTTGTATCTTGACAACAGCTTATCAGAAAGCAGTCATATTTAGACCGTAGGTACCCTGGAGGGTCCGCTTTCATTCCATCACATTAGACACCAGTGTCCATGCCCCGGGGTCAGGCTAGAGGTGAAAATCTAGGACATGTTAAAAGTGTTTTTCTACTTTTCTGTTATGAAAACAATATAGATAGATATTTGGACAGACATTGCCAACCTTGTGACATTGACTTGTCCATCATGAAGTGAGGCGGGCCCCCGTAGCCTAGTGGATAAGAGAGTTGACTCTTAATCCATTAGGTTTCTCATCGCTGTGGTTCGAGCCTGGCTCGGGTCATATGTGGGAAAGCCAAGTTCTGCTTACGGATGGTCAGGTGGTTTTTCTCCGGGTTCTCCGGTTTTCGCCCACCTTCATATAAGTGAAATATTCTTGAAAGGGCCATAAAACCCAAATCAAAAAAAAAAAAAAATCATAAAGTGGAAGCATGACCTATTGTTACAGCCTAGCACCCTACCTTCGATTATCTGCCTTGCCAGATTATGCATTGCTTGTAGGTATATATTCAATCTCTGACAACTGCGTCAGGGAGTTGACACTGGCTCAGTGGTTAGAGCATTGGATTTTTATCTGGACAGACCGGGTTTGAATCCAACGACAGGTGGGAAATTTTTTCAGCTATGCTTTATTCCTTTGTTGCGACTTTCATGTCATAAGATGGGGGGCTAGTCCGGGATAGTTTATTTAGCTGAAAATGGCTTTGCGTCATCATAAATGATGACTTCCTTGAAGAGAGGGAGTGTTACAGCCTAGCACTCCTACCTTTGATTATCTGCCTTGGCAGATTATGCATAGCTTGAAGGTATATATTCAATCTCTGACAACTGCGTGAGGGAGTCGACTCTTTGGCTCAGTGGTTAGAGCATTCCTTTGTTGCAACTTTTCATATATTCAATCTCTGACAACTGCGCCAGGGAGCCGACTCTTTGGCTAAGTGGTTAGAGCATTGGACTTTTATCCAGACAGATTGGGATCGAATCCCACGACAGGCAGGAAATTTTTTCAGCTATGCTTCATTCCTTTGTTACAATGTCGTAAGATGGGGGCTCATCCTGGATTGGACTATTTCACCGAAAATTGCTTCTCGTCATCATAAATGATGACTTTCTTGAAAATGGGGAGTGTTAAGGCCTAGTACTCTTACCTTCGATTATCTGCCTTGGCAGATTACACATAGCTTGTAGGTATATATATTCAATCTCTGACAACTGCGTCAGGGAGTCGACTCTTTGGCTCAGTGGTTAGAGCATTGGATTTTTATCCAGACAGACCAGGTTTGAATCCCACGACAGGCAGGAAATTATTTCAGCTATGCTTCATTCCTTTGTTGTGACTTTCATGTCGTAAGACTATATTTTATGGTCCAGTGATTTTGCCTTGTATCTTGAAAAGTGCACTGTCCAGTGATTTTGCCTAAGTGTATCTTGAAGAGTGCATGGTCCAGTGATTTCGCCTTATATCTTGAGTATTTCAATTATCAACACCATACTTTCCAATTATAAGTCCATATGACCTGGTTTGACCTCAAAGTAAATTTAGATCATAACTAGTAACGGTGTTTTCAGAGAAAACTGGGCCCGCTTGTTCAAAACTAACGATGTCGTTAGTTAACGATTCATTAAAATTTTAATCGAGTGATATGCAAATATGCTGAAATTTTTTCAGCAAAAAATATCAGAATATTGTGTATTGAATCTGCTAAAACAGTTAACGATATGACCCTTAACGAATTCAAGCTAACGCCGCTTTGAACAACTGGGCCCAGATGTTCCCCATACTGTGAATTTTCAGTTTTTTTCTTTTGCTGTGTCCTTGAAAATTAGGTCAAGGTCACCAAAATGTAATCATTTCTTTGTTATGTTCCAAGTATATATCCAGTAAAATTTGGTAAGCTTCAGAGATGCAGCCGGGAATTTTTTTATGTGAGAGGAGATCTGTTGTCTTCCAAACTGGCAGTTGTGGTTACTTTACTTGTGTTTACGCTTAGCAGTCTGGATAAAATTTTCAGTAGACAACATTTTGAAATAGTTATTTTTCCCAGAAAAACAGGTTTTGACATTTCATCCAAATTGTCTCTAGGGTGCTAAGTGTTGAATAAACAGGGTGTGATTGAACAGAATAAATTAACCATCCATAGTAGCAGTTAAAAATGGCCTTTCAAAAGCAGAAAAGCAACTTTTGGCAGCAAAAGTGGAAAAACATATTAAAACTAGAAATGTGTCAGTATGACACAGATGCCCCCGTCCAGGGCCATCCTCACCCACACGCAGGTATTTTGCAAAAATTAAAGTTGAAAAAAGGGCCATCTAATAATAATTGGCAGATTTTATCCTAAATCGAACTTGTCCATATTTTATGATTATATACCTGGGTATAAAATATGAATCCAATACACAATCTTTTTTAAAAAAAAAAAAAAATATCAGCAGGAAAACATCTTTTGAAGGTGAAAAAGGGCCATAACTCCCATAATAATGGGTTGATTTTACCCTAATTGGAACTTGACCTCTATTTTATGATAATATACCTGTGTGTTAAATATGAATTCAATACACTAATGTTTTCAAAAGCTATCAAACTGAAACTATTTTTCAATGTTGAAAAAGGGCTGTAACTCCAAATATAATTGGTGAATTTTACCCTAAATCAAACTTGACCTATATTTTATAATTATATGCTTGTGTATAAAATATGAATCCAGTTCACTAATCTTATCAAAAGTTCTGGAACGGAAACCATTTTTCAAAGTTGAAAAAAGGTTGTAACTCCAAAAATAATTGGTGGATTTTACCCTAAATCCAACTTGACATACAATTTATGGTTATATACCTGTGTATAATATTTGAATCCAATACACTAATCTTTTCAAAAGATATCGAATGGAAACTATATTTCAACATTGATAAAGGGCCATAACTCCAAAAATAATTTGTGGATTTTACCCTAAATCAAAGTTGACCTATATTTTATAATTATATGCTTGTGTATAAAATATGAATCCAATTCACTAATCTTTTCAAATGTTATGGAACTGAAATCATTTTTCAAAGTTGAAAAAGGGCCATAACTCCAAAAATAATTGGTGGATTTTACCCTAAATCGTACTTTACCTACATTTTATGATTATATACCTGTGTATAAAATTTGAATCCAATACACTAATCTTTTCAAAATATATCGAACGGAAACCATTTTTCAACATTGATAAAGGGCTGTAACTCCAAAAATAATTGGTGGATTTTACCCTAAAACGAACTTGACCTGTATTTTATAATTATATGCTTGTGAAAAAATATGAATCCAATACACTAATCTTTTCAAAAGTTATGGAATGGAAACTATTTTTCAAAGTTGAAAAAGGGCCATAACTCCCAAAATGATAGATGGATTTTTACTCTAAATCAAACTTGACCTACATTTTTGATTATATACCTGTGTACAAAATTTCAATCCAATACACCAATCCTTTCAAAAGATATCGCATGGAAACCATTTTTCAAAGTTGAAAAGGACCATAACTCCCAAAATAATTGGTGGATTTTACCCTAAATCAGAATTGACCTACATTTTATGATTATATACCTGTGTATAAAACTTCAATCCAATACACCAATCCCTTCAAAAGATATCGCACGGAAACCAAAAGTGTTACATACGGGAGAGATGGATGTACATACGGACAGCAGTGATACTATATGCCCACCACCCCCCACCCCCCATTGAAAATGGCGGGGGCATAATGAATTTCTTTTGATTAAAACATTTTTCATAAGAATTTTTGACACATACAGCCCATGAAAAAAATATATATGCAATAAATGAAAATCTACTGACTTAGCCCACATTGTTTCAGAATTGGTGGACCATAACTTCAAATTGCAAGATTCCTACAATCAAGCAATCCATGTGCATGCATTCCACCATCCCTGGTCACCTGCCAGAACACTTGGTCACTAAGACCTACTTTTACCAAATGATTTTCCGGGTAATACTTTACTTGTCTCTCAACCCCTTGGACTTCTTCAGGGCATGCATCATATCACATGATGGTTTTTACTCTGGATCCTTGCAGTAGTTTTACTATCAGGTAGTGTAGGATATTTACCCTAAGTATTGGGAAACTAACTCCTTACCATACTTGTCCTAAAATTTGAAAAAAAAAAGCCTACTACCTGTTGATGTGTCTAAAGTAGTGCTGGATGAGTGGCAAACAGTGTAGACCCAGATCAGATGCCACTGATCTGGGTCTACACTGTTTGCAAAGCCTATCTGTTCCAATACTTAGGGTTATTAACGTATATCTTGACAAATCACAGTAACTTTTTACAGTACTTTTCCTGAATTTTGAGCAGATCATTTCACCTGGTGATTTGTCCACAAAGTGCTGGTTGCATGACAAAACAGTGCAGACCATGACTAGGCTCTGTAGTTTGCTTAGGCATATATCTGTCAAGATAAATGCTCCATTAAGGATAGGGCAACTTGAGGGTAACTGATATACAGCAAGAAAGGCTTTTAACCCTTACATCCCCGAGTTTCTGAAGTGGACTCTTCCTGCCTTGAATTTGGACATGTCCACTGATGCAAATAGGGGTTTTAGTCTAAAGTCATAAATAGAATGACAAACTGTAGATCCTGATGAGATGGCTCATGATGAGCCATCTCATCTGAATCTACACTGTTTGCACAGATATCTTGTTTTAGTCTCTAGGGCTGAAAGGGTTAAAACTGTTATAATGTACTTGGGTGCAAAAATGACGGATCTATTCATACACCTAGGGTAAATCTGCTAGTACACAAGTTGTAGTTTAGATAAAGGGGACATAAGTCCAATTAACTACCTATTGATATGTTTAAACTACTGCTGGGTGAGTGGCAAGAAGTGTAGACTCTGATCAAATGCCACATTCTGGGCCTATCTCTCTGAATACTTGGGCTTGGGCTGTGGTGACCACATCTTTTGGGTATATACAAAAAGCCAAAGATATTTATTACAATCATGTTTAATAAATACTGGTCGTAAAGAAAGGCAGTAATAGATATTCTCTGTACAAGCAAACTAATATTTAAGCTTTCTCTGTAAAAAGTATCACAAGAAAAAATTATATATCAAAGACCATATTAGATGATGCATGTACATTTAATATTTCTAGTAGCAATAATAATTCAGCAGTATTTTTCCAACAACATGTATCAATAGTTGCCTAAATTATGCATCTCAACAAGTAAGGATTTCAATATTCTGTGGATTTTCCTCTTTCACTCAAATATAGCATTAGTTACTATAGCAGCAGACAAGATTCTAAAATATTTTATTTTTACATGAAAATAAGACTTTACAGTTCATGTGAATTGCATGCATAGCACACAACTAACATGAAGTGTCAAACTTTATTTTCTCTGGGAAAAAAAAGTCATAAAAATATTTTAGAATGTTGTCTCTACAATTCTGAATGGTACTTTAAGGATTAAGTACAATAAACTTTTCTTCCATGTAATTTCCATAGATTTTACACAAACATCATGTTTTCATTTTGGGAATGAATGGGAACATCATCTGAAATGCATAAATCTGAAATGCTAACCCTGGAGTAAGTGGAAGTGTGTGTAAGCAATAAAAAGAAAATTCTATTCACATGGACTTTCTTGACGAAAACATATATTGTAATATCTCAATCATCTTAACCCTTAAAGCGCCAAGCAAAATTTGTAGCAGACAACATTCAAAAAAATTTTTTTAATTTTCAGAGAAAACAAGTCTTGACATTTCATGTGAACTGTCTGCCAAGCAGACAATTCACATGAAATGTCAAGACTTGTTTTCGCTGGAAAAAAAAAAAAAAATGTTTGCTGCAGTTGTGATTGGCGCTTTAAGGGTTAAGGCGACGATACACTTGGTAGATTTTCTGAAATGGGGTTTATTCTACATGGAAAGAATTCGCAAATTCTTTCCTTTTAGAGTAGATCACTTTTCAGAAGGGAGTCGAACCAGATTGACTACCCTGAAAATCTATTCCCTTAAACGATCCTAATAAATTCCAAAGCATGTTTTTGAAGAAGAAATAAGAAAACAGCCATATTTATTTTAACTGAGAGCTCCAAAATAACAGCCATGGTCCATTTAAATTTCTGTCTCTATTTCCAAAATATAACTAACCATCATCTTACAGAAGGTTCAAGGATACGTGTAGCATGCTGAATAAAAATTACAGCATGCGACAGTTTGAAATATTTTTCTTATTTTTTTCCCCCAGAAAATAGGATCTGACACTTCATGCAAAATGTCGCCTTAAGAAATATATGCTCAGTTTGTCATCTGCAGACTTTGCCCAGGGAGTGGTAAAGGTTAAAGTGACCAGCAATCACTGATGAAAACCTACAATTACTTGTTACTGTACTTATCTTAACCCTTAAAGTGCCAATCACAACTATTGTCGTCTGCTTTGTCTTCTGCTGGTTACTTTAAAAGACACTTCTGCAAACAGTGTGGACCCAGATCAGACTGCTCCTTTAGGAGCAGTCTGAAGGAGCAGTCTGATCTGGGTCCACACTGTTTGCCTGTATGCAAAAACCGGTTTGAAAAGTTTGCAAGAATATTCAGCAGACGACATAAACAGACGACATTTTCAGATGCAGGTTTTCTTGGCGCTTTAAGTGTTAAATATTGGGACATAATTATTTGCACAAACAGTGCAGACCCAGATCAGACTGCACCAAGAGTAATTTGATCTGGATATACACTGTTTTCCATTCAGTGAGCACATCTCCATGTTGTCAGATGGTCTTATTCAAAAGGATAAGAAAAGAAAGTAAGTCTGAACTGCATGTATGCTATACTGCAGTAGTGCACTCATAAGAGATGAAGATTAATATGCCATTGATTTGTGCATCCAAAGGCTATCAGCTGTTAACCCTTCTCTTGCTGAACATGGCATGCCCTATCTTAGCAAACAGTGTAGATCCAGATCAGCCAACTGATCTGGCTCTGCAGATCCAGATCAGTTAGCCAACTGAGCTGGATCTGCACTGTTTGTCATTAAATATGTGACTTTCTATCAAAAATCTGGATCAAGTAATCTGATTGACTGGAAATTAGGTGGGCATGGCATCTTAATTTATTCAGCATGACAATGGTTAACAGAATGCTGATATCTTTTTTATTAGAAAACAGGACTAAACATTAAATTGTCAAGCTGCATTATTAAAACATATGTAAAGAATGTAAAAGCACACATATTTGAACAACTGTCCTTAATCTTGACATGATCTAAAGTTATAACAGATTCCTTAGCATGTGTCCAACTCTGCTTTAGGATTGGCATTTAAATTGTTTCCAAAATACGCTCGTACCTTTGGAAGAAAGTGTCAAGGCCTAACCCTTGTCATGCTGAGTCTGGATATACCCTGCCTTTGCAAACAGTGTAGATCCAGATCAGTTGGCTTCTGAAGAAGCCAACTGATCTAGATCTGCACTGATTGCCATTAAGTATATGAATTTATAGCAACAATCCAGATCAAGCAATCTGATTGGCTAAAAATTAGAAGTGGGTGGGGTACCTTAATTTATTCAGCATGACAAGGGTTAATTCCAAAGAAAAAATATCAAAACAAATATTTAACTACATGCAGTGAACGAAATAATCCTAAGTATTGGGACTGAGAAAAATGTGTAGAGTCGGATCAGATGCCACAGAATGCAATGTCTGATCAGGGTTTACACAGTTGGCCGTTGTCCAGCAGTTTTTAGACACATCAGCAGGAAGGAAAATGGACTTGTCCAAATTCTGGGACAAGTGCAGAGAGAATATAGGGGTTCCAATATTCAGGGTTTACAGTATTCCGGTATTCAAAGCACTGAAGATGTTTTTTTTTTTTCAATCCAAAAGTATTGATTGATATTTTTCTTAATTGTCCACGAAAACATATGTTGTGGGTACTCATTAGAAGCACCTCAGTGAGGCGCTTCTAATTAGTACACACAACATATGTTTTCATGGAGAAATAAATGTTTTTGTGGAGAAATAAGAAAAATATTTACTTGATACCCACTTTTATCTAGACCTATGAATATAAATATTTGATCAGATGCTCTACAATTATTTTACATGATCTGAAAATATAACCATTCCTTGCTAATTGTCAATCCTGGCTCCAAAGGATATGAACCTGTAGCAAGCTGAAGATATTTAGGAATCACTCTGTCTTTTTCCACCTGGAGGCATTCAAACTGCAATGACAGAAAATATATCTTCGAACGTATTCACCCAGAAAGATTCAGATCATCCTATGCATGTGGACTCATTTCTTTTTAAACCAGAGAAGGGCATTAGTGTACTGTGAATGCATTTTTTTAATCCTAATCCTGCTGAAACCCAGATATATCCTGCCTTCGTAAACAGTGTAGATCCAGATCAGTTGGCTTCTTCAGAAGCCAACTGATCTGGATCTGCACTGTTTGCCAATAAGTATGTGAATTTATATCAACAATCTGGATCAAGTAATCTGATTGGCTGAAAATTAAAAATGGGCTTGACATCTTAATTTATTCAGCAGGACAAGGGTTTTAAATTGTCTTCAAAGGCATGATTTAAATGTGTCAAAGCCAAGCTTTATGCAAACATATCAAACTATTATTAAACACACATAAGAATGTTGTAACAAGGTAACTATTTGAACATGACATATATTCTTAATCCTCAAATACCATATTAGCCTAAGTACTGGGACAAACAGCGTACACCAAGATCAGACATTGCAGGTTGTGGTCTCTGATCAGTCTTCACTTTTTATCACTAATCCAGCATTTTTTTTCAGACACACCAACATGTATATTCAAATTTTAGGACAAGTATGGTTAGGAGTTGTGTCCCAATAATTAGGTAAAATATGTTAATTTGAAATTCTAACAAGTCTCTTAGCATTCAATCATAGCTACTGGGTCACCTCAGTGAAAACAATCCAAACAGCTAGTAATATATCAAAGGGCTGAATAGCCCTGAAATGACAGATTCTATGAGAAACTACGGGCCCCCGTAGCCTAGTGGATAAGAGAGTTGACTCTTGATCCATTAGGTTTCTCACCGCTGTGGTTCGAGCCTGGCTCGGGTCATATGTGGGAAAGCCATGTTCTGCTTACGGATGGTCAGGTGGTTTTTCTCCGGGTTCTCCGGTTTTCGCCCACCTTCGATGAACAATCGGCTCGATATAAGTGAAATATTCTTGAAAGGGCCGTAAAACCCAAATCAAATCTATGAGAAACTAATACATCCCAGAAAATCATTTTGCCCTTCATTTAAGCTTGTGAAGCTTCTCCGTCAAAAAAAAGAGAAAAAGAAAAACAAGCTTCAGCAAACAACAAAGGCACTGATCAGTCTGTGCAGATGCGCAGACTGCCGCGCAGACTGATCTGCGCTTTTGTTGTTCGCACATGTATTAAAGCAAGTTTTCTTAGCGGCTCATATGGAGACTTGAACCATAGATCAAGCACAAATCGCACTACTTTTTGGTTGGTATCTATTCAATGGTGTACTAATATACACACATGGTCTACTTTTTTGCGCGGATTAATACAAAATTCAATAGAAGTCAAAGCCACTGTCTCTAAAACCGCGTGTCGCAACAAAGAATGACAGATAGAATCTGTCATTAAAAATGAGCTGTAACCTCTGAGAAAGTGTACCTTCTGACATGTGTACCTAAGAAAGACTCAAATCTGATCACTGCATGAAGAAACTTGCATCCTTGGTTATCAAAAAAGTGCCCAGAAAGATTCTGATCAGACGGCCAATGTGCAGGCTGATCGGAATCATCGCTTGGTGCATATGCCCAAAAGTATGTTTTCTGACGTTGCGGCTCCAAGATTCTGAATTTAGCTGTAAAACTTTTATTAATATTGCTGGAATAAATTAGTACGAAGTTCCAACAACAGTGCATGACAAAAGAAAAAAAAAATCTTATACTTTGTTGTAATAAGTACCAGACCCTAGGAACAGCAAGGTATCACTGATCCAACCTGGAAAATGGGTAGAAATAGAAGGGCTGATAATATGGACTGTGCCATGCGAAAATGTGACCTGGGGCATATGTGGGCAGGCAAGGCACAGATCAGCCTGCACATTTGCACAGTCTGATCAGGGCCTTCACTGTCCACAAACAAAACAATTGGATACTACAGAATGTATGAATGGAGAGCATAGGCCCAGATGATATTTTGCACATACACAAAATGATCTGAATCTGTGCATTTTGCGCATGTTCAAAGGCACCTTTTCGCTTGATGTGGCCCATATGAATAATAGAGGGCAATCCCCATATGGCCAAAACCGGGGAAACTGACTCCGAGACTGAACTCTTTCAACTATATAGACCATAAAAATGTTTTTGCTAACAATGTAGATCAGATGAGATGGCACATAAGCTTTCTCATCAGTATCTGCATTGTTTGCCTTTTGGTTTTTGAATTTTTATCACAAGACCATTTACCCTTCTTTTTTTTATTTTTGTCTAATGCCTCTTTTCAAGAAAAGAACTGAGCCTATAATTTTCACCCTTTTATGTGTTCATTGTTTCCAAAGGGTACCTTTATTTATTTTCCCCAACATCAAATGTGGAAGTGTTCAGACAGGTTGAACAGGTTAAAAGATGATTATTTTAACCAGGGTTGTGGAATTATCAAATTTTATGACTTGCCTATGGACAAGTAAATGGTCAAAACCCATTTGTCCAATCAAGAGATACTTGCCCAATTTTTTTTTTTTTTATTTTATTAAAGAAAACATATGTTGTAGGTATTCATTAAGTTGCTTGGTGAGGCACTTCTAATGAGTACCCACAACTTGTCTTCTTCAAGAAATAAGAAAAATAAATGTCATAAAAAATCTGGATACTCTTCTTAGCTAGAGCTATGAAGTCCTTGTTCCAGTACAAGTATGGTAAACTGAAATTTCTTTCTTGTCCTCTGGGAAATGGGAAAAAGTTGGACAAGTTGGGCATGATATTTCCACAATTTTGACTATTGATAGTCTTACTTCATAGTTAATGTCGTGTGTACAAGATCTTGTTTTTGCCTAACCGAAATGACTTGGTAGCTATGTTTGAGTATTTCTCTCAAAAATGCATTTAAGTGAACAATCATGAGGTTGGAATTCCATTCCTTCTGTAAAATTCTGTTCTAACATGAGCAATTCGTCCATGTTTCCTGTCTGGATGGTCGGCAGAGTTCTGCCATCTGTGGCCATATTCAGATGAGGAAAGAGTTGGAACAGGCTTTATTTTTTCCTAAAAAAAAAAAAAAAAAATAATAAGAATAGAACATTAATGTCAAGGTAAAATTTCAAGACCTTTAACACCTTCATCACGCTCTGGGCAGATTCAGCAGACGACAAATTGATGATATTTTTCCTACAAAATAGACTTTGACATGCCATGCAAATGGTCTCCATAGGAGACCATTTGCATGCAATGTCAAAGCCTATTTTCTGGGAAAAAATATAATATTTCAAAATGTTGTCTACTGAAATTTTTATCCACCATGTTAAGCATTATGGGGAATGGACTCACAGCCAATGGAAATAATTCTAACAGAGAAATATTTTCCTCCCATCTCACTGGGGATTACTCTTACAGGAAAGAGTCTGCTCCCTTTGGGGGCAAATTCTTTCCTTTAAGAGTCGCCCCCATATTTGAAAGGTTTCAAATACTTAGGAGGTAATATATTGTCTGAAAAAGTTTCTTTTATCAGAATGGCAGCAAAATCATTTGAAAAGTAATTCTGGGACATTTAGATGTTGAATCAGGTCTCCAGATACAAAAAGATCTGTTGTGGCATCATGTTAAAATCATCTCTGAAATAATTCTAATTTAATTTCATATGTTTCATGGATAAATCAGAAAAGTAGTCAACATGCTTGTCTGAGCAATATTAACCTGCAGCACTCTCTAGGTAAATTTAGCAGACAACAAAATGATCATTTTTGTTTTCTTTTTCAGAAAATAGGATTGACATCTCATGCAAGTTGTCCCCTATGGGTGAAAAAAAGAAAACTATTTTTTAGAAAGACTACTAAAATTTCTACCCCTGCATACTTAGTCATAAAACATATCAGTAGTAAAAATAAAGAGACAATTTAAACCCAATTTTCTGATAAAAATAAGAAAAAATGATTTTAAAATGTTTTCAGCTGAAATTTTTAAACATTTCACTACACTACTAACAATGAATACCTAGTTTTCCCAGTGAAAGAAACACTGCTTATCACTTGATAGTGAATTATTGCATTACTTTAGATCAGACATTGTTTATCATCATCATCATCATCATCATCATCAGATTTTTGATTAACGTGCAGGTACAAAACCCATTATACAATATCTTTAGTTTTTCTCACCCACAAGTTTACCTTTTCACCTCACAAGTGCTAAATCTATGACATCAATGTCCAACTATCAGCAGAATTGAGCAAAAAGCAAAAATATTTTATACAGTATCCCATAGGCTCAGAAAAGCTCTTAACCCTTAAACTGCCAATCACAACAATTGTTGTCTGCTTTGTCATCTGCTTGTGATTTTAAAAGTCATTTCTGCAAACAGTGTGGACCCAGATCAGACTGCTCCGTGTCTGATCTGGGTCCACACTGTTTGCCTGTATGCTAAAATAGGTTTGAAAAGTTTGCAAGAATATTTAGCAGACGACACAAACAGACGACATTTTCAGATGCAGGTTTTCTTGGCGTTTTAAGGGTTAAGGGAAGTGGATACACTCACAAGGGTGACAATAACAGTGGATGACATATGGTGGTAAAACTGGCAGAAATTAGAAATTTCACACATTTCTAAGGCTTTCATGTAAAAAACTCACTTGCTATTGCTCACTCATATTTTATGTGAAAGCCTTAGAACAATGGTTCTATTACGCTACAACTTACCAAAGCAAGCAAGTAATCTCTATAGAACATATTAACTAATTATCTAATTCTACCCATTTAGGAAAGGCTAGTAACCTGTTTTTTCCAATTAGGCACAATTTGAATGATACACTCAAAGTGATATAAACTGTAAACAATCATGTACATGTAAAAGTTATCATGTAACTGTACCATCTCTGATGGCATTCCATACCAGTTTCAGCAGTTCACCAGATTGGAATGCATTAACCCATTGTAGTCTGGTGACCCCTAAAAGGGTAATTGGCAAATAGTGCAGACCCAGATCAAATGCCACAGAAATGTGACTGATCAGGGTCTCCACTGTTTGCAAATAGTTTAGCCATTTTTCTTTAGGAGTATCTAAATCTCATAGCCAAATGTACCTAAAACTGAAATTGGACTCTTCCAATATATAGTGTGGGGAGTTTATTCAGTCTTCAATGGGTTAAAAACTAATACCTCTTCATTTACTGTCAGTCCTCGAGATTTAGCATGTTCTCTATCATCTCGGTGTAGTTTATTGTTGTAATCGGTTTCCTTCCGAAATAGTCTGTTATATGTTGAATTAGCATACTTCTTCTGGAAACAAATGAAAGAAAGGACCCTGAATTAACACTTACCATGCACTGGTCTAATTCAGCAGATGACAAATTGATGATATTTTTCCCATAAAATAGGTTCTAACATTTCATGCAAATTGTCTCCTGAAGAGACAATTTGCATGAAATGTCAAAGCATATTTTGTGGGAAAAATACTTCAAAACATCATCTGCTTAAATTATTACCCAGCATGCTGAGCGGTAAGCTAGAATAGCAAAAAAAAAAAAAAAAAAAAAAAATTACTACATTCCATTTATTAAACTCAGTGGTGATTCTGGAATGTTTACAATTTTTATGCACTTAAAAATCATGTACACCTTTTTTTCTGTCCTTAACCCTTAAACTGCCAATCGCAACAATTGTCGTCTGTTTTGTCATCTGTTTGTGATTTTAAAAGTCATTTTTGCAAACAGTGGGGACCCAGATCAGACTGCTCTTCTAGGAGCAGTCTGATCAGGGTCCACACTGTTTGCCTGTATGCAAAAATAGGTTTGAAAAGTGTGCAAGAATATTCAGCAGATAACATAAACAGAGGACATTTTCAGATGCAGATTTTCTTTGCATTTTAAGGGTTAAATGTTTTAGAGATATTCTTATCTGCATTTAGGGGAGGCAACTCAGTCAAAAGCATTTTGTCTCCCTTATGAAAAGGGGTCTATTCTGAAGGAAAGAATTTGTCCCCTTGTGAGCAAAATCTTTCCTGGTAGAGAAGACTCGTTTTCAGATGTGGGGTTGGTGTGCAGGATTATCAAGCAAACAGGGTGAAAAAAAATTACCTTCCTGGTAAAAAATGGGAGACGATCTGCCAAGTATATCCAGTCCCCTTAATTTATATGAGCCATCGCATGACAAAACCACAAAATGGCATATGCACCCAGCAAAGACTCAGATCAGCCTGGGCATCCGCCCAGTCTGATCTGAGTCTTCACTGTGCACTCAATGGGTAGCTAAGGACCCAAGCTTTTTTCATGTGGACAGCAAAGATTCTGATCAGACTGGTGGATGCCCAGGCTGATCTGAGTCTTTTCATGGCGCACATGCCATTTTGTTGGTTTTGTCATGTGCTGGCTCATATTATATGTTGTGTCATGGCTCTTCTCACATCTTACAGTATGGGACTTTTAATTTCTTCAACCAAAATATGTGTGTGTGTTTTTTCTTCAGATAAAACATTTTTTGTGGATATACTCATTAACAGCCATTTCTTTTGAGATTCCAGTGCCTCAGCTAGATTAAAATGGAAGAGAAAATGTAATAAGAACAAAAAACATAAAAGAAATTAAAAAAAACAAACAAACAATTTTTCTCATTTAAATCAAAGCTACTTTTTTTATCTAAAGAAAAAAATTAAGTACATATTATATGACTTAACCCTAATCCTACTGAACCCGGATATGCCGTCTTTGCAAACAATGTAGATCCAGATCAGTTGGCTCCTAAAGAGCCAACTGATCTGGATCTGCACAGTTTGTCATTCTGTATGTGATTTTGTATCAACAACCTGGATCAAGTAATCTGATTGGCTGAAAATTAGAAGTGGGTGGGGCATCTTAATTTATTCAGCATGACAAGGGTTAATTATTAAAAAAAAAATTGACTAAACTTTGTACTTTGAACCAGAGAACAATAGGTAAATCTTAAATCACCATTCACAATTGTGCATGTCAGACAACATAGCAAACAATTTTTATTATTTTTTTTTTCCAAAGAAAATAGGGCTTGATACATCATATGAATTATCTCTTATGCAGATGATTCACATGAAATGCTCGGCCTTATTTTCTTGGAAGAGAAATATATTAGACAGTAGTTTGCTGTTGTTGTGACTGTTGGTTCAAGGGCTAACCAGACACATAATGTCACATACAGATTTCTATATTTCAGAACTTGTATTCTACCCAAGCATACACTTTGCATACATTGTATTTTGTAGCAACAAAGCATCAAATGTTGCAGAACTACCTTGTCTTTATGCAGAAGCTGTTGTGTTGTACGCAAATTTGAAAAAAGAGAAAAGAATGAGAATAGGAACTCTAGCTGAAGAGTCCAGAAACAAAACTTAGGCTTACAGTATTGTGGCTCCCATACAGGGCATTTAGTATATATTAATGCTTGCCACGGTGAACTAATTAAGATGCCATGCCCGCTTCTAATTTTCAGCCAATCAGATTACTCGATCCAGGTTTCTGATAACAAAATCCATACTTAGCGACAAACAGTGCAGATCCAGATCATTTGGTTTCTTCAGATGCCAACTGATCTGGTTCTATACTGTTTGCAAAGGCACAGTATATCCGGGTTCAGCAGGACAGGGGTTTACCAACCATCCATATTTTTGTGCCTCTCAAATAAGGCATTGTACCTTTAGCACTCTGGGCAAGTTCAGCAGATGATAAACGGATATCTTAATTTATTTTTCCTAGATTTGATATTACATGCAAATTGTCTCTTTAGGAGACATTTTGAAAATTTCAAACCTTATATTGTGGGAAAAAATTAGAAAAAAAAAATATTCCAAAATATAATCTGCTGAACTTTTTGTCCAGGATACTAAACATTAAGCATACATAAAGCACATACTACCTATCACCAATAATTAGTAGCATACAAACACATGTGAATCCAGAAGTTAATTATTAAACTTGACAATTTCCAATACATGTAATCCGTTTTGCTTCTTCACCCATGTAAATGTATTACAGATTAATTTTCTGGAAAAAGAGAACATATATATAACCCTTAATCTCTACCATGCTCTGGGCTAATGCAGCAGACAACAAATTGACAGTACTTTTTATTATTTTTCCCAGAAAGTAGGCTTTGATATTTCATGCAAACTGTCTCCTAATATTTCTCCCAGAAAATAGGCATTGACATTTCATGCAAATTGTCTTGCATGAAATTATCAAAGCCTATTTTCAGGAAAAACTAGGAAGGGTCTGTGTGGCCAAGCGGTTAGGGCCATGGGCCCAGTTGTTCAAAACTAATGATGTTGTTAGTTAACGTATCATTAAAACTTTGATCATTAACTATGGCATATACGCTAATATTTCTGCTGGAAAATGTGAGTAGCTAAGCTACTCACTTTTTTTCAGCAAAAATACCTGTGAATTAGATATTGTACTTACTAGAACAATTAACATTTTGACCACTAACAAGCTTATTAAGCTAACGATGCTTTGAACAACTGGGCCCTGGACTTTGGATCATGATGTCCTGGGTTTGAATCCTGCTGCAGGCGGAATTCAGCTTGTCACTGTATGGTGCTAAAAATCATTACACAGATCCTTTCATTATCACCCTTCCATCATCTCGATATAAATTAAATAATGCTGAAAAGGGACATAGAACACTAAATCATTCTCTCATTAAGGTATTATCATCATCTGGGAAAAATAAGAAAAAATATTTCAAACTGTGGTCTGCTGAATTTTTTATGCAGCATGCAAAACATTAAAGAACCAAAATTAATCTGTTTCAGACAACACATACCATTTATTGAGTGTCTACCATTTATTCATTTCTGCACATGACCTCTCAATGTCTCTGAATATATAAATATATATAATTCTGGATTCACTAAGAAAGCAGGGTGATCACAATTTAAAGCAACACTATCCAAGCTTTGATACTACAGTAAATCAAGTTATTCTATTTTTATTTTTTTTTCTTGTTTTGTTTTACTTTTGCTAATATGCTGGTATAATTAGCCTTTATTACCAAAGTTTTAATAGTCTGATATATATCTACACTGCTCAGGTAATTGAACCTGAATATTGTGGCTCATTGCAGTACCATATAATGGGTATTTTTGTTGATGTAAAAATACAAAGTACCATATCTGATCTACTTACCACCCATACAAGAGCACAGGCCAGCAATTTTTGAGTCCAGATTACTGCTTCTGTACTAATTTCCAGTTCTCTTAAAAAGCATGTGTGTTTTGTGAGTACTTATTTGAAGTTGAGGTGATCTCATGAGTAACACAACAATATCCCATATCAAACAAGCTAATGAGAACCCACATCATATGCTTTTATTAAGTAATCAGAAAAAAAAAGAAAGAAAAAAAAAATCACCTAACTATCATAAAAAAAGGCTTCACTCAAGAAGTCTTCTGCTGGCTGACCTTCCTCTCAGTGTGTGCAAATATTAGTAATTTTCACTGCACAGTACAGCAGACTGGCTACAGTCCCTATTTCCTATTTTTTTTTTTTTTTTTTTTTTTTTTTTATAATTCTATTTGATTTGATAGTGAAACTAACCTAAAATCAAGACAATATTAACTTGCTAAGATTTCTAGAGACCAGTCCTAGAGACCAGTGCTTCAAAATTTTAGCATTTCAATATTGGCTTTGTTTTATGTAGTGTCTATATCAAAGAGAATTATAAACATTAATATATTTAGTTACTAGGGACTAGAACCTGTCTACACAGTACAGTAATTACTTCAAATACAGTATGTCTCAAAATTTGTATGTTTTGATTCTACAATTTCAAGCAGCCAAATTTTTACCAGGTACACATATGAAACTGAAAATTAGTATAGATAGCAGTATATGCAAAACCCATTATACGATATCTTTAGTTTTTCTCACCCACAAGTTTACCGTTTCACCTCACAAGTGCTAAAACAAATCTATGACATCAATGTCCAACTATCAGCAGAATTCAGCAAAAAGCAAAGATGTTTTATACAGTATCCCATAGGCTCAGACAAGCTCTTAAGGGAAGTGGATACACCTGCAAGGGTGACAACTCTGTCAGAATTGGTTTTGCTCCATTCTAAAAGGGGTTCTCTATAAAAGGAAGAATTTGCTCCCTGTGGGAGCAAATTCTTTGCTTTTACAGTAAACCCCTTTTCAGAATGTGATTGGTGTACAGGAATGCAAACAGAAAGTCACATGCATTGTGTCCCTTGCCAAAAAAATGGCAGGAAATCTACCGTATATCCAGTCCTCTTCAGTTGGATTTATTTTTTTGCATTGGAATGAATCTTGTGGAATTGTCCCACTGAAGCAATTCTAAAGGGTATTAATAAAATATATTTTGGTTAAAAAAAAGAAAGAGCAAGATCGAACCATCTTCTGAAAATATATATATGTACCATATTTTTTTTTATCTGTACCTATGAATAAAAGAATAACAAACCAAAACTCAATGTTGTACGAGGATCCTGCAAACAGTTTTGTCACTGGGTTGGGATTACTTCAGTGCTATGTTTTATCAAACATATTTTTATTACAAACCTTCAAAGTATTCCCCCCTTTACTGGAACACATTTTTGTAACCTTTTTACCCAGTCGCGAAAAGCAGATAAATAGTCTTCTTTTAGTATCTGTTGGAGACACTGATAAATAGTGCTGCCAAAACAACTTCTAGACGTATACTTATTTCCAGAAAGCATTTTCTTAAGCCTTGGAAATAAAAAGAGAAGTCACAGGGACTTGTTTAAAACTTTCACCCTTTCAGAAGCCAAAAAAGACTTAACAACCTCACACTTATGAGAGGAGGCGTTGTCATGTAAAAGGTGGACTCCTGACCATCCTTTGCTTGGTCGTTTTTTATTGTAAAACTCTTTCACTTTCTTCAGTACAAAATTCTTGTAGAATCGGCCAGTGACTGTATGACCAGATGGACAAGGCACTTGAACGACTGGCCCACTTGAATTGAAGAAAATTGTGTACAACATCTTTTTCGAACTTGTGGTTCTCTTGGCAATACATGGGCGTTTTTGATCTTTTCGCTTCCATTGCTTATTGTCAGCCCTTCTTTGTGGCTCAAACAAGTGCACCCAGGTTTCATCACCTGTTAGCAAGTTAGAAATAACCTGACTACTACAGCCTTTGTATGTTTTCAAAAGTTCCCGGGCACATTTAAGGCGTTGTGTCTTTTGTTCCTCAGTGAGCAAATGAGATACCCACCTAGCGCAAACCTTTCTCAGGTCCAAACGCTTTTTCAGAATTGTTTGCACACTGCCTTCTGATATGCCAGTACAATTAGCTATATCTTTGATAGATAATCATACATCCTGTTCGACCACAATCTTTACAGCAGCGATGTTAGCCTTGGTAACAGAGGTTTTAGGCCTTCCTAGTTCCAGGATGGGTATCAGCTTCAACAGAAAATTTCCCAGCTTTAAAAGCTTTAACCCACCTAAAACTGTGTGCATTGAAATGGTCTGAGGTCCATATATACCACACAATTCATTAAATATCTGCTTTGAATCTATATTAAGCCTAATGTGGCATTTAATATAGCTACGAATTTCAGTCTTCTGGTCCATGTCCCAATGTAATAAGTAAATTGGTCAGTGTATATGACTGCATCTATTTCAATTCAAAATAACTCGGTAAGTTGGAAAGCAATTTGCACGAAATAAATGGGTATTGTTAGCTATTCAATGCACCATTCAAGTACAGTGAAGCATTTTAAAATATACCTGGGATAAAACCAAGGACAGAACTTTTGCACGACCCTCGTATGAGCCTATGCTTCCTTGTTGATTGACCAATAGGCCAAGTATATTTTGATAAATGTTTACTGACCATGACATAGCTTAGGATTTCCATGTTTTGCGTTGTAATTTCAGTATTCTGTATGTGACATAATGGAAAGTAAACATTCATCTATTTATTTAAGAAGCTTTTATTTTTGCACCAGTTAAATCATATCTTGGAGATAGCCAATGGAATAGCATCAGGGGTCAATTCCAATGAAAAAGCCAATACCACAAACCACATTTTGATACAAAAATAGTAAAACCTGTCCTAATTATTGCCAAAATTATCAGCCTATCTGGATATACATTTAAATCTTCACAAGTTTCTAAACTGTTTTCAGTAGTCTATATGTGCCAGGGCACAATAAAACCTACAATAGGACTTGTGCAACCAGCAAAAACTCAGATCAGCCTCCAGGTTATCCAGAGGGATAAAGGAGAACCCTTGCCATACTGGGTGGATGTGGTCACATAGGTCTTATTGTAGGTTTTGTTGTGTGCTGGCTGATTTCATAATGGATATCTTCTCATGATGCAGTCCATGTTATAATTGTTGCATTACGAAAACACACCTATTCAAATACATGTATACTGAAAATTTCACCACCAAAAACTGCAAGTTTTTAGATAAAAATTCTGATATTTTTCATATTTCTGCTCAAAATATAGATTGTGGAAACTCGTTAAAAATGCCTTGCCAAGGCAGTTCTAAGAAGTACCCAAAATCTATGTTTTTGAGCAGAAATAAGAAAAATAATGTATACCCCTGTAAACCCCAGTTTTACTATATAAAAGTGGGGTTTAAGGGGGTCAAAATTATATAGGTATGTTTTCATGATGGAGCTAGAAAATGTTGGTTTCACTAGGCCAGCTTGTAAATTAAGGCTGAACATGTGGTTGCCGAAAGAGCTAGTACATAGTTCCAGATTAGGCACTTTTTTAACTGAAATTTACTGATGTTTTTCTTATTTTTCCATGAAAACATATGCTGTGGGTAATTATTAGAAGTGCCTCACAGAGGCCCTTCTAATGAGTACCCACAACATATACATGTACTTTTGTGGAGAAATAAGAAAAATGAAATGCGGATACCCCTTCTTATCTGGAGCTATGCTAGTACCAAACAAAAAAAAAAAAAAAAAAAAAAAAAAAAAAAAATCATGAAGACTAACCGCTTTTTGCAGATAGCAGATTTCCATTAAAATACTATTTTCTTATTTTATCCTGAAAATATGTTAGACAATTCACTCAAATCATTTCCAAGAAGTGCTTTAAATGAAATATGCAAATTGGTCTGAATAAAACAACAGGATTCAAATTGTGTCATTCTGAATGAAATGCCAAGCCCTATTTTTAGGGAAAAAAGAAAGAAGAATTTCACTAATTTGTAGACTGCTAATTTTGTCTGGCACATACTAGCAAAAATTCTTGGATTAATTCTTGATTTTCTATCTAAATATTATGCAAATGCAAATTATTCTAAATCTAACAAACAATAACACAGAGCTGTTAATTACCTCAATTCTATCTGGGTCAGGCTGAAAAGTTAAAATGACAAACTATAGACTGCTGTCATAAGCTCCCATAGCAATCTGGTATCATTCAGAAATAATGCATCTTACATTGTGAATGAGCCTTTTTTTTTTTTTCTTTTCAAAGAACACTCGCAAAAATTTTTGGGGAACAGCAGCAGAAAAAATGTGTGGGAAACAAGGGACATTGTCCAAAACTTACAAGGAACTGGGGAACAGATACTTTCTCTCAGAGATTTATTTAATTCTTAATCTTGAATACAGTTCAGTTTTCTTTTGGCATAGTTTTACTGATGTCGCAGCAAAACTTCCACATGTTCATATGTTCAGTCTTTTTTTGCCCAATCCCCAAAATTTTTAGTTGTGAGCCCTTGTTCCCCACAAACTCTGGGGGATCCTCCCTTGGCTATGAAGTTGTCTAATTTGCCCTTTCTTTGAGAAAACAGAGCTTGAAATTTCATTTTCATGAAATGTCAAGCATCATTTTCTCAGAAAAATAAGAAGTATTTTAGAATCAATCTATTGCTGTTATGACTGGTGCTTTTAATAATTAGGGTTAAAATAAAGATCAATAGTAAAGAACAATGTTGAAATCATCTGTTTCACACATTTAAACAGTTCACACTTATTATTGTGTGAAATGCAAACTTTTTCCATTTCTTATATCACTGATAGAATTGATTTAATAAGGCATGCAAGATGCAGCAAAGTGCAAAATTTGATTTTATCAGAACCAAACTCCACTTTCAAAATAGAAGAACAGAACCTTACCATGCAATACTTGGCTTTTAGAATGCACATTGTGCTGTCAATCAAGCAAAAATGGATCACCTCATCCTGTGCAATAGGCAGTCTGATCAGGGCCTTTGTTTTCACCTATACTGGTACATTGTATAGTGATAGCCATGGGGTAACTTCCTTAATTTTTTTTGTTTTATATCTTTGTTCATATGAAGACACCCTCATGTATCTAGGGTTACTAATAATCCTGTATAGCACCAGACAGAGGAGTATCCAGGTAAATATTTTTTTCTTATTTCTCCATGAAAACATATGTTCTGGGTATCCATTAGGGGTACATCTAATGACTTCCCACAACATGTTTTTGTGGAGAAATCTGCAGCTATGAACTGTATTGTATGCTCGGGCTTAATTTTGCTGCTTGTAAATTTTGTTTTTTAATGCAACTGTTGCTTAATATACTTAGTGGAATGGCAATTAGTGTAGACCCTGATCAGGCTGCTCCTTAAGGAGCAGTCTGATCTGGGTCTGCACTGTTTGCAAATGTCATTTTGCCAGTCACTTTGTTGTTTGAAATTTTAGGACATTTACCATACAGTAACTGTAAGTGGGTAGCAAAAACAATGATCTGACATATAAGGGTCTGGATGGGAGGTACCAAAACATCACTAATCATAAAAATCTTAGCCATTTAGTCAGTAATCGATAAATCGATTTTCATAAAAATCAGTGTATTTTGGATTTTTTTTGGCTTAACCCTTGTCATGCTAAATAAATTAAGATGCCACATGTTCTAATTTTCAGCCAATCAGATTACTTGATCCAAATTGTTGATACAAATTTATATACCTAATGACAAACAGTGCAGATCCAGATCAGTTGGCTTCTTCAGAAGCCAACTGATCTAGATCTACACTGTTTGCAAAGACAGGATATATCCATGATCAGCAGGACCAGGGTTAAATTCTATGTCACAAAAATCAGTAGTCATTAAAATTTTAGGCCAAAATCAGTAGTCAATAAAAAATAAGGTCATTAATCAGTAGTCTAAGTCAATAAGCCACATTCAGACCCTCACATATGGTATGGCTCAAAATTTGACCATCACCCATTTCATATGAAGCAAACAGAAAAATTACCAGTTGGATGTTTTCTTTTCCATCTTGCTGATTTGTCTTTGGATTAACAAAAATGATAATCAGTTTTCTTATTTTGGTGAAGATTTTAATTAAAGGCACATATCTCAACGTCCATATATGACAAGGAATCATATTCTTGATAAGGTCTTCATCAGTAGGACAACAGAAATAAGGTCATTAATCAGTAGTCTTAATCAATAAGCAACATTCAGACCCTCACATATGGACTGGCTCAAAATTTGACCATCACCCATTTCAGATGAAGCAAACAAAAAAAAAATACCAGTGGGATGTTTTCTTTTCCATCTTGTTGATTTGTCTTTGCATTTAAATCAAAAATGATAATCATTTTTTTTTTTATTTTGTTGAAGATTTTAATTAAAGGCACATATCTCAACAAGTCCATATATGAAAAGGAATCAAATTCTTGATGAGTACTTCATCAATAGGAGCAAACAAAGTATTAAAACATACTACAAAATGATATTTTGATGATATAACTATATATTTTAATTAATCATAAGTATTCTACTTCACACTTATGATCACATATGATATATTTAACGTGTAATCAAGTCTCTATTTTCTTTTCTATCTTCAGAAAAACAACTTATTAAGGAAACTTAATTTAGTTAACAAATCCTTGGCCACTGAGGCTTAATCTTTACCACTCTCGGGGCAAATTCGACAGATGGCACACTGATAACAATTTTCTTATTTTTTCTAGATACTAGGCTTTGACACTTCCTGCAAATTGTCTCCTGAGGAGACAATCTGCCTGAAATGCCAAAGCCTATTTTCAAGGAAAAATAAGAAAAATCTTTTGTCATTTGCTGAATTTTCTGCCAGCATGCTAAGCATAAAAATATGGAACCAGGGGCAGCTACAAGGCACTGGTCTGCCTAGCAACCAAACAATATATGCTGTCTGTATCAGTGCTGTATATATTTGCCCAATCAACTGAAAACAACAATATCTGTAGAGCAATATCTGTTACATACAGTAGAAAAAAAAGAAATGTGTCCATACTATAATCTGAATTGGACTGAATGTAAAAATACTGACTATCAATTTCTAGTTTTTTTTTTGTTTTTTTTTTTTGTTTTTTTAAATACCTCTCATTCCTTAAATATAAATTTGTAAATAAAAAAAAAATATCAACATTTTTAACCAAGGCAATTAATGGAATGTTATCACTTAGAATGTAGTTGCTGTCTCTTTATAGGGATGCAACCAGATTTGCAAGCCTTGGCAATTATATGTAAACCCAAAAATTGTGGTTGCTATTCCTATATACATGTACATGTATAAGAATGCAAGCACATTTGGGAGCCTAGGCATTAGTAAACCTATGATAGGAGAGATTAACATTTAAAATAACATTATAGATACAGATTATATTAAATGTCATTGTATTTTAAAATGTGGATTAGTTCTTATATATGCAGCTGTATCCACATTTGGCAAGTGCCTTATGACTATATTTGATTGAATTTTACTTTTAAATATGGAATGAAGCAGATTTGATTATAATTGAAATTTATTCCGTAATTATTTACTTTACAATATTATTTTTGAGGAGTTACTTTACTTTATCAAGTTCCCCAAATGTGCCTCATATTCTGCTCACTGACACTGAGGCCAAATAAACAACTTGCTGGACATACGAACAAAGTTTACAGATAAAATGCTGACAAATGGGTACTTTGGTCCTCATTATATGCTAACTGTCTTCTCTAGTTATCATATACCTAACTTCTTCTAGTATTTCCAGCTAACTGCCAATGAGAAATCAAACTAAGACTATTTTACCCAATCCTTTGGCATGTTTTGAATGATGTCACCAAGCATTTACAAGAAACTCATTTTTGTATTTTTCTACCTTTTACAAACTTATAGTGCATTTTTTAATGTTTCTCGTGTTATCATCCACCCTGAGTACATTATTCAAAATACATACAAAAAATAAAACAAGTATGCTTTTACTTATTTCATTCTACAGAATTATCAGTCATTCAGTCATCTCAAATTGTATGCAAGCCTTTTTATTAGAAGTTCATTTTGTTATCAAATGCATATTTTTAGGGATACCCTCTTAAGAATTAGGAAATATTGCATTTTTTTACAGTTTGGCTCCAGGAAATGTATGAAAATAATATTTTGCAAGAAATAAGTAATACAGGATTTTATTTTAGCTGGAATTTACATATAAACCAACTTTGAAGTGTTGGCTACTTTCTTATATTTGTATTGAAGGATGGATGATGACATAGGAATGGAAAATATGAAAAACAGGTAATATGCAAAATTTTGATCCAAAATCATTGTTGACGGGCTAGAAATACAGATGAAATGTTGAGGCTTTATTTGATACCAGATTTAGTTTCATTGTTTTGTTATAAACGCATATATTCACATAAGTTTCCTGTGTTGTGTTTTTTCCAAATAATTTACGCTGTTATTTTTGTTTATTACAAACTATATTTTCCCTTTTTGCATAAGCCTATATTGTGTGCAATGAGCACTATGCTTATGTTTCATGCCTGCATGACCATTGTATAACTTCATTTCTCATACAGACATGGCCCGACGCTCCACACATTGGTTGATTATGTTGTCTTATAGTGACATGGCCGCCTATAAACAATGCGTATATATATGCATGCATTTAACTTTGTTTATGAAACCCAAGGAAGTTTTTTTGTCATGGTCATTTTTGCTCTTTTAAACCTCCTATGTTTGGTGAAATTTTGAGAAGCACTTCCCTTTCCATGAATATGTTATTTTCGTTTTTTTTTGTTTTTTTTGGGGGGGCATGAATGATGAGAACAGGATTAGTAAAATAAAATTGTTGCAGGGGGTGAAAAAAAATACTTCACCTGCTTCGTTGTATTAAAGGCTGTCCTTTCAGGAGGGACATGCTGTTGTGTTGGAACAAATGAAAAAGCCGAAAGTTCACATGGTCTTCCATACAGATAGAATTTGTCAGTTTCAGTTTGAACTTCCAAACCGTGAGATTTCAAGTGATCCAATTGTTGATCTTGCGACATTTTGACAGTTGTGCGTATAAAATGGCGGCTAATGACTTCCGTTGTCAGGTGCCCGTTTCCGGTATAATAATAATAAATTTATTTTAGAAAGTCATTATTGCTTGATTTCTTGTCAATTATTGAAACATCATAAATGTTTCATATGTACAAACTGATAATTAAATTGATTTTGCAACGTAAATTTATGTTGATTATTTATTTCCCAGAAGTCATTGAAATTCAATATGGCAGCCTACTGTCGGTTGTTTTGCCGGATTGTAAGTTTTTAAGGGATATTGGTTTACTGTTGTACTGTTAGTGAGAAGTAAATGTGAAGTTTGGACTGGAATATGAAGATTAACAAACAGCGAAATTATCTTAACACGTCACGTCCCCATGTTGAAGTTCAAACTAATTTTGTTCCTCTTCCGTGTTGTTTGATTTTTTTTTTAGTCTGGTGCATTGGTTATGGGCTGTATTCAGAACTGAGAAAAGATCGTAAAAGCAATCTTATGGATTGGTGTAACATAATATGAAAATACGCTTAACCTAAATGCGAGCACAGTACAGACCTATCTGTAGTCTCTTCAAAAGTCCTTCACAGCATCATCTAAGAATCAATATCAGTAAATAAAAATGTATGTAAATCAGTAATAATAATAAAAATAATCAGCAAAATATGTTTGTGACACTTATTGACACTTGTTTCTTGTCACTTCGTGACATTAATGAGACCCAAATTTTGTGCCTAGCGGTATAATCAAGTCCGCCACGGTCAGTTCTGTCAACTTCTGGTGACAACTTCCTGGAAGAAAAAGGAAGAGAATTGGTCAGAACAATTTCTGCTGAAAGTATATATCATTGTATGTTACTTTCTTAGATCATATTCTCATACTCTCTCACTTTGTTCGCGAGGCGCGTTGTGAGCTGTGCTCGCTATAATGTCCACTATCAGAAGCATGCATCTAGAGCAAGGTTGGCAAAAACGGGTCAGTATGAGTATTGACCAGGCCAGTGGTTAAAACCGTTTTTACTGGTCATTACTGGTCGATTGGTGGTCAAATAAATCACTGGAGTATATGCCTCTGTCCTGTTGCTAAACTGATCTTAAAAGCTTTCCCACTACATCATGTACATGAGGTTAGACCATATTTTCATCAGTGAACAAGACAAAATAGTTTTTATTAATACATGTAACAATAATTATTTGAGGTCCTTTTTTTATTTGATCATAAAAGACATTATTGCTGGTCAACTGAAGAGGTTGATTGGACTGACTTACTGAACTATAGACAGGTCAGTTCTTTTCAACCAAACAATCTTTATTATTATCCTTTATAGGTTAGATTAATAGTTCATATTTTGAAATCAAATATGAATAAGTTGAATTTATCATGGATTTTAAAGGATTTATGAATGTCCTACTTTGTTTGACAGAAAAAAAACTACATATGTCTCTCTCGCTCTCTCTCTCTCCCCCCCCCCCCCCCCCACTCCCCCTCACTTACACTTCCCTCTTAAACTTTGAAAATATCAGTTATTTAACATAATCTTTGATCATAAAATTTTATAGGTTATCAGTTCAGTTTTCAGATTTTTAACACTGCCAGGCAACTGAGTCACATAGAGGCAGCGCCAGATAAATCTGGATTAGTTTTACTGGACGACTGGGTTGGCTTGAAATGGTGCCTAGTTATAATTCATAACTAGGTCACCTCGCCCAGACACAGACACCGTGCATACAAATAGTCGTCCAGTCTGTAAGTTACAGAATTTGGAGCGTTGGTCTAAAGTGTTCGAGTTTAAAACTAACATCATGGTGTTTTGTCCATGTGTTATTCTCTGTTTGTCAACATGCCAATTCATAACTAGGTCACCTCGCCCAGACACAGAGTGCATGTCCAGACCTTAATTGTGCGAGAGTAGTAATCCAGCCCGTAAGTTGCAGAATTTTGACGATCGGCCGAAAAGTTTGAGCTTTTAATCTCATACCTAATGTGTGTCAATTCCGACTGCATAATGCATTAGGCACACAGCTCTAGTCGAGAGTAAGGTGCATTCACTAGCCACATGTCGGTCGATCAGATGCTGGAAAGGATGCAAGTTGGGTGTCCTCACCCAGGAGCCAAGAGGGTGTCCTCACCCAGGAGCAGAGGGGGTGTCCTCACCCAGGAGCCGAGAGGGTGTCCTCACCCAGGTATCAAGAGGGTGTCCTCATCCAAAAGTCTATTGGGTGTCCTCACCCAAGTCCACGTGCCGCAAGTTTGACCTACTTAGGAGTAGGCCTGTCACGCGTAAAGAAGTCTCTATACGTGTACACGAAATTTCATAAACAAAACAATTTCGTTTAACCGGGAATCTTTTACATACCAGTTTACAAGGAAAAAATTATGAAATAAACACACAATCTTTAGCTGTAAGGCTGTATTTCCATCTCAGATAGGAATATTTCTGTTGTGGTTTCCAAAATCTTTACTGATCATGTGTCAATCACGTTCTTCGTGTAAACAAACTGTCGTTTTTGTAACCTTTTTCTACACAAACACTACACGCTTCTGGGTACACGTTTTTTACATGTGATGGCCCTACTTAGGAGTAAGTCGTACCAAGGTAACTTGGCGTCACCAGACGAAGAAGTGGTGGTCCTCCACCTCCCCCTAAGGGGTCACTGCAAGATTGCTCCAGGGTGTCGTACCAGTAGGCTGAGTTCCGTTGTTTGGTGCCTCTCTTATAAAGCTCTTCGATGTACTTGTACCAGATTTCGTCATAAAACTTTGAAGTAGATTAGAGTCCAATGTTGGTTGTCTCTATGGAAGATGAAGGGCAGGTCGACATTGATTTCTTCGTCGTCTCTTGGTAGTCTTTGAGCTTTAGCGATGGCCTTGAACTTTGTAGAGGTGACATCCTGGAGGTTGTACTTCTCATGTAGAGGGTATTCTTCCTCAATGTTGACATGGAAGTACTGCCTGGGTGCAGTATTCGTTGCTGGCGACTTTGTTCTCAGCTTCTTTGTTGGTGGTGATTCTGGAGAAGGAGGCGGTGTAGCTGGTCTCTGGATGATAGGTGAAGGTGTGGTCTGTGCTGTCTTCGGTGGTCTTTGCACTGTGATGGTAGCTGTGTCAATCTGTAGTGTCTGCGGTGCTGGCGGGTGTTGTCTCCTTCTCCTGCGTTTTCAGCTGTCGGCTTGCTGGAGGCGTCGGTCTGGTTGTCAGACGTCTGGCTGGTGCGGGCGGGTGAGGCCACTTGTCAGCAGGGGGTGTCGGCCGCCTCCTACTTTCAGCCCCCTTGTTGTCGAAACGTTGGTTAGTTGTTGTCTTTCGGAAAGTCACCTCTATCTTGATGTGATCTTTCCCGTCTGCCATTCTCCATATTGGGGACTCGGCGAACTTGTACTGTCTCAAGGCGTTGAGAAGTACTGCAGGCAATAAATCAGACATGGTTGGTTGGTTGGTTATTCAGTCGATGTTCACACCTCGGAGTACGAAGGTGGAATGTGTGTATAGGTTATATCAAAAAGCAGCTATTATATAATTTTGATGTTATTGCAGAAAATTGTCACATATTGACAAATGTGTTAAATACACCTGTCATTAATCTTTAGGCCTGTGAACTTATGAAGTAGTACATCTGTAAAAGGCTGTAATTATGTAATTAATTAACCAAACAATGTTTGAAGATTCACTAAGGTCTTTGAAGTATATTTAAGTATCTGCAACACCTGTAAATTGCTGTCAAAACAGATTAAAAGGTATAGAAGCTGCCCCATGCTACTGCAGTGGGTGTGGCATTGATCTACATGTATTTGCCAAAGTGACCAATCACATGTCCCTGATACACTGACTCCTGAATTTATTCCTAATGTGTGAAATTTGATTTATCTGCAATCTAGATAGTATCTTATCATCAAGCTATTACTGAAGGTGTCAAAAATGAAACCTAAAGACCCAGTTTGGAACTTCTTCACTATTTTGGAAGATAATAATAAAAAAAACAGTGCTAGGTGCAAAGACTGTAATATTGAAGTTAGTGCTAAGGTCTTAAGACTGAAGAATCATAGACAAAAATGCCTAGGTCTAAAAATGACAGAAAGTATTGCTAAGAGGCCACTTGAAGAAATAATATCTGAACCTGAAACAACCAACTTACCACCATAATCTCCAACTGACCACTAAAAAATATTCAGTCGACCACTCGATATTTCAGTCGACCAGTATTGACCACTCTGGGAATATTGACTGGGGTGGTTTTAACCAGTTAAAACTGCCAGTTAAAACCGCCCCTGGTTTTGACTGCCAAACCTTGATCCAGAGCATACCATTACCAGAGCAGCAGATAATTTTGGGGGCATTTGGGTATTTAACCCCATCAAAATTGGATCAAAAAGGGTAAAGTCTTATTTTTATTTTTTGGTTTGAGTCAAGATACCCTCCAAAAGGAAAGTTAATTGGGTAAAACTTATAAAATTGAAGGAAAGAGCATAAAAAGGCCTGATTTACATGTAGGTGTTTAAATCATGGTATTTCATTATACCCTATTAACTTTATGATTATATTTGTCATATGAAGAATTAAAACACATATTATGTGTAGTAATCATAATATAAAATAGTATTCATGTGCTTTTCTGGCCTTGAAACTTTAATTTTCACCTTTGAATTTGGAAATAATTGGGTACTCTGTCAAATCAATTGGGTATAATACCCAAGTTTTTGAAAATAATTGAGTTTTTGCTCAAAACATTTGAGTATTTTACTTGGATACTCCTCTTATCTCTTGCTCTGCATTACTCATCCTTTACCCAGTACTGATCCCAGCTAATGTTATCAGTTTCTCGCGCTCCCTTTGATTTCCGAAATATCGGGATCATCATTGCGAGCAAGCACAGTTACACAGTTTCCCCTTGCAGAAGATAGCAAGACATGCATTACAATGTCTGTTTTGGAGAGACCCCCATTCAGTGTTACTAAACATCTACATCTACGCATTATTGTACATGGAAAAAGTCATTTGCTACACAAATTTCTAAGATCGTATATTCATTTCTTTGATAGAAATGATAAGTTCAAGCTCCTGTGTTCCGAAGCACTGCTGCTCTTTTTATTAAATGGTTACCGGTAAATAGATGTAACAAATTCAGCAACGGAAATGATACAGTTATAAGTTTATTCAGTTATTGTTATTATTATTATCAGATTATCATCATTAAATTTCAGACTTGTATTAGTTATCTTCATGAAACACTTTGTCCAACAAGACCTTCAACCCACAGATATGTTTCTACTAGGTCGCATATCACTAATTCAGGAATTTTTATTGTTTAGATACAGTACAGCTCAGAAAAAAAAAAATTTTTTCAATCTACAGATCAATTTTACAATCCGTGATATTCCGCCGAGTATTTCTGCTTCCGGCGACCATCTCTGCGACTGACTTTATGTTTGAGCCTTGAGTATTAAAGGTTATATCTGAACAACAGCTGGTAACCCCATTGCGCAAGGCCAGCAACGTATTTGGACCAAAGCCTCGAATGATTTCTAATCGCCCAGTTTTAGTTTTGGATTAGGGATGGTGGTCGCCTTAGCCTTCCTATATTCGTTTTCATGTAACAAGCACTTTTATCCAGGCTGGCCCATTTTTCCCGTGTCACTTTGCATGTGCTGCTGCAGCCAAGAAAATAGTTTGAACCTCTGAAGCACTTCTGAAAATTCTAGAGGAGATGCCGGTCTAACTGTTTTAGTATTTTACAGCGAATTTAATGCTGAACATTTCATGTAAGCAGATGATTCACATGTAATGTCACGCTTAATCTACACCCGAAAATAAATAAAAAAATGAAAATGCCATCTGCTGAATGCGCTAAGTGCTTCAAGGGTTAAAGTATGGATACATTTCATTTGACAAGTGAGACAAAAATGGACTGGCTGAAATGTATCTACACTGCTCAGATCAAGGCCTGGACAGTTGATGATAGGACCAGGGTTAGGGCTGTCCATTTAAATCACCACTTAATAGAGGGGTAACGATTCACTGAAAGTACGGTTCACTGCGGTAGGAAGCTGGCGGTTCGGTTCACGGTCCGTTTTTGGTAATTTCGGTTTGGTTCACCAAAAAAACTTTCTTCGAAAGACAAAATTAAGAAAAAAAATAGCAGAGAAACTGCTTAAATGTTGTTTTTATGTTGAATCCTACTTAATTTTGCTTTATTGACACATTAATTATCAATGTTAGCGTCTT